>OY978506.1:5531123-5774519 GCA_963854855.1 Nasturtium officinale
TTACCAAGTTCTATTCACTCTGAGATTAATATCCTTGAGATCGGTTGATCTTCAAGTTGTGAAAGAGCTGGGATTGTGTATTACTACAAGAGAATAGAGGTGAATAGAGTAGCGATTTCTGTTGTTCTTAAAGGAGATAACTACCTTCTTTGGGCAAAAACTACTAAGACCATTCTAAGAGGTAGAGGACTTTGGAAGTTCATTGAACCTAAGGAAGAAGCCGAACCATACAATGACAAGGAAGAGCAAGAAGAGCAGTTCACTCTTTCACTTCTTCAAAGCTCACTAGAGCCATCTATCCTGGCGGCCTACTCATATGCGGATACCGCCAAGGAGTTGTGGGATATACTCAAGGGAGTATATGGAAACATCTCAAATATATCAAGGATATTTGAGGTGAAGAGGGCGTTGAATGAGCTTCAACAAGGAGAGAAGCCATTCAAGGAAATGTTTGGGGAGTATAGAAGCTTGTGGGCCGAACTGGAGATCTTGAGGCCACAAACTATGGACCCCAAGGAGTTAGGAGAAAGGCGTGACCAAGATCAAGTGTTTGGGCTTCTCTTGGCGCTCAACGCATCCTACAAAGATCTTATCAAGCACATACTTAGATTTGAGAAGCTGCCAAGTCTAGCAGAAGTATGTGGCATGATTCAAAGAGAGGAAGGGTCAAGAGACCTATTTCGTGCACCAAGCGAGGCTGCACATCTTGCAAGGAAGAATCTTACATTCGACAAGAGGGTGTTGGAATGTGAGCATTGTAAAATGAAGGGACACACTAAGGAGAAGTGTTGGATCCTTCATCCACACTTGAGGCCTAAGAGGCTAAAGGAGGATGGAAGTGGACCTAGAGCCTTCATGGGTGTGGCACAACCAGTTGAGGATACGGTCAAGAGGTCCGAATTCGAAGCCCTCATCAAGAGCCTAGCCAAGCTCACTGAATCTGGTAAGGGCTTCCTCGGTTCTAAAAGCTCCATAAAAAAGGACAAAGTGATTGTGGATTCAGGGGCTTCTCATCACATGATTAAGGATCAAGACATGCTTAAAAATCTTGAGCCTTATCATGGGAATGTGCAAGTGGCAAATGGGAGTTCAGTTCCGATTGAAGGGATAGGGGAATTAGAACTTTTCAAAAAAGGAACAAAAGCCTTATACATACCTAGTTTCTCATCTAATCTTCTATCAGTTCATAAAGCTACCAAGGATTTGGATTGTGTGGCATTGTTTGGGACTGACTTTGTTAAGTTTCAGGACCCTAAAACAAACAAAGTGCTCGGAGAAGGGAAGGTAGAGGATGGAGTATATCTTTTGCACACAAATAAACAAGCGGATGTGAAAGCGCTTGGAATGAAGGCGGATGTAGAAGTATCTAGTAGGAAGGAGATTGGAGATAGTCCACTATGGCATGAAAGGTTAGGACATCCAAGCTCTGCAGTTCTCAAAGTGGCCTTACCCAATCTCATTCAAGAAGAAGTAGTATGTGAAGCATGTGTACTAGGGAAACATTGTAGACAAGTGTTTCCTACTTCATCTACATTTTGTGATGAAGCTTTTGGCATTGTACACTCGGATGTATGGACCGCTCCTTGTAATTCAAGAGATCAATATAAGTATTTTGTTTCATTCATAGATGACTACTCAAAATACACATGGATTACTCTTCTACATACCAAAGATCAAGTTTATGAAGCATTCACCAACTTCATCAACTATGTGTCTACACAATTCAAAACAACAATCAAGATCTTAAGAAGTGATAATGGAGGAGAGTATATAAGCAAGCGGTTCAAGGAATTACTCAACAACCTTGGCACCATCCATCAAACATCTTGCGCCTATACTCCACAGCAAAACGGAGTAGCTGAAAGAAAAAATAGACACCTAATGGAGGTAGCAAGGACCATCATGATTGCCAAGGGAGTACCTAAACTTCATTGGGGAGATGCCGTGATGACTTCAAACTACTTGATCAACCGTCTTCCAACCAAGAACCTGGATAATAAGTCACCATTTGAGGCATTGTACAACAAGAAACCAAGCCTACATCATCTCAAAACCTTTGGATGTAGCTGCTTTATGTTCACACCAGAAGGTCAAAGAAACAAGCTTGAACCTAGAAGCATGAAGTGTGTATTCATTGGATATTCACCAACACAAAAAGGATACAAGGTCTACAATCCGGAGACAAGACGAGTCTATGTATCAAGAGAGGTGAGGTTCAATGAAAAGGAGAGCTTCTATGGAGCTAAGAATCATGATACCCCTCAAGGTATGAGCTCACCATTTATGGAGTGGATACCGTTCTTTGAAGATTCAAGAACAAGGGATGATGTACATGAGGAGAATGACCCAACCTCAGATCATGAAGCCACGGATGAGGAAAGTGAACCTAATCCAGGTGTAGAAAGCATTGACATTGTCAAAGAAGAACCTGAGCCAACAGTACCTCTAAGACGAAGTACAAGACAGAGGCGACAACGTGTTTACTATGGCTACAACAACTTTGCCATGCTCCAAGGAGAGTCTAGTGCGAGTAATCTTCCTTGTGTGATAAGAGAATGCCCTGAGCGTACGGCGAGCTTAGATCTCGATCCTATTGGCGACAGCACTCTCTTATCACAAGGGGGAGATAACACTCAAACTAGCACTGTTACATATCCCATTGAGCATTTTTGCTCGTTGGCATCCTTACCTATGGAGCATGAAGCTTTTCTTGGAAAAATCAGCAAGGAATCCATACCTAACTCATATGAAGAAGCGTGTGAGAGTGGAGTATGGGTAAAAGCCATGGAAGAGGAAATGAAGTCCATGGAAAGGAATCATACTTGGTACTTAACCGATCTACCAAGGGATAAGAAGCCAGTTGGGTGTAGATGGGTGTATACAATCAAATACACAAGTGATGGGAGGATAGAAAGATACAAGGCAAGGTTGGTAGCAAAAGGGTATACTCAAATCTATGGGGAGGATTATACCGAGACATTTGCTCCGGTTGCTAAGCTCCATTCCATCAGAATCCTAATCTCGGTGGCAGTGAACTTGAAGTGGGATCTATGGCAGATGGATGTCAAGAACGCCTTCTTGCAAGGGGATTTGGAAGAGGAAGTGTATATGGATCCACCCCAAGGATATCATAAGGAAGGCAACAAAGTTTGTAGATTGAAGAAAGCAATCTATGGGCTAAAGCAATCTCCAAGGGCATGGTACCAAAGGCTAAGTGCTTGTCTTTTGGAGAAGGAGTTCATAAGATCGGAAGCTGATAATACACTTTTCACAAGGAAAAGTAAAGGAGGAGTAGTGGTGGTCTTGATCTATGTTGATGATCTAATCATCACAGGAAGTGACAAAGATGGAGTAGATCGAATCAAGGAACTCTTGAAGGTTGCTTTTGATATAAAGGATCTAGGAGAGCTTAAATACTTCCTAGGGATTGAAATGACACGGTTTGAAGATGGGATGTTCATCTCCCAAAGGAAATATGTGCTGGATCTCTTGGAAGAAACCGGGAAGTTAGGATCCAAACCGGCCAAAACTCCAATAGAAGAAAGCTACCAAGATAGTCCTGAGGGGGAGCCATTGGAGAATATTAAAAGATACCAGAGGATGGTGGGCAAGCTCATCTATCTTACTATTACAAGGCCGGATATTTGCTTTGCAGTGAACCGTGTGAGTCAACATATGCAAAAACCAACTATGCAGCATTGGAACATGATTGAGAGGCTGCTAAGGTACTTAAAAAACAGCCCTGGAAAAGGCATATGGATGAAGGCTAATGGAAACACAAAGGTTCAAGGATATTGTGATGTGGATTGGGCTGGAGATAAGCAAGATAGAAAGTCCACATCCGGTTTTTGTACCTTTGTGGGAGGTAATCTAGTCACTTGGAGAAGTAAGAAGCAGAAAGTTATAGCCTTATCAAGTGCTGAAGCCGAGTATAGGGCTATGAAGGAGGTGACAAAAGAATTGATATGGGTGACGGCATTCCTAGAAGATCTTGGGATACTTGAGGCTGAGGAGATGCTGTTGTATTGTGATAATCAAGCTGCAATACATATAGCATCCAATCCGGTATTCCATGAAAGGACCAAGCATATAGAAGTGGATTGTCACTTTGTGAGGGGAAAGATTCAAGAAGGAATCATCAAACCCGCATTCGTAGCAAGTGGGGAACAGCTAGCGGATATCTTCACCAAGGCAACATCCTCGATCATTGGGGATCACATATATGGCAAGATCGGTCTAAAGGATATTCACCGACCAATCTTGAGGGGGAGTGTTGAAATATGTGATCTCAAGAAGAAGAATTCAAACTCAAGAAAAGGAGGGAAAAAGAAAGAATTAATTGTGAAGGAACTAGAAGGAGAGCTAGTTTATAAGGAACTAGAAGAAAAGGAAGCTGTTGGATATCAACTAGACAAGCTAACTAAACCAAGTGAGGAAGCAAAGGAGGCATGGGCGCTGCAGGGAGAAGGTATGGGCACAGCATGGGAACAGCATGGGCGCAGCTGCACTGTTGGAGCAGCTCAACCACTCCATCATCACGCCTCTTCTCTTCCTCTTCCTTAGATATTTTTTCCTTAGCTTATGCTTGTAAAGTCTATATATACTTGTGCATTGTATTGGTTGAATGAGTGTGAATAAGAAGAAAAATTCAGCAATCTCTCTCTCTCATATTACGCCAATTCTCTTATCTTCATCCTTATCTCTCCCTAAACTTCTAAAATCAACACCATCTGCCATAGATCCCACTTCAAGTTCACTGCCACTGAGATTAGGATTCTTATGGAGTGGAGCTTAGCAACCGGAGCAAATGTCTCGGTATAATCCTCCCCATAGATTTGAGTGTATCCTTTTGCCACCAGCCTTGCTTTGTACCTCTCTATTTTCCCATCACTTGTATACTTGATTGTGTAAACCCATCTACACCCAACTGATTTCTTATCCTTTGGTAATTCGGTCAAGTACCAAGTGTGGTTCTTTTCCATGGACTTCATTTCCTCTTCCATGGCTTTTACCCATACTCCATTCTCACACGCTTCTTCATATGAGTTAGGTATGGATTCCTTGCTGATTCTTCCAAGAAAAGCTTCATGCTCCATAGGTAAGGATGCCAACGAGCAAAAATGCTCAATGGGATATGTGATAGTGCTAGTTTGAGTGTTATCTCCCCCTTGTGATAAGAGAATGCTGTCGCCAATAGGATCGAGATCTAAGCTCGCCGTACGCACAGGACATTCTCTTATCACACAAGGAAGATTACTCGCACTAGACTCCCCTTGGAGCATGGCAGAGTTGTTGTAGCCATAGTAAACACGTTGTCGCCTTTGTCTTGTACTTCTTCTTAGGGGTACGGTTGGCTCAAGTTCTCCCTCACCATCATTCGCTTCTTCTTCAACAGAATTCTGATCTTGCTCCGCATGTGCCTCATCTTCTACTCTGGTTTCAGATGATTCGCTCTCTCCTTGTACTTCATTTATTAGAGCGTCATTAACCCGCATCCAATCCATAGGTAATGAAGTCACATCCTCCGGAGCTTCATGGTTCTTGTTTCCATAAAATCCTTCTTCTTCATTGAATCTCACCTCTCTAGATACATAGACCCTCCTTGTCTCCGGATTGTAGACCTTGTATCCTTTTTGTGTTGGTGAGTAGCCAATGAACACACACTTCATACTTCGAGGTTCAAGCTTGCTTCTTTGTCCCTCCGGTAGAAACATATAACAAGAACATCCAAAGGTCTTCATATGGTTCACGCTTGGCTTGCTTTTGTGTAGCACTTCAAATGGTGATTTATTATCCATATTTTTCGTTGGAAGCCGGTTGATCAAGTAACTTGAAGTCATTACTGCATCTCCCCAATGAAACTTAGGTACTCCTTTGGCAATCATGAGGGTTCTTGCAACTTCCATGAGATGCCTATTCTTTCTTTCTGCTACCCCATTTTGTTGTGGAGTGTATGCACACGATGTTTGGTGTATGATACCAAGATTATTGAGTAACTCCTTGAATCGTTTGCTCACATACTCCCCTCCATTATCACTTCTTAAGATCTTGATTTTGGTCTTGAATTGGGTAGAGATATATTTGGTGAAGTTAGTAAACGCTTCATATACTTGATCCTTTGAATGTAAGAGTGTGATCCATGTGTATCTTGAGTAGTCATCAATGAATGAAACAAAATATTTATATTGATCTCTTGAGTTACATGGGGCGGTCCATACATCCGAGTGTACAATGCCAAAAGCTTCATCACAAGTTGTAGATGAAGAGGGGAAAAACTGTCTACAATGTTTCCCTAGTACACATGCTTCACAAACTTCTTCTTCTTGAACGAGATTGGGTAAGACCATCTTGAGGATAGCTGAACTTGGATGTCCTAGCCTTCCATGCCATAATGAGCTATCTCCAATCTCCTTCTTGTTAAAAACTTCCTTATCCGCCTTCACTCCAAGAGCTTTTAGCTTTTCTTGTTTATTTGTTTCCAACAGATACACTCCATCCTCCACCTTCCCTTCTCCAAGTACATGATTTGTTTTAGGGTCCTGAAACTTCACAAAGTCAGTCCCAAACATTGCCACACAATCCAAATCTTTTGTTGCTTTATGAACTGATAAAAGGTTGGATGAGAAGCTAGGCATGTATAATGCTTTAGTTTCTTTTGTGAAAAGCTCTAACTCTCCTATCCCTTCAATCGGAACTGAGCTTCCATTGGCTATTTGTACATTTCCATGATAAGGCTCAAGATTTTTTAGCATGTCTTGATCCTTAATCATGTGATGAGAAGCCCCCGAATCCACAATGATCATATTCTTCTTAATGGAGCTTTTAGAGCTAAATAGGCTCTTACCGGATTCTGTGAGCTTGGATAGACTCTTGATGAGAGCCTCAAACTCGGATCTTCTGACCATCTCTTCAACAGGTTACGTGACTCCCATGAAGGCTCTAGGTCCACCTCCATTCTCCTTTAGCCGCTTAGGCCTTAAGTGTGGGTAAAGAGTCCAACACTTCTCCTTAGTGTGCCCCTTCATCTTACAATGCTCACATTCCAAAACCCTCTTGTCGAATGTGAGATTCCTCTTTGCAAGATGTGCGGCCTCACTTGGTGCACGGAATAGGTCTCTTGACCCTTCCTCCCTTTGTATCATGCCACATACTTCAGCTAGACTTGGCAGCTTCTCAAATCTGAGTATGTGCTTGATAAGATCTTTGTAGGATGCATTGAGTGCCAAGAGAAGTCCAAACACTTGGTCTTGGTCACGTCTTTCTCCTAACTCCTTGGGGTCGATTGTGTGTGGCCTCAAAATCTCTAACTCGGCCCACAAGCTTCTATACTCCCCAAACATTTCCTTGAATGGCTTCTCCTCTTGTTGAAGCTCATTCAGCGCCCTCTTCACCTCAAATATTCTTGATATATTTGAGACATTTCCATATACTCCCTTGAGTATATCCCATAGTTCTTTGGCGGAATCAGCATATGAGTAGGCCGCCAAGATGGATGACTCTAGTGAGCTTTGAAGAAGAGAGAGCGTGTATTGTTCCTCTTGTTCTTCCTTAGCTTCTTCTTTTTCATTTCTCACTACAGCTTCCGCTACCTCTTTTGGCTCAACATATCGCCAAAGTCCTCTTCCTCTAAGGATGGTCTTAGTGGTTTTTGCCCAAAGGAGATAGTTGTTTCCTTTGAGCATGACTGAGATTGCTACTCTATTTGTCTCCATTTTCTAGTGACAATACACAATTCTAGTTCTTTCACAACTTGAAGATCCTATGATCCCAAGGATATTAATCTCAGAGTGAATAGAACTAGGAGGATGTATTGTTATAGATTAGAAGATTTGTAGAGTGCTAGAAGAGTTATAAGGTGAGATTTAAGCGGTTGAAGGATAAACCCGCTCTGATACCATGTTGATTTTAGAGGTTTAGAAAGAGATAAGGATGGAGATGAGAGAATTGGCGTAATAAGGAAGAGAAAGATTGCTGAATATTTCTTCTTATTCACACACACTTCTTTACAAGAGATTACATGTATTTATAGACTTTTTACATTGAAATGAAGAAGAATCAAGGAAGAGGAGAGGAGGGGCGTGAAGAAGGGAAGAGAGATGGGTGAGCTGCTCCAATAGTCTTGTTGCACCATGCCCTGCTCTGACGCGCACCATGCCCTGCTCTGATGCGCCCATGCTTGTGCCCATACCTCTCTTTGCTTCCTCACTTAGTTTAGTTAGATTGTCTAGTTGAGATCCAACAGCTTCCTTTTCTTCTAGTTCCTTCTCAACTAGTTCTCCTTCTAGTTTCTTCACAACTAGTTCTCTTTTTCCTTCCCTCCTTCTCTTAAGTTTGAATTATTCTTCTTCTTGAGATCACATATTTCAACACTGCTCACTTTAGGGAGAGACTGCCTTGAGAAGATATTTATGTCGGTGTGAGTAACACAAAACAAAGACTTATGCAAGAAGAAGACATCTATGATTAGATAGTTGTATTATAACTTGCAGAAGTTTAAAGTCTGTCTTCTACTGTTTTCTAAAATAATCAAGTAAACGTATTTTCCAGCGGAGGACTAGTGGTTGGTTTGAAAGAACCAACCGATACTTTGTTAAATTATGTGTTGCCTCTCATTTATTATTCATTGTTTGCTTTATTCTGCACTTTATATACATTACCTAGTTTTTAGAAATTTTACTAATCTAAATACAAATCTTACCTGGTCACTTTGGGGAGAGACTGCCTTGAGAAGATAGTTATGTCGGTGTGAGGAACACAAAACAAAGACTTATGCAAGAAGAAGACATCTATGATTAGATAGTTGTATTATAACTTGTAGAAGTTTAAAGTCTGTCTTGTACTGTTTTCTAAAATAATCTAGTAAACATATTTTCTAGCGGAGGACTAGTGGTTGATTTGAAAGAACCAACCGATACTTTGTTAAATTATGTGTTGCCTCTCATTTATTATTCATTGTTTGCTTTATTCTGCACTTTATATACATTACCTAGTTTTTAGAAATTTTACTAATCTAAATACAAATCTTACCTGCTCACTTTGTGTAGAGACTGCCTTGAGAAGATATTGATGTCGGTGTGAGGAACACAAAACAAAGACTTATGCAAGAAGAAGACATCTATGGTTAGATAGTTGTATTATAACTTGTAGAAGTTTAAAGTCTGTCTTGTACTGTTTTCTAAAATAATCTAGTAAACGTATTTCCCAGCGGAGGACTAGTGGTTAGTTTGAAAGAACCAACCGATACTTTGTTAAATTATGTTTTGCCTCTCATTTATTATTCATTGTTTGCTTTATTCTGCACTTTATATACATTACCTAGTTTTTAGAAATTTTACTATCTAAATACAAACATAATATAAAACACCTAGATATATAGTATGAATATTTACCTTTTTTGGGGGTCAGCCCTAATTTATAGATTGTCAATCTCTATGACTAGATAAATTTTTACGTAGCCTAAAACCAATACATCAAGGCCAATCAAACAACTATATGAAACCATTGAGGGCTAATTATCTATTTCCTCTGCTAAGATGAAATGAAGAGGAATACCTCTAAAATCCAACCAGATTGGAACTGAATTCAGAGCCAAAATCAATGGTGTGAGGCTAGACTCCCACTTGGCTACAAACATAGAATGTTTCTCTCTGTGCCACGTACCCTGAGCTAGCAATGTTCTTCTTGGGTCTGGCGAAAGGAGTTTGATAAGAACTGTCTTCTATGAGAGTCTCGAAACTTTGATGTCTCATAATATGTTGCTCCAAATATCATTGGTAATTACATGGAGTGCTCCTTGGGAAGGAACATTTTAGAGGAATTGCGCAATGATGAAGCTCTCCCAACGGCTCTTGTTTCTAGTGATAACAGTTTTCGGTATTATGATATAGAGTTCACCCGAGTCAAGAGTGAACGAAACATCTTTCTTCGCTATTTTGCATCCAGCCCCTTTAAAGAGATTTAACCATGTGTTAGAGGTTTCAAATGGTTATTTGTCAGAGCCCGTTGGATTAGAATCCTTCGACTATGAGGAGACTGATGTTTCTTGGTCCTTGGATGAACCAAAGTCTTGAGAAAGATGAGTAGTAATCAATTGCTCATTAACTAAAGTGTAGCCATGTGATTGATAAGAGGTCTCTTGCTGATTAACATCATCCGATTGCTCATATCTGGGAGATCCACGCGAAGAGGAAAGCTTTTCGGCAGGAGAAATTTGCTGATGAACATATCTGCCTTTATCTGACTTAGAGGAAGTTTCTTTGGCCGTAAAAGAGGGAGGAAGCTTGGATTTTCGAAGCAGAGGGAGTAGCCCTGGATGGGGTTTCATTTTTTTGGCCATTGGCTTTCCGGCAGCGGGGGCCAAGGACTGGCACTGGTGAGAGATTAGGTTTGGCGTGTGGCTCGAGATGAATTTGAAAGCAGTAGCAAAGCTACAGAGTTTTAGAGAAGATGATAAGGTACTTAAAATCATTCTTATTGCTTAACGTTCTCATTACACACATAACATTTATGTAGAGAAAACTACAAATGCTCTCAAACGATCAAAATACTAATTCTCCTCCTCAGGTGTAAAGCTTCAAATCGGTTTTGCAAAATGACAAGAGATTTGTATTGAATCTTGCCAGGTGTAGCGGAGAGGAGCGTCTTTGATGAGGGACGCTTAGTGGAAGTTGCCTATGACGGTAATTGATTAGTTTTCACTATTGATGCTTAGTGTTCTATTTTAACTGACGTGAAAACCTCCTTTTGTTGAGAACCTTTTGATTGATGCAGAGTATCTAGACTTGGTAATTTCCTCTGTTGACTTATATACCCCCTCAAACTTGGTGTGGGAGAAGCCGCAACACCTAGTTTGAACCAAAGAGAACAGAAAGCTTCATAAGATAATGACTTAGTGAATATGTCAGCAAGTTGTGATATAACGGGAATATGCTTCACAACAAAAGTTCCAAGAGCAACACGTTCCCTAACATAATGATAGTCCACATCAAAATGTTTGGAACGAGCATGAAAAAACAGGATTAGCAGTCAAGTAAACTGCAGACAAATTTTCACAATACAGTTCTGCAGGGTTTTGTTAAGGAACTCCAATCTCCTTTAAAAGGTAATCAATCCAGGTGAGTTCAGATGCAGTAAGAGATAATGATCGATATTCTGCCTCTGTAGATGACTTAGAGACCGTTGGCTGACGCTTGGCTGACCATGAAATGATATTGGAGCCAAGAAAAGTAAAAAAAATCTCTGGTTGACCTTCATGTATCCTTGCATCCGGCCCAATCAATATCACTGTATGCTCTCAAGGTGAAATTGGTATTAGCATATAATGTTAACCCATAATTCAAAGTACCTTTCAGATATGTAAGAATCCTTTTGAGGAGACAACCACTGTTGGTGAGTGCATTTTCTGACACATAAAGTTTACAGCAAATTGAATGTCTGGTCAGAGTTAGATATTGAAGTTTACCAGCAAGGCATATAAATTATGTAGGATCTGAGAATGAAGTTGCTTGATGAGGAACACGATCCAACTGCAAGGGGAGTGGTGTTGGCATTGGAACACGATTAAGCATCCTGGCTGTTATCAAAAGACCTTCTGCATATTTTTGTTATTTAAGGAACAAGCCATTATCAATGAATGTAGCTTAAATTCCAAGAAAGTAATGTAACTTTCCCATGTCTTTCATCTTGAATGGACCAATCAGACTTGTTATGAATTTTTCTAGCAGAGACTTGTTATTTCCTGTAATCACCATATCATCCACATACAGGAGAAGTAACATCACATCCGAGTTTCTTTGATAAACAAATAAAGATGGATCAGCAGTGAAGCAGACAAAACCAGATTCAATTACATAGTTACTGAATTTATCAAAACATGCTCGAGGTGCTTACTTCAAATCATATAGAGCTTTTGTGAGTTTACAGACTTGACCTGAATGAGTTGAATCAAAAAACCTTTTGGTTGAGCCATATAAAATGTACCCTCTACATCACCATGTAAAAAGGCATTCTTCACATCTACCTGTTTGATATCCCACTTCATAACAGTAGTTGTGTGGTTGATGTTCAAACCACTGGACTATAAGTCTCAACATAGTCAATCTATTCTTCTTGTAAAAATCCTTTAGCAACCAAACATGCTTTAAGTTTATGCAAAGATCCATCTGCATTCAATTTCACAGTAAAAACCCATCTACATCCAAGAAATTTTGTATCTCCAATTTGTTGAACCAAATTCCATGTGTGACTTTCCTTTATAGAATAAATTTCTTCATACATAGCATTTCTCCAACCTTCATGTTCTAGTGCTTCTTCCACAGTTTTTGTTAAACTTGGAATATCATTTTTAACGGTTAGCAAGCAAGACATACCTGGAATTTGGTTTAATAATCCCTGCTTTACCTCTAGTTGTCATTGAATGAGTGTTTTCTTGAGATACAACCTCTTATGAAGTATTTGTTTCTGGCTCTATTGATTGTTGAGATGTAACATTATCTTGATTCACTTCAGAAACTTGTAGTGGGATTAATGCAGAGTATCTGGGAGGTAACTCTTCTACCACTGTCTGTGATGCAGAAGGCTGATCCATGTTAAGAAAACCCGCATGCCAAAATGACTGAAGAACCATTGTAGCTTTGGGTAATAGATGTATGTATTCATCGCAAAAGGGAAATCTCATCTCATCAAATATCACATGTCTGCTAATGTAAACTTTACCAGTTGGAGGGTAAATACATCGGTAACCCTTATACTTTTCATTATACCCTAGAAACACGCACTTGAGTGATCTTGGACCAAATGTGTTCTGAGTATAAGGTCTGAGAAGTGGAAAACAAGCACAGCAAAATGCTCTTAAATATGTATATACCGGAGTTTTTCGAATAATGTTTCAAATGAACTGATTGATGATGCAGAGACTGTTGTAGGAAGAAAATTTGTCAAGAAATTGGCAGTAAAGAAAGTTTCAACCCAGAATTGATGTGAAACTTTGCTATCAAACATCATAGAAAGACTCAACTGAGTAAGATGTCTATGTTTCTTTTCTGCAATCCCATTTTATTGAGGAGTGTATGGACATAAAATAAATTGCTTGATTCCACTGTAAGTTAAGTGACTGATGAAATCATTGCTAGTGAACTCACCACCTCCATCACATTGGAACATATCAATCTTTTCTTTTAACAGTTTTCCACGCTTTGTTGAAAATTTTTGAAGATGGAGAAGAAATCATGCTTATGCTTCAAAGGATAAAACCAACTGAACCTTTTCTAGTTTTCAATAAAAACCACATAATACTGAAAACATTGTACTGAAGATACAGGAGATGGACTCCAAAGATCACAATGTATTCGTTCAAGTGGTTTAGAAGTAACAAAATCTGAAGATAAAAAGAAAGTCTGGAACTTTTTCCAAGCTGACATGAATCACACAACTCAGAAATAGTCCTAATTATTGAAATATTGTTCTTTTGAGATAGAAGTTGGAGAATCTGTTGATTTGGATGTTCCAGTCTTCTATGTCATACTTAAGTACTTGTAGTTTGTTGTCGTGCAGAATAGAATCTCATAAACTGTGGATTCTCCAAAACATACAATCTTTACTTCTCTTGCCGTGTGTGAGGAGCTGCTTGGTTTGCTTGTCCTTAATTTTCACACAATCACAGTCAAATGAGCAATAGAACCAACATGTGTAATAGGAAGAAATTCACCATTACCAACCATAACTGAGTCGTTTCCTGCATAAGACTGAGAGACTTGTAGATTTTGAGATGAATGAGTGACATGAGTTGTGGCCCTTGTGTCTGGATACCACTCATTTCCAGTCTGACCATCTCTGTCAGAAACTTGTAGTGCAGCGAGAACAGTGTGAATATCAGGACCTTGATAAGCATGATCAAACCTTTTCCAGCACTTATAAGCCTCATTTCCAATTTTCCCACAAATCTGGTACTGAGGACGAGTTGACTGATCTTGAGAGTCAGAACGATTCTGAATCTGTTGGTGGAAACCTCTTCCTCTAGTGGAGAAAGAGCCACGACCTCTGGAAGGACCCCTGCCACGATTTGAGTAACCAAAATCACCTCTTCCAGTTCGAGTTGCAAAGGCCAAATGAGGTGTAATTTCAGTGTTTTCAACATAGGAATTCAATCGATCATCAAAACCAGTGATTTGTGCTACTATGGACTCATAAGATTGATCAGGAAAGTTATTCATTGAACTTTCTATAATAGCAGTGATAGTTTCATATTTATTTCCTAAGCCATTCAGTACACGAAAGATCTTCATATTATCAGTTACAGGTAGTCCTATTGAGCTCATCTTCTCACAAATTCCTTTAAACTCAGTAAGGTAAGCATACATGATTCTGTTACCTTTTGATATAGTCTGAAGTTTGCGTTGAAGTTCAAAGTGTCTTGATGTCGAAACCCTGTTGAGATTCTTTGCCAGAGCGAACCAAACTTCTTGAGAGGTAGTGAGATGATAGACTTTGCCCAAGATTTCTTCAGAGAGGGATCCAAGTAGCCAAGACCTAACCACTTGATCTTGATGACGCCAACGAATAAAGTCTGGATTGCTTGAGGGACGAGCTTCAGCGCCATTAATGTATCCAAGGAGAAATTTTGCAACAAGAAAATATTCAAACTGAGATTTCCATAACATATAGTTTTTCTCGGTTAGTTTAATAGTAACACATTGTGTAATGCTTAGAGTAGCAATAGAGAATGGATCGTTTGAGCTTGAACTTTCCATAGCTCTGATACCATGAAAGCAATAACAAAGCTACAGAATTTTAGAGAAGATGATAAAGATACTGAAAATTATTCTTATTGCTTAACGTTCTCATTACACACATACCGTTTATATAGAGAAAACTACAAAAGCTGTCAAACGATCAAAATACTAATTCTCCTCCTCCACCTGTAAAGTTTCAAATCGGTTTTGCAAAATGACAAGATATTTGTTTTGACTAGGAATCTTGCCAGGTGTAGAGGAGATGAGAGTCTTTGATGAGGGAAGCTTCGTGGAAGTTGCCTCTAACAATAATTGATTAGTTTTCACCGTTGATGCAGAGTTTTCTGTTTAATTGAGGTGAAAACTTTTTTTTGTTGAGAAACTTTTGATTGATGCAGAGTTTCTAGAATTGGTGATTTCTTCTGTTTACTGATAGAATTAAGAGCATTTAGAGAAAAAAATACTTTTTGAAATACAAAATCATATATTTATCAGTCTGTAGAACAGAAAGGCACAATGCTCAAAATAGTAATAGACTAAGTTCAATTTTTTTTTGATAAAATGTAAATATATTACCGAAATGGAACGTTTTTGAGATTACAAAATATAGTGACAGTTATACTTCAAGAGGCCAAAAAAAATTAAAAAGCCTATGGAAGTAAAATATTTTCGGTGAACTTTATGCGTGAGTAAACCATTTTGATAAGAGATTGGCGAATGCTTTCTTCTTCTTCCTTGCTAGAATGCTTTCTCGGATAGAGCGATCAATTTTCTTGTAGGTCTCCTCATCTGTGGAAGAGCACTTGTTATGGACCCTATTGTTTCGCTCTTGCCATAAGTAGTAGATGGTTGTTTGAGCTGCCAACTTTTTAAGCTTTGAAGAAGACCCAGGAGTCCAAGCGCCCAACCAATTCATGAAGACATACCAGTCTGCAAATATGAGAGGTTGGTATCCTAATCTTTGAAGAATTGAGTACCATACCTGAGAGCTGTACTCGCAATTCAAGAATAAGTGATCCCTTGTTTCATGGAACCGGCTGCAAGTGTTACATAAAGGGGATTGGTTTACTCCCCAAGACGCAAGCCGAGCGTTAACTGGTAGACGATTCAAATTGCAAAACCAGAACGTAAAGGCTTGTTTGGGAACATATCCTTTGAACCAGACTGAAGTTGCCCAGGGGACCTTGCTCGCTGAGCTTCTTAGAGATTCCCAAGTGGCATTTGTTGAGAAAATAATACCAGATTGAGCTCCAGTTTTCCATGAAAAGGTGTCGTTGCCATTGTTATGGTTTGGAACATTTGTTTGCTGAAGCACTGCTCTGAGAAGAATAGTGTTAGCATTGCAGGATCTAGCAGAAGGCAATCTCCATTTGTTTCCTCTAGTCCCTTCGATGACCTTAGCTTTAAGGGAGATGTCCAATAGCTGCGGACCACTTTGGCCAAAAATATTGATTAAAGGTCCTAGAGTTGTCCAAGAATCATACCAGTAGCTAGCAGTTTGTCCATTTCCCATATGAAAATGCATAAATCGCATCGCTAGAGAAGAGGTTGAGGAAGCATCTACTGTCCAGAAAGAATCCGACTGAAGTCTATGGTGTGTATTCCAAGCGACCCATAACGACCCACTAGCGGAGAAGAGAAGCCAGATAAGTGTAAGGTTTAGAGTCTTGTTCAGAATCGAGATATCTCTAAGTGCCAATCCCCCTTCAGATTTTGGCAAGCACGCTGTTTTCCAAGAGACCTTGATTCCCGTATGCTTGGTTATATCCCCAGACCAGAGAAAGCGGTTGCAAAGCTGTTCAATCTTGGTTATGCATCCTTTTGGGAGGGCAAATGCTGACAACTAAAAATTCAGAGAGCCATAGATAACAGATGACAACAGTTGGAGACGGTCAGCAAGAGATAGCAGTTTCACAGTCCAAAAGTTAAAACGAGCAGATATATTATCAATCAAGGGAGAATAATCAGAAGTTCTCAATTTTTGGTGCATTAAGGGGAGACCCAGATACCTGAACGGTAGAGAGCCCTCTTGGAAGCCGAAACGTGTGATAGTGGAAGATTCTAGGTCGTTCAAACCAGCCGTATATAAAGAAGTTTTCTGCTTGTTCATTTGAAGACCTGAGAGGTTGTGAAAATCATCTAAAGTTTCAGTTATCTCCTTGAGAGAAGAGGGTTTGGCATCAAAGAAAATCATAAGATCGTCAGCAAAAGCCAAGTGAGTAATCCGAGGATTATGTGCTTTAGGGTGAAAGCCGATCTTTTTTTCCTCAAACCTTGAAGCCAACATATTCCCAAAGATTTCCATAGCTATTACGAAAAGTGGTGGAGAGATAGGGTCACCCTGCCTTAGCCCTCTTGAACCCTTGAAATATCCACACATATTTCCATTAATCATAATAGAGAAGGCAGTTGTCGTCAAGCATTCCTTTATCCAACCAATAAAAACTTGTGGGAACTCAGCCATTTCTAGAGCAGTAATGATAAACTCCCAGTTAACTGTATCAAACGCCTTTCTCAAATCAACCTTTAGGATAGCCCTTTGATATTCCTTTTCTGTTAAACCCTTGGACCATCTCTGAGGCTAATAACACGTTTTCTACCAGTAACCGTCCTTAACAAATGCTGACTGATTACTAGTAATTATCTCTGGAAGGATTGGATCTAGTCGCCTTGCCAAATTATTTGAAATCAATTTATATACCACCTTACAACAAGATATCGGTCTGAAATCTGTTATATTTTCTGCTTCTATCTTCTTTGGGATTAAAGAGATTGCAGTCGCATTCAACTGCTTCAGGAGCTTTCCATTCTGAAAAATTCAATAACTGCTTTGCAGAGATCATCTCCAACAATTGGCCAAGCTGCTTTGAAAAATTCAGAAGTGAAACCATCAGGACCTGGCATCTTATTAATAGGAGAGTCAAAAACTTCTCTTCTAACATCCTCATGCTTTACCGGTGCACATAGAAGTGCTCTCCATCTGCGGTTGCATCTAAAAGTGGTGAACTTCCTGATTTTTCTGATTTGGGAGGTAGGCAAGACCGTTGAGGAGCCTCCAATGAGTTCCCTAAAAACTGCACAAAGTGCTTTTGCAACTCATTCGTCTTTTCTAAATTTCTGCCCTCACTGTCTATATTAAGTAGTGAATCTGATTTGCTGATCTTCTTGATGCCATAACTCTGTGAAAGTAAGCAGAGTTCATATCCCCACACTCAGCCCATGTCACTCGAGATCTTTGATAAAGGAACTTTTCCTCGGCTTGTGCCAAGTTTACCCATTTCTTTCTAGCCTCCTTTTCTTCAAAAGCTAAATCTGTTGTGGGAGAAGCGAGAAGATTATTTTGGCAAGAGTTTAGTACCTGAAATGCCTCTGATACCCTTAGCTCAATATTTGAATAGTGCAACCGGTTTAGATCTTTGAGGAGCCTCTTTGTTTCCTTCAATTTCTGTGTCAGTTTAAACATGGCAGAACCAACAAACTCCAAACCAGTCCACTTTTCTTGGAGAAGATTCAGAAAGTCAGTGTGAAGAATAATAAAGTTGAAAGCTCTAAAAGGTCTGTTTGAAGCCAGCTCTAATTTGCCAAAGTGAAGGCAAGATGGGAAATGATCAGAGAAGCCTGGGGTTCCAAAGCTCCCAAATGAAAGTGAAAAATCTCTGATCCAAGAGTCATTAATTAGGATCCTATCGAACTTCTTAGCTATTAAGTTCTCTTCCTGACAATTCCATCAAGTAAACAAATTTCCCCTATAAGATAGATAAAAAGACCTGTGGTGTAAAGACATTCTCGAAATTCCCTCATTCATCTTGTACTTCTGGTGCTAGAGCCAGAACTATCTGTGGGGTTTAGTGTCTGGTTGAAATCTCCAAGGGTCACCGCCGGTTTGTTAATCACTCGAAAATCCCTATGAATGTTTTCCAGATCCTCCCATAATTTTCGCCTTCCAATCTGATCGTTTACCGCATAAACAAAGTTTACCAGAATATCTTGATCCATAGACTGCAACTTTAGCAAACAACTAATGATCTGATCAGAGATGAAGATAATAGAGACAGAAGTATACTTATCCCATATCACCCAAATTCTGCCCAAATCATTGTGCTCATAGTTAGTCGCAAAGTTTCTATCCGGAAAAGTAGATTTAATATACTTAAGAGACTTGTGTGCTGCTTCACTCTAGTCTCAATAATACTACCAAAAGGGGCCTTGTTCTTCTTAAACCAGTGGCTGAAGCCTCTACGCTTTACTGAATTATTAAAACCTATTACGTTCCAACAAAAAATGTCTCCCACACTAACAGACTAAGTTCAATTTTGTACATAGAAGATTTCGGCAAGCAGAACAAGTTCTCCGGTTGTCTTTAATAGTCTGCTTTATACTTCACTCATTTTTTAGCATCATCGATACTCGAATTTTCTTCGCATTTCACAATATAAGCATCAAACCAAGATACAGTGGATTTAACATGCATAATTTAACCAATTATTTTGTTTCTGTTTTTTATTTGCTTACAAAGTTTCATATGACACACCCTAATCTATCTCTCTTCTTTCTCGCCGCTGAGTGTATTTATATATTTATAGTACTACTGATATAGTATATCAAGATTATACTTAAAAATATAAATCTACAACACCAAATATGTATACGCAATTCGCAAAATAACACATTTGAGTATGAGAAAACGAAACCAATGGGCGTAATATGTTAGGACTAGAATAAGTGTAGTATAAGCCAAAAAAACTCAATACTAAAACATTGAAAAGATCTTATAAATTTTTTTGTAGGAGATTTTACACATAATAATACCTCATGAAGAAGAAAACATATTCCGCAAAACAGGTCACTCCTTTAACCCAACATGATAAATGAAAACACATCTGAGAGATGATAATAGTTTGATCCCACAAAATCTAGGGGCTCGAAGGTTTTATGATCGACAACACAAAATAAGAACCTTAGCAAATATCATAATATGAAAATATAAATCTATGCTTCTTATCTATCGCCAACATTTATAAATATATGATCATAGGAATCTAGGTTCCTCGAGCTAGCATTTCTTGATACCTCTTGAAGGACAAGAGTTTCTGAAGCTTCATTTGCTTATGGAACCTTGAAATAAAGAGATCTGCGACATGATCGATCTCATCTTCTAGTTTAAAACTCTCTCCTTCTTCTTCTTTCGAGTTCCTCACCATGTCTATAACAGAACTGCCTTGACCTTCCTCCAAGTCTCCAAAATCCACATCTCCTTCGAACAACGTGTGCCTAAGATCAGGATACTTGTCGTTGTCCTCCTGGTGAACGTCATAATCCTCATGATGAACCACTGTGGATTCCGCACTGCTGTAGAGGACTATAGCCTTGCTATTATCTTGGTCTTGGTCGTGGTCGTAATCTGCATGGCCCAAGAGGTTGTGGATCTTGTTGGAAATTGAACGGAACCCGAGCTTCTTGTGTTTCACGAGGGATAACATCAGTAGTCGTGTTTTGAATGCACTTGTTTTGTTCTTTATTGCTATAGATTTAGCCTTTGCCACGGAGGTCAACAACAAAACGATCTGTTTCATCAATGCCGTAGCTTTCTTCATAATGTTTTCTTTGTAAGAGATATAAGCTTTAGTGATAGTGTTTGTTATGTGGTGAATGTATATATTATATAAGAGGCTGTTTCTTAATTAGCATGGAAAGGAACATTGGACGTGAGAGCCGTGAAGGCTTTATATAGGAGTGTAATCAAAAGGTACGGTCACAAGTCATGGTTTTGTGTCTTGTCGTATGGTTTACTTAATAGCGCAGCAATCTTCTCACAATTCGACACGTGGACATATGCCAATTGATGCAGTGAATCATTTAACTTTTTCTGTTTAAATCTTTATGCACGTTCTCTTTTATGTAATTGTATCTAGCCTACATTTCACGAACGTATGGATTTGATATTCCAATTTTTTTCTTTTATAAAGAGTCTTCATATATTAATTTTATAGTATTTTTCGTTCATAAATGTGGCGGCCTAACGGGGTTCTTCAATATGAGTCGGGTACATTTTTTTCTTATAAAGTATGATGGCCTACTATTAATTTTAAATTCATAAAAATGTATTAATTTTCAGTTAAAGTTGATGGTTCAGTACGTCATGATATGGACAAATTTTTATTGTGTACCTAACATGAACATATGGTTCTCGTGGGTTAGAAAAAATCTCCGCTAGCTCCGATTAATTTCCGTCTAAACGCTAGATCCACCTTTTTCATTTCGATTGATAACTAATTCTTCCGATAAATCAGTCACTCGATTATTCCTCACATAATTCGATTAATCATACATAATCTGATTATTTTCCGTCTACTCGTACATAATTCGATTATTTTTAGATTGTAAGTATAACACAAAATTCTTTTTTGTTATTAATATATTTAAAATGATAATTTGTGATATTTTATAATAAATTATATTAAAATTTTAAATAAAAATCATAAATTTTTATCTCAATACTATATTTTCTGTATTTACTATAATTTTGAAAATAATATTATTTAAAAATTTAATATAATAGATGAATATATTTTTTAAAACATTAAAATAACCTTACAACTAATCCTCGATTAATCTCTGTTTATTTCCCGATTAATCGTCTAGACGGTACGCCCACTCCGTCTACCCAACTAGTGCCTAACGAATTTTAAAACATGGGTAAGAAGTGACAATATGTGCAATCATAGTTTATAATTTAGAGATTTATTAATAAATAAATAAATATAGAAAAATGAGAGAGAAGCAGAAAGGGAAAAATAGTATCTTGATTGGCAGAATTTATAGAGACTCTTTATATATGTATTATATTATAAATAGATAGTTAAATTTTATTTTTCATTTAATATTTAATTAAATAATTAAATTTTATTAATAATAATTATACTTATATTAGATATAGACTCTATCACCATCTCTTCCTATAAAAATACTCTAATATATCTGTAATGTTTAAACTACAAAAGGTAGACTCCTAAACATATATATGCTCTATAGTGAGAGCCTCTAGTCCCAGTAGACACCAGATTACAATCTTGAGGATGGCTCTAGGAGGCGGTCTAGAGAGTTTTGCAATATAGAAGTACGAGAGTAAGCCTCTCAACTAGTAGTAACTCAATGTATCGTACACCAATTGGTTAATTTATGAAGGCAGAAAAATTAAGCTAGCGAATATAGTTGCTTTGAACTACAAAAAAAAAAATTAAGTGTATAGCATCGATAATAACGTGTTTACGTTAGCATTAGTTATAATTACTTATTTAGAAATAACACTAAATATGTGGATTAATATCAATTAAAATACATGAAATTATTTTTCAGTTAAATTTTTTATAACATTTAGTGAATATTATAAACCACAAACAGAAGAAGTCACTAAGTTTCTGGTGTAATTTAATATGTTAAAATAGTATATAAATCATCCAAAGATATTATATGTTCTTAATTTCAATAGATTTCCATAATCTGTGGGTAAATATCATCTTATAAGAAATTTACTCATATTGTCATCTTTAACAGTCAGAACCTTGCATATTTTTGTCTTTAATTTAGAATAATTCTTGGGTTCACCCCTAAGGATGAATATCTCTCATTCACCTCTTTCAGTTAACCAATCAAAATTTGCCATATAATATTATCAAATAAATTAATATTTTAAAATAATATAATTAAATAAAATAAGTAAAAATTTAAAAATAAATTAATGGTGGAAACATTAATTAATTTTTACGTATATATCTTAATTTTATTAGTTTTTAATTTTAGTATTATATTTCTTAAAATAAATAAATAAAATAAAATTACAAAAAATTTTATTACGAAAATATACCTTATGAGATACAACTAAATGAACCCAAGAAAAATAACAAAATAAGTAGACAAAATATAAAATATATACCCTAAAATACAACTCATCGAACTCAAGCAAAACAACAAAACGAATTATCAAAATAAAAAAAATATACCCTAAGAACACAACTCATCGAACCCAAAGAAAATAATAATACGAGTTGCTGAAATATAAAAAATATTACCTAAACAATACAACTCAAAGAACCCAAGGGAAAAAACAACTTGGGATATTTTAGTATTATTATATTTAATTTTTTAATTTTTTTTTGCATTATTTTTATTTTATTTTATGTAATATAATATTAAAAATAAAAGACACTAATAAAATTAAAAAAATACATATAAAATATAATTAATGGCTTCACCATTAATTTAATTTTAAAATTTTAATGATTTAATTTAATTTCTTATTTAAATAATATTAATTTTTTTATTTTATTTGATAATATTAGATGACAATTTCTGATTGGTTAACTGAAAAGAGTTGAATGAGATATATTCACCCCTAGGGGTGAACCCAAGAATTTTCCTTTAATTTATATCCCGTATTTATGTTTATATCAAAAGACCCAAAAATATTTCAATACGAAACTCCTTTGACAAAAAACAGCATTGTGGAATTTAAAATAGAAAGTCAAGATAGCTTCCAAAAAGAAGAGTCCAATTTTATTTCTAACAATTAATTACGGATAAACAATTACTATTTTTTTAATAAAATATAAACTATTAGAAATTCGAGTTCCTACGTCAAACACTTCAATTCCACAATTGTTAGGGAAGGTTGTAAATAGATTAATAGTGATGAATATAAGCAGAACAATTCTGTGTAGGATTACACAATTTGTAAATGACATATATACATCTACAATGAGTCCAAACCATTGTCCACATCTTCTTTTTAATGAGTTGATTGGATAACGACTTTTGTTATTAAATGTGATTAACTTTACTTACTAGAACAACTGTACAGCTAAGTAATCGAAGCAAAAGTGTCATTTGTTTAATCAAATTTGTATCTAAAGATATTTTTTTATAAAAGCTCAAAACGGAAGATGCTTCTGTAAAGATTACAGACAACTTTAGTTTACTTTTTAATTTATTTGCTTTTCTATAATATACGAGGGAAAAAAGCTTGTGATAGTTTTGTATAATTGGAAAGTGTTTACGCACTTGCTCTTTTTGCATTTCTAGGCGCCGCGAAATATCTTTGCTTACGCTATTTGAATTCTCATTCACTTATAGCCACACTTTGATAGTCTACTCCCAAAAATAACTCGACTAAAATATATAAATATATATATATATATTTAAAACTAGATGACTAAATATATATAGTCAAACCTTTATAAATTAATAATATCAGGATCGAAAAAAATTATTAACTTATAAAACTATTAATTTATCTACAAATTAATAAATTATTAATTTATAGAGAATTTTTCTAAATTTTTAAAAAATACTATATAAAATTTAGAAAAATAAAGACAGTACTTCAATTTGTTTTAAGACATTTACACATTATGAAATAATCATTGCATAGATAAAAATTTAAATGATTTTGATACAATTTGAAAAAATAATATCACATATTTTTTATATTTAAAAAAAAAACTCTAACAAAATTATAAATTTACTAATAAATAAACAGCATTAAAATCATATTCACAAAAATATATTATATGTACAATATATTTATATGATTATTAATTTATGTTTATTAGTAGGACTATATATTTACATAAGATTTTTTTTAAAAAAAATATTATCTTACCGAAAATGTCAATTATTAGTATATTGCTTCTAAAAATATGGAAAGTACATATTTAGAAAACTGAATATATTGTATAAATTAATTTCAAATTTTATGCATATCTAATATTTAATATCAAAGTTACATGCATATCTTATATTATTAATTATTAAGAATTTATTTAATTTAAATTTCAATTTAAACTCCCTGATTACTTATTCTTCTTCTCATTAGTATTCATCAATGTTTTAAAAATCGCTAGGCGCTAGTCGGACGGCGAGGGTGGGCCTAGCGCCTAGAGGATTAATCGGGGAGTAAACGGGGATTAATCGGGGATTAGTTTTAGGTTATTTTAATATTTTTAAAATATATTTATTCATTATATTAAACTTTTAAATAATATTGTTTTTAAAATTATAATAAATACATAAAAATGTAGTATTAATCATTTATTTTATTATTTTTATTTATAATATTAACATAATTTGTTATGAAACATGTCTGACTAACAAACACAAAAAAAATTTATACTTGAAAATTTAAAAATAATTGGATTATACATGATTATGTCGAAAATAATCGGATTAGGCGGGGATTAATCGGATTAGGCGGAGAGTAATCGGTTGACTAACTTTTTCGAGGGATTAATCATTAATCGAGGCGGCGAGGGTGGGTCTAGCGACTAGGCGGGGTGTAATCGGAGCTAGGCGGGGATTTTTAGAACAAGGGTATTCATCTTCTTGATAAACGCATGTGTACGTAACAAATACCGCCTTCCTCTATTTATAAAGGAAAATTACTAAAATATTATTCGAAAGTAAGTTAATTAGTGTTAAATGTGAATTTTAAATCACAAAAATACCCTTAAATTATTTAGATAAAAAACAAATTACAAGAATGTCATCATGAAATATATCACATCAGATATATTTTTAAGTAATCTGCAAAACAAATCTGCAGGCCAATATTATGATAGATTTTTTTGAATGACAAATTTTAAATTTTGCTGCAAATTACATCTGTATATTTATTTTAACTATAAATGTACTTGTGTTAATTGTAGCAAATTATTTAACTCACTGCAGCGTTGTTAAACTCTTTTGGACTTTTTTATAAATTTTTCATAGAAACAGTACATTTTAAAATTTTCAAAATATATAAGAAATTCATCCACAGATTTATTATTTTTCAATAATGAGAATATCATCTACATATAAACATAGCAAGACGTACACATTTTTTGGTAGTTTTGTAGTATATGCATTTATCACATTCATTAATTTTAAAATAATTTGACATCATTGTACTGTCAAACTTTTCGTGTCATTGTTTAGAAGTTTTTAAGCCTAGAAAGTGACTTTACAAGTCGACATACTATGTCTTATTGTCCATGAATGGCAAAACATTCAGCTTGTTTCATGTAAATTTTCTCCTCTAAACCACCATTTAGAAAACTAGCTCTTACATCCATTTATGGATTTTTATAGCTCTTAAAGCTGCGATCGCTATCATCATCGTTATCGATGGTATTCTCGTTAGTGGAGAATATGTGTCAAAATAGTCAAAGCCTTCATTTTGTAGGAATCCTTGAACTACAAGTCTATCTTTGTATTTTCCACCAGGTTTTCGTGTCATTATCCATCTATTCCCTCATACTTTACATGGTAATCCGTTATGTACCATGTATAATTTTGCATGATAGAATTCAATTCACTTCTAACAGCTTCGTTCCAAAACGGAGATTCTAGTGAAGAGATGGCTTCTACCAAAGTTTTTGCAACATTTTCTACTAAAAATGTCATTAAGAAATCTTCACTAAAAGATTTTTCCTTTCAAGTTCTTTTGCTCCTTCTAGATTTATTTTCTTTTTCATTTTCTGAAATATCATTTATAGAATTATCGACGTTTGTCTCGATTACTAAATCATTGTTTGTTTCTTAAATCACAACTAATTGAGACAAAAAAAATCACCAATTTCAAGCGAAGAACAGATAGAAAAAACTCAAAGAAAGAATAATAGAAGTTCATGAGAAGGAGATCAAAGGAAGAAAACACAAACCTATATTTGAGATCGCATGAGAATGGAAAACTGGTGGACGAGAAAACAAAACCCACATGAGAAGATTATAAATTTTGCCGGTAGACACAATTCTTTTTAGAACTCTTGAAAAAGTTTAGTTTTTATATTCAAAATGTTATTGATATTGGAAAATATTATGTATCTTAAAAATCTTGTAATATCATTTTGTTTAAAAAAATATATTTGATTGAAAGTGTTAAATTTCCTTATCTAAATAATCTTTTTAAATTAGAGTCTTTATTTTTCTTCATTTTGTTAGAAATTGGTAAATTTAATTAAAAAAGACTAATCTACCAAAAACTTAAAACAATAATTTAATTAAGCATAATATCTGATAGAAGATTTCCAATTGTCCTATTACCATACATTGTCTTGCCGTTTATGAAATATTAAGTTTGATTACAAAATAAATCCTCAAGTTACCATCTTTGCGCTGATTCTGTAGCGGAATAAATGTTTACCTGTAATTTCCATGTCTTTTTACATTTTCATACATTGTATATTGAAGGTATATTGTGTTTAATTTGTGTGAGTGTCTGAATCACACACTAAGAAAACGTATTTTTTTAGCAAATTACATAAAACATATTTTTTTAGCGTGTGTTTAATAACATTTTCATGATCTCTAAGACATCGATACTTACAATAGGACCCCGTCCCTATGCTATAGCTATTTTCTTGTTTGTGATCTTATATTATATTATGATATCATTATTTTGGCCCTTTATTTTTTAAACGACTTTAAAACATTTTTAAATACCCAGTAATAGTTTTTAAGTATGGGTTGACTATATTATGTAATATTTTATATATAGTGCTATCTTATATTGTACCGTAAAATGTTTGTACGTGTTATAAAACGATTTAATATGACAATAATATGTTCTTATAACTTGTTTTTCATAATGAATATTTATTGTTATTTTATATTATTATGAATTTAGCCATATTTTCATAATGATCCTTCAATTAAACTTTTTGCATTTAAGAATTGAATTAAGAAATTTTAAAAATTCAATTTCATTAATCCAAGGCATTGACAACATGACATAGTTACAATTACAAAACACAAACATACGTCTAAGACTATCAACTGTTTCATTTTTTCCAAACCAGCAAAAAAACTAAGTACTAAGAGTAGAATGAACTTCAACACATTTCGACTTTATCCTCTCGCCAAATTTTAGATGTTCCTAGTGCATCTTCCATTTTTTCTATTTCAGAACATGACCTCCAGACAGCTGCATTCTTGACCTTAACAAGACCTATGCATTCTGTCCTTAACAATATCTATCCACACTCTAAATACATTAGGCCCTAAAGGAACAAAATGAACAGTCGGATCTGGGTTATTTGAAGCCCAACAACCTTGAGCAACAACTCGCTTATTTCCAGTGATATCCATCATGTTACATTTCTTATTTTCTTTGACACCTTCATGTGCATTAACTTTAAATGCATTGTTAAGCTGCCATGTTTACAATATAAAACATATATTAAAGTAAACATACCAACCAGAAACTAATTTAAACATACAGAATTATACATTTACCTGAGATCTTCGAAGAGGAGACATTGAAGGTTCTTCTCATTTGGTTTTTGAGATTCTTTTCCTGAAAAATCCTCAATAGGAGATTGCAAACCTCTTGAAGCAGATTGATAACCTTTTGCTTCAGATTTATCAATATTAGATTCAGAACATGTTCCTGCCGACTTTTCTCTTTTTTCTTGATCATCTGATGCAGTATTATGAGGGGAATTTTGACCTTATGCATCTATAGTTTGTTCAAAAACAACTCTAACGGTTGGCTATGCTACAAAATTCATCAGGCAATCCTCAAGGTATAACTCTTATCTGATGTAAGCCTCCAGAGAAAAGTATTAGGTTGTATGACAACTTCAACAAACACTTTGGCAACATTTGGTCTGAGAGGAAGTCCATTAACCAATGCTTTAGATTCTTGAGAGTGACAACGACCTTCAGCAACAACTTCTTCATTTGCAGTCCAATCAACCTGAGAAGGAAACAAATCTATCGTTTATTAGATGGAACTAACATGTACTGTGAGTTAAAAGAAAGTGAGGCTTCAAGAACATAGGCTGTTTATATCTACATAGGCTAAAGATAGTGGTATAATAGCTGATAGAATGATTTGTTAAACCGGAAGAGCTACATGGGCTATTTCAAGAACATAGGCTGGTAATATCTATTTAAGTGTTAAATAAGTTTGTATGTGACATAGACACTATTAGAATCGACCAGTTAGATAGAAGATTGAATCACTAATCAACGTTTACAAGCTTATATATCTCTTAATTAAATCACTAATACTCAAGAATCTGTTTACAGACTCAATCAATTTAAATCAATGATTTAAAATTAAATCATTGTCTAATAGCCTCCCTCAAGATGACAAGTAAATAGATTTGAGTGCCATATTGCTAATAAGGCTTGGGAAGTGAGTTGGATACAAAAAGGCTTTGTAAATACATATGATAGCTGATGATCAGTCTTGACGTGAAGGGTCTTAACATGAAGAGTCATAATCAAATCACTCACAGTTTTATCTCGACAAAGTGACAAGCATTCTCGATATGTTTTGTTCTCTCATGAAACAATGTGTTATTAGCAATGCAGTAATCAAAAAAGAAAGCAACATGTTTTGTCTTGAGGTACCTCAAACTCCTTCAAACAAGTTCACAAGCCAATATATCTCTCTCACAGCAAATTGCTTTGCACAATTTTTAGATTTTGTAGATGAATAAGATAAAGTTCCCTGCTTCTTTGACTTCCAAGAAATGAGAGAATTGCCAAGAAATCTACAAAAAAACAGAGGTTGACTTTCGTATATCCTAACAAAATTTCCAACCTGCTTTAGTGAATCCCTTGAAAACTATATCATTGTCAGCAGAATAGAACAAACCATCACCAACTGTGCCCTTAATGTAATGCAAAATCTTGTGTGATGCTTGCATATAAGATCATTAGGAGCTTAAGTAAACTGGCACAAATTGTTTTACAACATAAGTAATATCTGGACGAGTGATAGTCAAATACATCATTTTCCAATTAATCTTCTGTAAGAAGCTGGATCATCAAGCAATGGTTCATCTCCATCTTGAATCAGCTTAATACTTGGTTCCATTAGAATACTACTAGGTTTACAAGCTAACAAACTTTTTTCTTCCATAAGTTCTAATGAATACTTTCTTTGACATATTGAAATACCAACAGCAGATCTTGCAATCTCTAAATCCAAAAATTACTGCAAAATTCCTAAATCTTTCAACTTAAAAGCCTTCTTCAAGTCATCTTTCAACTATGAAACCTCATAATCACCATTACTAGCAATCACTATATCATCAGCATACACAAGAACAATGATATACTTTTCATTTAGCCTTTTCACAAATAAGGTGTGATCCGCATGAGATTTCTGAAAACCCTGTTCTAGCAATGTGTCACTAAACTTTATAAACCATTGTCTAGATGCTTGACGTAGACCATAGAGAGATTTCTTCAACTTACATACATGAGTTTGAGGCAATGTTTCCCCTTCCTTTGTTGTATATCCGGGAGGTAAGTTCATGTAAATCTCTTCCGACAGATCACCATTAAGGAAAGTGTTAGATATATCAAGTTGATGTAGACTCCATTTCTTTGCAGCTGCTACAGCTAGTAACATTTTCACAGTTGCATCTTTGCCAATGGAGACATTGTAACCACAAAATCAACTCCTTATTGCTGAGTAAAACCTATAGATTTTTTTATCAGAGGGCAAAGAACAAATCTCCCATGTTGCAGTCCCTTCTAAATCTTTTAATTTCTCATTCATAGCCTTTAATAAATCTTCTGATTCCTTGGCCTGAGTAAAAAAAATTGGTTCTGCATATTTAGTGACTGAGCAAACATAAACTCTATAAGATGATGATAACTAGTCATAAATCATGTAATTTTACAAAGAAAATTCAACACCAGTAGTATCTAAATTGCAGTAATAATCTTCCAAATGCTTAGGTGCTTTAGAAATTCTCTTACCATAAATATTGTTTGTAGCTGATATCACAGAAGGAAAAAAATTATTTGAAATCTCAACTGTAGGAGATTCCCTCAGAGATTGAGTATCACTCACGATGACAAGTTCAACATCATTAATATTAATAGAATAACTTAATATGATATCATCTAAGCTATCAAAACAATCTGGTAAAGAGAAATCAGAATTACATTTGCTAAAAGGAAATATCATCTCATGAAAAACCATATTTCTTGAAATATGAATGGTATGAGTTTCCAAATTCAGAAGTTTATATCCTTTGTACCCTGCTTTATTTCCAAGAAATACATATGCTTATGCTCTTGGTTCAAATTTGGTTATGTCCTTGGAAGAAGTATAACTATAACATAAACTGCCAAAAATATGAAAACAAGCATAATCAGGTCTCTTAGAAGTCAATCTTTTATAGGAAAACTTATCTTTGAGGAGAGTAGCAGAAATCGACATATTAAGAGCACAGCAGTGAGTACACAATCTCCCCAATACTACTTAGGCATTTTAGCTTGAAACATAAGAGATCTAGCGACATTTAAAATATGTTGATGTTTACACTCCACCATTGAGTTCTATTCGGGAGTCTGTGGACAAGAAAAGTAATGCATTATCCCCTTTGCTTTGAAAAGATTAACAAAATTCAGTTCATGTGCATTATTAGATCGAACAGGCTTTACTTTTGCTCTGTATTGTGTTTCAATCATCTTAAAAATCAGGAAACACCCAAGACTTCAGACTTATTTCTCAAAAGATAGATCCAAGTGACTCTTGTGTGATCATCAACAATTGTGAGGAAGTATCTATATCCTTATAGAGTAAATAATGAAAACGGACCTCATATATCAATGTGAAGAAGACCAAAAGCAGATTCACAATGTTGTTCTTTGAAATATAAGAAAGTTTTTGTTTTGCAAGAAAAAAAAATCTCACAATGAAACAAATTTTTATTGGGAAAAATGTCAAAAAATCGTAAACTTTCAAAATTTGACAATTTAACCATGAAATTACAAATTTTTTATTTAAATCACAAACTTTTAGTATATTTTCAAATTAAAGAGAAAACTTTTGTTAAATTAGCTATTTGAGGCATGCCGTTAAATCAACTGACAGAAAACCTAAATGGAGACTTTACCCATTAGTGTTTCCATCAGTTGATATAACGATATGCCTTAAATTATCCAGTCAAAAAAATTCATATTTAATTTTAAAGTCAACTAAGAGTTCGTGCTTTAAATGATATTTTGTAAGTTCATGATTAAAACATCCAATTTTTGAAAGTTTATGTTTTATTTTGTTTTCATTTTATTATATCCAAATTAAATTTCTGTATAATAGATATTGGATAGAAAAACTAAGACTAATTTATTTTTGGATTTGAGATTTCGTTTCACTACCTGAATCCATAATAATATATATTAACAAGAAAAAATAAAGATCAATATCAATATCTTAAAAAAATAAACGTGTGTCTAGAATAACACATTTACGCTATAAATCTTACATTTATGCTATAAATCTTACATTTATGCTATAAATCTTACATTTATGATACTCAAGACTATTTTTCAAATATTTAGACCACTAAATCATCATGCTCTTGATGAATAACAGGATTCTTGGTAAATTTGACATGAGTTTTTTTCTTGTTAATATATATTATTATGGATTAAATTCTATAAGTGAAACTACTTCCCAAATCTAAAAATAAATTATTCTAAGTTTTTTGTTCAATATATAGTATATAGAAATTTGAATTTGGATATAATAAATTGTAAACAATATAAAAAATGACTTTCAAAAATTAGATATTTTAATCATGAACTTACAAAAATTCATTTAAAACACGAACTTTTAGTTGACTTTCAAATTAAATAGGAAACTTAATTTGACTGAGAAATTTAAGACACGTTGTTAAATCAATTGACGGAAACTCTAACGGGTGAAATCTCTATTTTTTTTTCTCTTAGTTGAATTAACGGTGTGCCTTAAATTGCCTAGTCAACAAAAGTTTTCTATTTAATTTGAAAATTAACTAAAACTTTGTGATTTAAATGACATTTTGTAAGTTTATGATTATAAAGTCCAATTTTTTGAAACTTTAAGATTTTTTTGATATTTTTCCCAATCTTTATTATTGTGTTTAAAACCTAGTACATCAGGGACAATAATACTCTTCTTCTACACAGAAGAATGACCTAGTCTACTATGTCATAAACGAGAATCAACAACAACATTTGTAGAATATGTAAATTGCTTAGAAAAGTTTTATGCAAGTGACTGAGAATCCAAGACATAGAGATTGGAGATTTGTTCACTCCGTCCAATCATCAATGCCTTGGTATGATCTTGTATCATACAAGAATCTTCATCAAATGTCACTTTATAACCCAAATCTCTAGTCAATTGACTAACACTAGAAGATTTAATCTAAAATCAGGTATATAAAGTACATTATTCAATACAAGAGATTCATTCAGTTTCAGTTGACCTATGCCTGTAATCTTTACTTAAAAATCAGTTGGCAAAGTCACTGAATTATTCTAAATCTCATATAAACTCAAGAACATATTCTTATCATGACAAACATGATGTGTGGCTCCACTATCTGTTCCAACTCTCAGATGATAATATGTTTCCAATAGCTTTCAAAATTCCAATGAAACATAGAGTGGATGAAGAAAAAGTCATACCAGGTAAAGTTGTAATAGTAGCACCTGAAATATAGGGAGAATTGGAAGAAGCATGTGAATAAAATCAGCTTGAAGTTGAGAATTTAAATAACCAATGACTCCATTAATTCGATACTTAGCAAGCGTCTTTACCATTCATGTAAACAGATTATTAAGAGCTACTAGTGTAAATTGAGCTACTACAAGTTTAATTGGTTGCTTCTCTGAGTTAGTAACTTTCTCTTCAGACTATGTTCTTGTGCTTGAATCCAATAGGATACCCATGTATTTTGTAGCATTTTTCTACAGAATGGCGTGTGTATCCATAATGGGAACACATCAATTTCTGAGGTTTACTGTATGTTGTATTAACTGAGGGTTGAACATCTATGAAGTAAAAACATTAAAAGCTACAATATTCTGAAAAGAAATACTGCTCCTTTGACTGTGATCTTGATCCAATAGATTGTAAATTTTAGCTAAATATGGAACATGCCTTGTTGTATAGATCAAATCTGCTGAGACAATTTGTAAGATCTTGGAACATGATTTGTGATTAAATATGGAACATGCCTTGTTGTACCATAGTAGAACCAGAGTTGCTTAAGCTGAAACCTAAGGTGGCTGTTGTATTTCTCTATTTAGTTTTAAGTGGAAGACATTGTTGTATGTTTTACTAGCTTATTCTAGTGGATGTTTTTGGACTTGATAGTCTCAGGGATGTAGGTCAGTTTATCAAACCTCGCTAACAAACCTATGGGTTCTTTAAGTTACGCTCAGATTAATTTATTCCTCTCTACGCTCTCTAATGTCACACGGATGAAACAGATCTAGCCATATATAGGTTCTTCAATTCATATTAGAGCTAGCCAACATCTACATGCTGAGGTATCACAAGAATAGTTATTTGTGCTAAGAAGTGGTTTTGAAAGAGATTGATGTAGGAAGATAACGAAAGAACATAGCTTTATATATATGTTCTTGATAATCTATGAAGCATATATTTCAAAACTATTTATATTGGGCATATCTCTGATGTTTTATTCTGTCTCAACAAATATGAAGTTCAAGATGGATGTATATTAAGCTTATTGAAGCCTTAAGGAGTTGTTCACTTGAATCTGAACTATAAAAAGAAGAGAGGGAGAAAATATGGAAGAAGCTCGAAATTGAAGAAGAAGAAGCTCAAGCCTCTATAAAGAGAATTCAATCTTGGCACAATGGTATATGGTGCATTATTCAAATTCAGGATGAGAAAGTTAGAATGAGAGTGAGTCAAGTAGAAGGAGCAATAAGTCAGAAATTCAAGTCAAGGATTTGTTGTTGCTCCAGTTCTTCAATTTATGTAAGTATGTGGGTGAGTTTCTTGAGGTTGAACCCTGATGTAACCTATATCTATTTTAGAATGTGTATTCACCATTCTTGTTCAATAATATGGTGTCTATATTTTATGACACGGAAGATGATGTGCAAGATATATATTAAAATGAACATTGGATTTTACCTCAGTTCTGCTCTCAAGTAGAGAGAAAAGAGCATCGAGAGTTCAGAGGGTTCCTCAAGATCAAACTGAGCTAAATGGTACTTGATTAATGGAAAGTATGTTTTCTTCGAATCACTCAAGAAGAGTGAGAGTTATGATGTATATGTGTTGACTGAGTTGAAACTGTCTGATAGGCACATCTCACATCCACAAAATAAGGAAAATAAGTTTAAGATAATGAATAATTTTCAACCTATATAATAGTTTATAGTAAACAAGAGAGACATTGTATATTGTATTTCCTATTTTTAAATGTTTTATTCATTTAGATAGGAACAGAATTACAAAATGAGATTCAAGAGAAACAGATTAGAACCATTCTTGTCATTGTTTTATAGGAATTTAGAATCTCATAGGAATTTAGTATCTCATAGAAGACAAGCAATGACTAAGAAGTGGATTAATATCCACAAGCCTCTTTTGGGGTATTTTTTGAAACTCATTTATAACCTATGAATGCAAGAAGAGTAGAGAAAGTGGTGCCTCTTGGTTGGAAGTTCTTTGGAAACTTTGAAGCTCATGAAACAGCAAGGGTGGTAGTTGTTTGGGACCCTAGTATAACCATGGTAATCTATCAATGTTCAGCTCAACTAGTGACATGTGGGTTCTACTTGCCTGCCGAAGCTTTGAATATTACTGTCTCTTTTGTGTATGGGTTCAACCTGTCTGAGCAAAGGGTGCAGCTGTGGGAAGATCTAGTGACTATTAGCTCCTCAACACCATTAGAAAGATGTCCCTGGGCTATAATAGGGGACTTCAACCAGATCCTTAGAGGAAGCCACAACTCAGCTTTTCCAAGTACTGAAATTGATCTTCATGGGGTGAGTGACTTTGAGTTTGCTATGCAAGATTCTAACATCTTTGAAGCGCCCTCTAAAGGGCTTCTCTACACTTGGTGGAATCATAGGGAACAAGACCCAGTCGCGAAACGCATTGACCATGCACTAATTAATGAACATTGGGCCTCTGCTTTCCCTGACTCTTTCTCTGAGTTCTTGGAACCGGACCAATCTGACCATACACCACGTCTTTCTCCATTCCAAGTTTGAAAAGAGTTGTTAGGAGGCCTTTCAGGTTCTTTCAACACATTATTGATCACTCTATTTATTTGGATTTGGTTACCTCATAATGGACAGCAGTCTCAGTGGTGGGTTCAGCCCAGTTCAAGCTGGTAAGAGCTCTCAAATTGCTAAAACCGTCTCTCCGTAGTTTGAATAAAACACATTACAGTGGCATATCTCTGAGGGTTAAGGATAAAGAATCTGAGCTGGCAGTTGTTCAAACTCAACTTTTAACCACTCCTACCCCAGACCTGGCTAGACAAGAGAATATCCTACGTGAGGACTGGGTCCGGTTAGTGCAGGCAGAGGAGAAGTTTTTAGACAGAAATCTAGGGTTCGATGGCTACACCTTGGGGATAGGAATACTGCTTTCTTTCATAAAATGGTCATTCAGAAAAACTCGCAGAACCATATCTACTTTCTCAAGGATCCAAATGGTAATGTGATAGCGGATTATGACCAGCTCAAACAGCATGTAGAAGCTTATTTTCAGTCTATCTTTGGATAAACAGATATGCTTGCCACCCCAGTAACTCTGGAAACGCTCCAAGATCTCCTCCCTTTCCGGTGCTCTGAAATTCACTCTCAATCCTTATTTAGACCGGTGTCAGATGAAGAGATTAGAGACATTGTATTTAAAATGCCGTTGAACAAGTGTTCAGGGCCTGATGGGTATCCTGTCGAATTTTATAGATCATCACGGCATGTTGTTGGACCGACGTTTATAGAGGCTGTCAAGGAATTTTTTCAAAATGGGAAGTTATTAAAGGACCTAAACAACACTTCTATCACCCTGATTCCAAAGACCTCTGAAGCTTGCTCTCTCTCTGATTTTAGGCGTATAAGCTGTTGTAATCTTGCATACAATATTATTTCCAAGGTAATTGCTAATAGGCTTAAGCCTATTAGCAATAATGTATATCGCCTAACCAGGCAGCTTTCCTGAAAGGACGGAGTCTTGGGGAAAATGTCTTACTTTCATCTGAGTTGATTCGCAATTATAATAAGGCCTCTGTGCCAAAGGGAGCTATGTTTAAAGTGGACATCAAGAAAGTGTTCGACACGGATTGCTGGGACTTTCTCCTAAAGCTCCTTGAAGCTCAAGGCTTTCCTCTCCAGTTTCGTGGTTGGATCAAAGAGTGCATATCCACTCCGAGATTCTCAATCTCTCTCAATGGTGAACTAGTGGGTTTCTTTGAGGGGAAACAAGCGTTGAGACAAGGTGATATGTTATCACCCTATCTTTTAATAATGATAATGGAAGTGCTTACTAGAATGCTGGATAGTGGAGCTGCTCAGGAAAGTTTTCAATTGCATCCTATGTGTGATACTCCGAGAATTACTCACTTAGCGTTTGCCGATGACCTCTTGGTGTTTTGTGATGGCTCAAGCCAGTCACTTAGAGGTATAACAAGCATCCTGCATCTGTTCAGATCATTTTCAGGACTAAACATGAATGCAGCAAAATCAAGTTTATATTTTTCTGGTTACTCTAACCTCGAAGCTCCTCAATTAGCAAATTCTGTTGGTATAGCGATTGGAATCTTTCCAACCAAGTACTTGGGCCTACCATTAAATCCAATAAGATTAAATCTCTCCTCCTTGCAGCCGTTTATAGAGCAGATCAGTGGGAAGCTTCACTCGTGGACGACGAATTATCTCTCGTACGCAGAATGGATTAGGCTAATTGTCTCTGTCATATATGACAAAGTTATGGAGTCAGGTATTTGTCCTACCAAAGGCTTTCTATACAAGGGTTAACTCTTTGTGTTCGGCATTCATGTGTAAAAACTCCACAGATAATGCTAGAGGGGCTAGAGTGGCATGAAAAGATCTATGTAAGCCTAAGGAAGAAGGGGGTCTTGGAATAAGGTTGCTTGAGGAGTTTGCTGAAGTTTTCAAACTAAAGCTAGTGTGGCATTTGTTCTCTCGCACTGGTTATCTCTGGGTAGCTTGGTTGGAGCATAATGTCCTTAGAAACAAGAGTTTCTGGCTGGTGAATATGTCTAATAGAATGTCTTGGAATATAAAGCAGTTGATTCAGATCAGAGAGCTAGCAAAGAGATTTATCCAATGCAAAGTGAGAGATGGAATAAAGGCCTCTTTCTGGTTGGATTCGTGGACTTCCCTAGGTCCCCTTATTGTTTTGTTTGGTGATTCAGGTCCTAGGAAGTTAAGAATATGCAGAAATGCTACTGTGTTTGATGCAACACAAGATGGGCATTGGAATTTGCCTAGCGCACGATCTCCTCAGGCTGAAACACTCTTAGCTGTTCTGACCACTATCCCTACTCCTGCTGCAATCCATGGAAATGACATCTTTGTCTGGCGGCAGCACAGTGGAAGGTTTCTGGGAAAATTCTCCACAACTTCGACTTGGAAACAGGTTAGAGAATCAGCACATGTAGTATCATGGGTAAATCTGTTTGGTTCAAGGAGGCGGTCCCTCGCTTCTCTTTTATCTTGTGGCTAGCGCAGAAAGGCAGACTTACAACACGTGATCGATTAAGACACTGGGGAATGCAAGTACCAGCTACTTGTGTTCTTTGTTCCATAGCTGAAGAGACACATGACCACCTATTCTTTAAATACGATTTTTCAAATCGTCTTTGGCAAGATATGGCCGATAAAATCCACCCCTTGCTCCAATATCTTTGGACCTGATCCCCTCTTGGATCGGGCATCTCCAGTCGACTGAGTTAAGGTACTCTCAGATTATTCTCAAGCTCCTGCTACAAGTGACGGTTTATCTAGTTTGGAAAGAGAGGAATAACAGGATTTTTCAGGACAAATCATTGACACCGGATGCTGTTTTAGCTCAAATAGACTTCACGCTTGGAAACCGCATCATTTCTTATCCTTCGGAGGATACGCTTTCTACCATATCTCTTCTTACTTTCTACTTTGGTTGTATCAATTTTACCATATAATTTGGTAAACTATTGCTTGTTGTTCTAGTTTATAACTCTATTAAAAAGAGTTTCTATGGTTCTTGATCGTTGATGTAAAACATTTTTTGGAATATATTTTAACATTAAAACCAAAAAAAAAAAGAAATTTAGTATCTCAAGATAATGGATGTTTCTCATGAAAATATCCATGATGAAGCCAAAACTTGAAGCATAAATGCTCTATGATTAGACAGATGACTGAACAAATTAATAGCTAAAAATGTTACAGCTTTTACATCACGAATGAAAACAAACAAGTGGGGAAATGGTGATAGCTATTTTATAGATATCCCGTACAACTATTTTATTTTTTCAACGTATAATAATAAACATACATTTATATATATATATATAAATTGTTTTTTTAAGAATTATAAATTATTTAATAAATCTATTTTATCATCTTGAGTAATTAACTTATATAAGAAAATTAAATTATTTTAAAATATATATTGTGTAGAATATCTTTACAAATGGATGTATTTGCAATAATGAAAAATATATAGTAGATTTGTTTAGTAACATAGATAATTCAGTGAGATAGTTTAAACATTTTCACCCTTAATGAATTTCTGTTTGTTTGTTCATTATACCAATTTTATTTCTTGTAATTTTAAAAACTTTAAAGTTAATATAATAAATATACTTATATAATAATAGTACTAAGATATTATACTAAAATAAACCAAAATATTAAGAAAATATAAGTAAAGTACTAGAATAGTTTTATATTTTAATGAAGAGTATAAAAAGTACTAGAAATAAGTATAAACAGACATTGAAAAATATTAACTATTATACAAAAAATATTTTTAAGATTAGTTCTTTTCTTTTAATTGATTAGCAGTTCGTTGATTTCTGTCTGTAAATTTCAATATCTATTTAACAAAATCCTAACTATTTCTACAAAACAAATCTCTTATTTTTAAAAATTAGTTCATTTCTTTTAATTTAAGTGATTAGAATTTTTGTTGATTTCTTTCTATAAATTTCAATATCTATTTAATAAAAAATTAACTATTTTTACAGGACAAATAATATCTGTTAATATTAGTTAATTTCTTTTAATTGATTAACGTTTTGTTGATTTCTTTCTGTAAATTCAATATCTATTTAAAAAGATCTTGCACATCCTATCTATCTATATATATAATCGATTTACATAGAATATAACTCTATACATTATTCACATTGAATTTTGAAATAACTTAAACATTAAACATTATGGTGAAACTTAGCTTTCTTTTTGTTATCACTATTGTTGTTGCATCTTGTAAGATGATACACATATCATAGCTTTTATTTAGAAGTATTTTTTTCATAACTTTTCTTAAATCTATGAAATTTTTGTTGCAGGTTTTTCATCGATTTCATATGCGAGAGAATCGAAGAAGGGATACAAAGACTGCTGTGACGATGATCAAGTCCCTAATGCTTCAACAATTGGTACTAAACCCCAAATCAATAGACATTTTGGACATTGTAAAGACGAATCTGATTGTCATCAAGTATGTTACCCGACGTGCAAAATAAAAGTATGCACAGATCAACATGTTTGTGATTGTGATATTTGTGATTAAATTCAAGAAAAGAAAAAAATCATTGTGATTCACATAACTATTGTGAATGGGTAATTAATTAAAAATAAATTTAGAAGCAACGATTATTTTTTAATATATTATCAGTTTTGTTTCTTTTCATTTCATACGAATAAAAGTAAAAGAAAAAATAAGGCATTATGAGGCGAATCAATATTATATTACCATTTATACATTAACATGTCAAGCCCAAAATTCTTCCAAGTTCTCTCCTCCACTATTTTAAGTAGTTGAAGGAACTGTGAAGTCGCTCTTCTTGATGAAGTTTTGGCTGATGCAAAAATCTTCTTGGCTGCGTTTGATCTGGGACACTTCATATGAGATGTTCTTTCTCATTGAAAACATGCATGCCATGGTAATCAACTATAGGTTTTCTCTGAAATGTCTTCCAAGATTGACGTAATGTACATGATGCAAGTATTGTCCTATTTTGTACTGAGAAAGAAACTGTTTGGTCTAGCCCACTGTTGTCATAACCGTAGTGGTTCTTCAATCTAGACTAATTTTTAAGAATGTTTAGGGTCAGTTTGTTACTTGTATGTGATCTGCCAAGGCAGGCCCGGCCCAATAATATATGTTGCCTAAAGCAAGGAAAAATAACAGAGAAAATTACATTTTCAAATTTCAAGACTCGTATTCGAATTGTCAATGGGACTAAGCAAGCACAAACCACTGTGACATGAACATTATTTTCTGAGTTTTACTAGCCTAAAATATATATATTAAGTCGGTGTTTCACCGGCTTTAGCCCAGGGCTGGAACTATGTCATGGCTTCAAAGAGTTTTAACCTTTGATTCTATTAGTTTAAAGAGTTGTTTATGGAATATACTCCGTATTTTATGTATTCTTTTTGGTTTGTTTGGAGTCTTTACATGTGTTAAAAAGCCATTGAAGAATAAAGGAGGGAATTGGACCAGATTTGGACGTTTAAAGAAACATATGAAGAGAAGTTGTGATCAATAGATCTAACACCATATCGATCGATCCCCCAAGAAAAATGTAGAAGTGCATTTTGAAGATGTTTCATTTTTATAATCTGATTAGTTTTTAGTTTTATTTTCATATAAATAGGAGTGTTCAACTTCGAATCAATTCAATCTTGTTAGTTTACATATTAAGTATTGGGAGATGAGATATCTTACTCTTCTAAAAGTGTTTTTCAAACCCTGTTATTGTTAATTTGATATTTATGTAATCATTAAAATCGTTTTACATGATTTTATTTATATTTGAATAAGTCACATGTTAAGTTATTGAATTAGGACCAACTCATCGAACCGGAATATCTCTAGAACTACATAGATCTTTATAAACACCCTTAGTAACTAACTGCTCTATAATTAATTCAATAATCTGCCACATTAGGTCCTAAGCTAGATATTGTAGATACAGTGTCTTTGTCACCACAAGCCATTCATAAGTGTTTTTAGGAATAGTTCAGCAAATACGACCAAACATAAGAACAAAAAAGCTTATGTACTCAGAGAAAGATTTAAAACTAAATAGAATCAGATTCTAAAGAAAACATTGCAAAAAATGTTAGTTGATTAAGTCTTTGTCATTTCAATAATGGCTCCACAATTGTAGGAGCTGTTGCTTAGTGGATATTAAAGTCATGTTCTATTCTGTTTTGCTGTTGTAGAAAATCCTCCGTATGATAAGGAGGTGCAGTTGTCTTGCTTTGGCTATTTAAAAAGCCTTATTCAATAATATTAATTAAGGTTGGTTCTGAAATCGTTTGCACATAATTAACATCTGGTATCAGAGCAAAATTTTAAGAACCGTGAGATTACTTGTTATAGAGAAATCGAGTGAAGAAACATGGCAAGTGACGCAGACATGAAGGTGGTGACGACAATACCAAAGTTCGATGGAGATTTCGAACATTGGAGTATGTTGATGGAGAATCTCATACGGTCCAAGGAGTGGTGGGATTTAATAGAAGAAGGCTATATAGGTTTTGAAAACTGAATGAATCGTATTAACATATCGTGATTACATTTATACAGAGGATGAGAGAGTAAGGTTGAGAACAGAGAATATTTAGACATAAATGAGGAAGATTTGATGATCGTAACTGCGGGGCATCGTATCTGTAATTGGGAGAGTATAATATGCTAATATGCCCCCTCAAGATGGAGGGGATGAAGCCACTCCAATCTTGTCTCTTAGAAGTGGAAATCTGGCCCGAGTGAGTGGTTTTGTGAGACTATCAGCTAGTTGATCCTTTGTGGAGACATGGGATACGCGGAGGTGGCCATTTTGAACTTGTTCACGAATGAAATGATAGTCAATAGTGATGTGTTTCATTCTAGAGTGAAAAACAGGATTGGCGCTTAAGTACGTTGCTCCGATGTTATCACAATAGATGACTGGTGTTGCTGGAGGTTTGATACCCAATTCAGTTAGGAGAGAACAAACCCAGTTTAACTCTGAGGCTGTGTTTGCAACAGACCTGTACTCTGCCTCAGTTGATGAGCGTGCTACTCCTTTTTGTTTCTTTGATGACCAGGAAATTGGTTGATTACCAAGATAGACAATGTAGGCATTCGTGGAGATACAGTTATCAGTATCACCAGCCCAATCAGCATCAGAGAAGGCATGAAGAGTGAGTGGTCCAGTGGTAGTAAGGAAAAGACCATGTGTGGGTGTACCGGCGAGATAGCGGAGAATGCGTTTTGCAGCTTGCCAATGATCACATGTTGGAGAATGCATGAATTGGGACAACCTATTCACCGCAAAAGCAATGTCAGGTCTGGTGAAAGCAAGATACTGGAGGCTGCCAACAAGAGCTCTATATTCTGTTGGATTTTCATATCTTTCTCCGGCAGCAGTGAGCTTCGGTTCTGGTGACATCGGCGTTGTCACCGGTTTGGCATCAGACATGTGTAGGCGATCCAGTAAATCTAGTGTGTATTTTCGTTGATTGAGATGCATTCCCTTTGCGGACCGTGTAACTTCAATGCCTAGGAAATAGGAAAGAGCACCGAGATCCTTGACCGAGAAGCGTTGTGAAAGGTTCTGAAGTATTGTCTCAACGAGTGCGGTGTTGTTGCCTGTGATTATTATGTTGTCGACATAGACAAGAATGTATACCAGGTTGTTGTTATGATTAAGAACAAATAAAGACGTATTAGATACCGTGTTGGTGAACCCGTAGTTGACAAGGTATTGCTTCAGCTCTAAGTACCAAGCTCGTGGGGCTTGTTTCAGTCCGTACAGTGCTTTCTTGAGATGGCAGACATAGTCTGGCTTGTCTGGATCCACAAAGCCTTGAGGCTGAGCCATGTACACATCTTCTTTTAGTGTGCCCTGCAAGAAAGCATTATTGACATCTATTTGTCTAATGCACCAGTTGTGGCGAACTGCAATCGTTAGAACCAGTCGAATTGTCGTTGATTTGATGACTAAACTGAAAGTCTCAGAGTAATCCACACCCAGTTTTTGAGTGAATCCCTTGGCGACAAGACGAGCTTTGTATTTGTTTAGGGAACCATCTGGGAGATACTTGGTGCGAAAAATCCACTTGTTGCCAATTAGATTTTGATGAGATGCTGGTGGAACCAAATCCCAAGTGCGATTCTTTAGTTGTGTATCGAATTCAGTGGACATCGCTCCTCGCCATTTGTTGTCTTTGAGAGCTTGAGTCATTGTGTGGGGTTCTCGGTGATGAAGTGATGTTAGTGCGGTTAAGTGAAGAAATTTTCGGTTTGGCTTTGTGATGTAGTTCTTTGATCTGATTTGCATAGGATGTCGAGGTGGTGGTGGTTGATTGTTCGATGGAGCTGCTGCTTGTGTTGGACGGTTTGAAGCATCAGTGGTTTCTGTTGGAGAAACAGAGCCATGGGAGTTTGATGGGCTTTGTTGGGCCGTTATTGTTGTGTCAGAATTTGGGCCGCTTCTGTTGTCATTTTGGGCCGGTGGTTGTATCGTTGTCGCAGGTTGATGATGATGAGACTGTAGACTCGGTGCTGATCTGCGGCGGTGATAGGTACGGATGATTGGAGGTGACGCCAAAGGAACTGTCCGGTTTGGTGTTTCTGTTTCTGGCGGTGGTGGTGTGCTTGATGAAGACTGCTCATGTTCAGGCATCAAGTCCAAGTGAGAAGAACCCATTGCAGCCGATGAGGAAGGAGACTCTATGAGTGGTAGATTCACAGGAATAAGTGTTACTGGTGGAATCCATGTGGCTGGGGTTTCTGTTTGCAATTGCGGAAGGGTTGAGGTTAGTGTTTTGAATGGGAATATTGTTTCATCAAAGCGTACATGGCGAGACACATAGACGCAATTTGCGACTGGGTCTAAGCACAAGTAAGCGCTTTGTGTTAAGGAGTAGCCGAGAAAAACACAGGGTTTTGATCTTGGTTCAAGTTTGTTTGCAGCATAGGGCCTAAGCCACGGAAAATAGAGTGATCCAAATATTCGAAGTTTTGTATAGTTTGGAATGGTGTTGAAAAGCTTTTGATATGGTGATTGGTTGGATAAAACAGGTGTAGGCATGCGATTTATTAGATAAACCGCAGTGGCAAGTGCGTAGGTCCAGTAAAAATTGGGTATGTTGGCTTGAGAAAGAAGGGTAAGACCAGTTTCTATGATATGACGGTGGCGACGTTCCGCTAGGCCATTGTGTTCGGGAGTGTGTGGGGGAGAGGTGAGGTGACTAATACCTTTGGTAGATAGAAAATCCCGTAAGGCTAAAAACTCTCCCCCATTATCGGAGAAAAGTGTTTGGATGTTTGTTTGGAACCGGTTTTCTATAAGGGCGGTAAATTTGATGAAGGTTTCTTTTACTTGGGATTTTAGTTTTAGCGGGTACAACCATGTGTAGCGGGTAAAGTGATCAACAATGAGAAGGTAATATTTGAATTTGTCAATGGATAGGATTGGTGAGATCCACACATCGGAAAATAAGATTTCGAGTGGTTTGGTTGAGACAATGGTTGATTGAGAAAAAGAAAGCTTGTGACTTTTATTCGATAAGCAATTGCTGCAAGAAGTGAAAGATGACAAAGAATCTGAAAGCGGTAAAGAAAACTTAGAAATCATAGATTTTAAGATAGGGTGAGATGGATGGCCTAGCCTCGAATGCCAATCCGATAAGGTTGTTTTGAGATTGGGTGTGGTGGTGAGGTTGATAGAGACTTGTCGTGGGGAGGCTGGCCACTCATATAGTTCACCCTTCGCTTGGCGTGGAGCAATGGGTCCCCGTGCTCAGATCCTTGACCTGAAACCGAGAAGGGAAAAATTCCACCGAGACACCATTAGTGTTACAAAGTTTATAGACAGAGATTAGTTTTTTTCTTGATCGCGGGAACATGTAACACATTAGTAAATGACAGAGGGCGCTTATGAGATGATAAAATAGATGAGCCAGTGTGAGTAATAGATAAACCTGCACCATTTCCAACAATCATTTCTTCACCTCCTGTATAAGGTTGGTGTAGAGTAAGATTAGCGAGATCAGATGAGATGTGATGAGAAGCAACAGAATCAAGTAGCCATGGATTTTCGGACATAGGAGATGCACCAACAAAATGTGCTCGTGGTTGCCATGGAGCAGACGGGACAGGTGCAATCGTTGAGGGGAGTGCGAGTTGCGAACATCGACGTGCACTGTGTCCTTGCACCCTGCAGATTTGACATCTGCCTAAATAAGGTCTGGGAGCCCGGTAGTCAGGGTTAGGCCGTTGCTGTTGATTCCAGGGTTGGGCACGACTGTTATTGTGGAAGTTGTTGTTCCGGTTCTGTATCCTAGGCCGGTTTGTAGCCATGTTGACTGAGACGGGCTGCTGGGATGAGTCATGGGCGGTGGTGACTTTTATGTCATGATTGATTAACTTCTCATGGAGTTTCGTGAGAGTTGGCGGGTTGTCACGGCTTTCTGATCAACAAAGGATTTGTACTCCTCTGGAAGTCCACCAAGTACAAACTCAATTTGATCTTCCAGGTCAATGACTTTTCCCAGAAGTGCAAGCTGATCAAATCGAGTTGTGAGTCCTTCAAAATATTCATCAATGGATTTGTTACCTTTCGTCCATTGCTTCAGTTGATACTTGAGCTGTTTGATGTGACCGTGGCATTATCCAGACCTGAGCAGAGGTAGTGGCGCGGGAGACTAGTGATTGGACAGAGTTGGAGAGAGCACCAATAATAGCACTGTAGATTAGTTTATCTTGACGTTTGTGAAATATGTATGCCGGATTGGGAGTGACGACATCGTTAATGACATGAGTCACGTAAGGAATTGGTTTTGAACCATCGATGAAGTGCACCAAGTCATAGCCATCAAGAAGGGCATGAACTTGTTGACTCCACATGATGTAGTTCATGGTGTTGAGCTTAGTCACATTCTGCATATTAATATTGAGCAGAGAGCCGTGGGTTGTGGACAGAACTTCTGTCGAGGTGACAACACTAGCAGGTCCAACCATTGTTGTGAGGAAGAGATAAACGAGAAATGGAATTAGAGGGGAAAAAAAATTGACGGCTCAGTTGTTTTAGGTATCGCTTGTGCTCTGATACCATATAGGTTTAGAAAACTGAATGAATCGTATTAACATATCGTGATTACATTTATACAGAGGATGAGAGAGTAGGGTTGAGAACAGAGAATATTTAGACATAAATGAGGAAGATTTGATGATCGTAATTGCGGGGCATCATATCTGTAATTGGGAGAGCATAATATGCTAACAGGCTATGTCGAGCCAGCTAGAGGAGTGGTTCTCAATGGAGCACAAAGACAAGAGCTTGCGGAGAAGAAGCTCAAAGACTTGAAGGTGAAAAACTACATGTTTCAAGCGATTGACAAGTCCATCCTCAAGACAATCATCCAGAAAGACACGGCCAAGCAGATGTGGGATTCTCTGAAAACAAAATATCAAGGAAATGAGCATGTGAAGCGGGCTCAGCGGCAACGCCTAAGGAGAGAGTTCGAGATTCTAGAGATGAAGGAGATTGAGACTATCACCGAGTATTTTGGAAGAGTATTGCTAGTAGCAACAGACATGAGGACGTCGGAGAGGACATGCCGGACAACAAAATTGTTGAAAAAATCTTCCGTACGCTCTTTGAAAAATTCACCTACATTGTGTGTTCTATTGAGGAGTCCAAAGACATAGAGAGTCTTTCGGTGGATGCTCTACAAAGCTCACTGCTATGTCACGAGCAAAACATAATGAAACATTCCAAAGGATCAAGCAGCAGCGACAATGTCTTGAAAGTGACTTCAGAGTTCAATGATTGGAGTGGAACTCAAGGAAGAGGAAGAGGAGGTATAGCGTGAGGCAGAGGCAGAGGTCGAGGAAGACAAGGGTTTAACAAGGCTCTGATTGAGTGCTTTAAGTGTCATAAGTTAGGACACTATCAATATGAGTGTCCTGAAGCAGAGAAGCAAGCGAATTACGTTGAATTCGATGAAGAAGAAGAACTTCTACTTATGGCACACGTGGAGCTCAACGGGTCTAGAATAGAAGACTTATGGTTCTTAGACAGTGGTTGTAGTAACCACATGACTGGTAATAAACGGTGCTCAAATGGTGGTGCAAGGAAAGGGCAGTATAAAGATCAGAGTGAATGGTATGATTCAAATCATACAGGATGTGTATTATGTTCCGGAGTTAAGCAATAACCTCTTGAGCATAGGTCAGCTACAGGAGAGGAGTCTTGCAATCCTCGTACAAGACAACGTATGCAAGGTCTATCACTCAGCAAGAGGACTCATCATCGAGACTGCAATGAGTACAAATTGAATGTTCATAATTTTGGCGCAAGTGGTAGAAACAGACTCTTGCCTCCAAGTTGAAGTCACGGGAGATGCACACCTGTGGCACTGCAGATTTGGACATCTAAGCTACAGCAGTCTACACATGTTAAGTAACAAAAAGATGGTTAGAGGACTCCCACACATTGAAGCAACAAAAAAGGTGTGTGAGAACTGTTTGGTTGGAAAACAGAAGCGGGGATCTTTTCCAAAGAAAAGCTCATGGAGAGCGACAAGGAACCTGCAGTTGATTCATGCTGACATTTGTGGGCCAATTACTCCTGCATTAATTAGCCATAAGAGGTATATTCTTACTTTCATCGATGATCATAGTAGGAAAATGTGGAGTTATATCATCGCAGAAAAATCAGAAGCCTTTGGAACGTTAAAAGAGTTTAAAGTTAGCGTAGAGAAAGAATCTGGTGTGTCATTATGCTGTCTCAGAACAGATGGAGGAGGAGAATTCTGTTCAAAAGAGTTTGATGAGTTTTGTAGAAATCATGGGATCAAACGACAACTCACGGCAGCTTATACTCCCCAGCAAAACGGTATGGCCGAAAGAAGAAACCAAACGATCATGAACCTGGTTCGAAGCACACTTACTGAGAAGAAGATGCCAAAAGAGTTTTGGGCTGAAGGAGTCAGATGGATAACATACATTCTCAGTCGCAGTCCCACTGCAGCCTTGGAGAATCAAACACCTGAAGAAGCTTGGAATGGAGTTAAACCAGATGTGAGACACTTCAAAGTGTTTGGCTGCATTGGACATGTTCACATACCTGAAGCAAAGAGGACTAAGTTAGATGACAAGAGCTGTAAGTGTGTCTTCTTAGGCTTCAGCGAAGAATCCAAAGCCTACCGTATGTACAATCCCACTTCAAAGAAAATCCTGGTAAGCAGAGATGTTGTTTTCGAAGAAACAAAGAGTTGGGATTGGGGAAGGAATTGTATAGAAGATATAAACACATAATCTGAAGTGCTTGCGTGGGAGAATGATGAAGATCAAGTGGTTGGAGAAGAGGATTTATTGAATGAAGAAGCAGCTCCACTACCTGCAGCGGACACAGAAAATGAAGAGGGCAATGGAGTAGATGATTCACCTGTCGCCAGGAACAGGCGAAGTACAAAACGACCTATTTACTTGCAAGATTACGAGTGTGGTTTTGTTTCAGAGGAAGAAGTCATGGCTCACTTCATTGGCGACACAATGGCGCTTCAAGCGGTCAATGCAGTTGGAGATCCCATAACATTTGATGAAGCAGTGGCGTATGAGATATGGAGACAAGCCATGAGAGCTGAGATAGACTCAATTGTGAAGAACCAGACCTGGGTTGTCGATCAACCTGAAGACACAAACATCACTGGGGTTAAGTGGGTCTTGAAGACAAAGTACAATGAGAATGGAGAAATAGACAAGCACAAGGCAAGGTTAGTTGCAAAGGGATATGCACAGAAGTTTGGTGTTGACTACAATGAAGTCTACGCACCAGTAGCAAGGTAGGATACCATACGGATGATCATTGCAATTGCGGCATATCAGAACTGGAGCATTTATCAACTTGACGTTAAAAGCGCATTTCTCCATGGAGAGCTGCAAGAGACTGTGTTCATCCATCAACCTCAAGGTTTCATAAAGAGAGGAAGTGAAGAAAAGGTCTACAAACTGAGAAAAGCTCTCTATGAATTAAAACAAGCTCCAAGGGCTTGGTTCAGTAAGATAGAGAACTACTTCATCAGGGAAGGATTTGAGAAGAATGAATCAGAGCACACTCTCTTCGTAAAAACAGAGAAGCAAGGTCAACTCCTCATTGTAAGTCTATATGTAGATGATCTGATCTTTACAGGAAACTGTGAGAAGCTGATCAATAACTTCAAGGAGTCAATGAAGAAAAACTTTGACATGACAGATCTTGGCAGAATGAGGTATTTTTTGGGTGTTGAGATACTGCAAAGAGAAGACGGGATCTATATTTGTCAGAGAAAGTTTGCCAAAGAAGTCTTAGAGAGGTTTGAGATGAGCACGTGCAATGGAGTAAACAATCCTATAGTTCCAGGGGTTAAGCTTTCTAAAAAAGGAGGAGCAGTCCTTGATATCACTCTTTACAAACAGATGATTGAAAGCTTAATGTACCTCACTGTTACACGGCCGGACCTAACCTTTGTGGTGTGCTTGGAAAGTCGCTACATGGAGAATCCCACAGAAGCTCACTTCCAAGTACTGAAGCGAGTTCTAAGGTACGTGAAAAACACTGCAGAGCTTGGTATTAGGTACAAACGTGGAGGAAACAAAGAGTTTCATGCTTATACGGATAGTGACTATGCTGGAGATTTGGATGATCGGAAAAGTACGTCAGGGTACGTATTCATGTTGGCGGGAGGAGCAGTATCATGGAGTTCAAAGAAGCAGTCTATCGTGGCATTATCTACCACAGAGGCTGAGTATATAGCAGCTGTGTCATGCGCAATGCAAGGAGTTTGGATGGCTAGAATACTTGATAGAGTTGGGGAAAGTCTTGCAGAATGTATCATAATCAAATGTGACAACAGCTCGACCATACAACTCTCAAGAAATCCAATTCACCATGGACGCAGCAAACACATTGAGGTTCGTTTTCATTACTTAAGGGAGCTGGCTGGAGAAGGCAAAGTTAAGCTGACATATTGTGGCACACAAGATCAATTAGCGGACATTATGACTAAACCACTGAAGCTAGAAACGTTTGTGAAGCTGAGGAAGATGTTTGGGTTGGTTGAAGTACCAAAGTAAACTGTTCTTGCTTGCAGCATAACAGTTTAGGGAAGGAATTTGTTAGTTGATTAAGTCTTTGTCATTTCAATAATGACTCCACAATTGTAGGAGCTGTTGCTTAGTGGATATTAAGGTCACGTTCTATTCTGTTTTGCTCAATCATACTATTAATGAATACACTTTTTAACTCAATCATACTATTAATGAGATACGTAGGTTTTTTTTATCTCTCATTAAAATACTAATATCATATAAAAATGATTCATGTCTCACTCTTTATTCTCTGATTTAAATTCCACATCCAGGACCGGAGTTTGGAAATCGGCAGATGAAGTATTCGGTTTAAAACCCAAAATACTCTTCAAGACAACTTCGATTTCTGTCTCTCCTCTGCCTTCTTTTGCAGTAGTTACATTTAGCTTAAGCTCATTTCCTGTGTAACAATTAGCTTTTGTGCTTGATGTTACCTGCTCTTCATCTAAACATTGCTTCTGAAGCTAAACACTGTCTCAGCTTCCTTATTTCCTCCAAAACTATCATCCAGTTTTTCAGAACCTCCATTAATCATTTTGTGAGAATTGTGTTCAATACACAGAGAAAGTCCAGACTCTTTCTTTATTGAAGTTGAGCTCTCTGAGGAAGACTCTGTGTTTTCCAACTTCTCTTTTGCACAAGTCTGAGGTTTCTCTTCTATCTCCATGTCATCTTCATCAGAAAATTCAGGAGCTGTAACCACAAGAGCTTGGCTGTATTTTACATCCTTGATCGAATGTGAAGACAACAGTCCAGCATTCGTCCTTGTGGTTGTTCGCATCCATCGCTGTTTCGATTTTGGGTTTATTGCGAATGCAAGATTTTGGATCCTAATTGTTTTTTTTTTCAATTAAACTTGGGCAGATATTTCTTTTCCTTCTAATTTATTATAGTTTAGTTTTACAAAGGTGGTAAAAATCTTAATACGAATGATACAATACATATGTATTGTAAATCATGAGATATCTTTTAGCATGTGTGTTTTCACACATATTATTTCCTCTACTTTTAAAAATAAAACATGTTTAAGTAAACATTTTCTTTTATAGATGTATCTAGTTGATATAGCGTTGGAGATCTATACTTGTACATTCACCATTTATTAAGAGGATATTTTTTTATTATCTCTCTCAAACTCTGTGTCTGAATCCGAGTTCTCATGTACATTGGAGCACCCATATCAGGGCTAAAAATTCCGCTTCTTCTGCCGTTTGTCTTCCTTGATATTTTACCATTCTACAGTGCAAAAAATAATTATTATTAGATCGAATTATCCAACATAATCTGGAATTTAGCCGTCCTTCAGGATGAGAAGTATCAAAGTTGCATTTCACTAATCCATGAGGAAGTCTATGAAATTGAGATGTCCGTTTTCTTTTGGTGCCACGATTAGGTGTATAATCAATGGTATCATCCTATGTTGTGTCTAGTCGTTCCTTTTTGTATCTGTAATTGCTTTCCTCAGAGTAACTTCTACATTTTTATAGTATTGTTGAAAATCATATCATTTCTACATTTCCATAATCTCCTTAATATCCAGAAAGGAATGCATGGAGTATGCTTTTCAAGATATTTATTTTTGTAAATTTGGAATAGATAGCTAAATTTTTCTTCTACATAATAGTTATATTTGATAGAATATTAATTGGGATACCTGATGTTATATATATATGTATCGAGTTGGTTTTATGATAAAATAAAAAAATTAGTTGAAATGTTTTATGGAGACTGTTGATAAACCTCTTCAATAAATTAAATAAATGTAACAATGTATAAATGTTCATACATATAGGAGGCAAGAGTAACCAAAGCATATGCTTATATATGACGTCATACTACATAACCAAGCCTATTAAAACACACACATATATATATATATATGCTCATATGTACAAAAACAATAGTATGTCATAATTATGTATAGTCCGCAGTATTACATGATTAACGCTATTAGAAAATATACAGGGTCATAAATTTATGTTCATATATAAGTAGAGGTAACTCAAGGTAGTGAAAAAACGATTTTTACGATGGAAATTTTGAAAACCGAGTTGTTAGTGTTGAATACTGGAATAGAACATATATCTGGAAAAAATAGGGTGACAATATATAAATTTGAGTTCATAATGACTTATGTCTTATGCAAACAAAAATGGAAGGTTTGGTAGTCGCGTAGAGTAGATCAAACGCGTATGGGTGATGTCTATGGCAACATTAAGTCACTGCTTGATTTTTAATTTGTATTTTTTCCCATATTTTAGAAATACCTAGATGCTAATTGGGGCGGGTGTGGCCTAACACCTATGAAATTAATCGGAGAGTAAACGAGAATTAATAGATAATTAGTTTCAGAGTTTTTATAGTATTTTCAACTTATTTTAATTTTATAAATTCTCACTAAACTTATAAGTTTGATATAATATAAAATTTAAAGTTTAAAACTTGTCATTATAAATATCTTTCAAGTATTCAGATTACTTCTAAATTTTTAATTCACAAAATAACATTCATCATAATTATATACAATTAAAATTTCAAACACACATGAGAGTAATTTTGTTTATCGTACTAAAGTAATTAAACTAGTAATTTGAACAAAAAGTTGATTTAAAAACAAACCAGAAAATTTGAAAAAATTGGCGATTAATTGATTGACCGAGGAATCAATCCGATTTTAAGAAAATTGCAGCAGTAGATCTCCTCCTAACGCCTAGACGACCGATTTTATTAATTAGCTATTTTGGACAAATTTCACATAAATAGTTTATCCAATGAAATAAAAAAATTTACATACTTCACAAGCTTATTGTCATCCCAAAAATACCAATTAAGATTAGTCCTTCGAATATAATCTCCCAAAACTGAAATTTGTTTGAAGGCCTCAGCATAATAACTGATACATAACCCAAACCCGACCCAAAAAAAGAGTTCGAATCGGGTATGCATGTACTAAAATACATGATCGGTGTATATTTTTACTCATCGGATACCCATACCCGATCGGGTATATCCGAACAATCTGATCTCCATCCAAAATAATCCAAACTTGTATAAACCCTAAATGTTTTAGTTTTTTTTCTTTTCATTTTTATATATGTTAATTTAGTTATATTATATAATTTTACTTGAAATTTTGTATCCATTAATGTTAAATGATTCATGAATTCAAGAACAAAGGATGAGATAAATTTTGTGTTTTGGTTTGGTGGTTTGAATTTTCTGGATTTATTTTGACATTCTATCTAGTTTTAATGAATTTGGATTGATTTCGAATTTTTTTATTAAATATATATATGGATATATATCATTTTAAAAGTTTGGTTCAAAAATAATTTGAGTTCGGATATACCCAAAAATATCCGAACTCGATGGGTGTTTACCCGAATATGACCCGAAATCCTGAAATACCCGATCGTTCCTATATATCTACACCTAGTACTGTCAGACGGGCCTGATGCATCCGCCTGGACACTGCCCGCCGGCAACCGCCTCTTCCTCCGCCCACCACGGGTCAGCCCGCCAAGACCGTAGTCATGAAAACTCATGTCCATTCCCACCCCGCTGAACCCTAGCGGATATGCGGGTAGATCCGCATACATCATCTTCTTCAGGTTCCCCAATCTTCTTGTTCGATTTCTGTTTATTCACATCTTGATTTGTTCTATTGAAACTAATTAGAAATAGCTCTGGATTCTTGAATATTCTTATGCGTTGATCGATCTCTAATTTCAAGATTGAAATTGATCTAACTCTCTTAATAGATCTTTGATTCTTGCAAATTTATTGTTAGATTTTTGGATTGTGTTGATTTATTGACAAATTGGAATTGTTGATTTTGTTTTTTGGTCTGGTTTTAATATTTTTCTGGGTTGGTTTGGTTTTTTTCTTAAAGATTAAGTGATTTGATCATCACAGTGAAAACAATATGTTTTTGGAAAAATCTGGTCACTCCTATACGTATCTAAAACTTACTAAATACGGACTAACACATTCTCTGATTTCACTATCATCTTATGGATAGCTGGTTCACTACTTTTACCGAAGGTCTGCTGCTCTGGTCATATTGTCTCTGAATTGAAGTTTTGATATGATCGTGGACCAGCTATCTAATGGGGATGAAGATACCAAGATCCAACCAGCTGAAGAAAATGCTTTAGTTATTCTTAAAGGTCCCATGACCCATGCAAGAACAAGAAGACTTGATGAAACTGTGGGAACAAGTCAAAAGATGTCTTGAAAGCAAGAAGATTGCCTTAGCCGAATCTTGACACACTTATCGCCATTCAAGCCGAATCTTGACACACTTATCGCCATTCAAGCCATTTCACCTTCAAGTTAATCATCATCTAGGCAAGTGGATTGAGTGTGCTCTTTTTCCCTTGGTTTGATTTTATCCCAACGGGTTTTCTAACCTAAGGTTTTTAATAAGGCCCAAGTTCACTTTCACAACCATGATAATGAAGTTTAGGCGCCTGCTTGATGTCATGGACCGATTCAACATCAACCTTATGATATAATTTATATTATAGTTTTTATTTTATTGCCTTTTAGTCAACAAACTCTTTAAAGCTTTAGTTCAAGTCTTTAGTCTTTGGTCCAAAGTCTTAGATTGATTTTTAGAGTCCCAATAAGAATCAATTACGAGGAGATTGAGTCTGTTCAAGTCCTTCCTCTATTTAAACACATTGTAAGCTCCATTCTAGAGCAACCAATCTTTTTAATCAAATACTTTTCAAGAGACAAATCTCTTTTGTTCTTTGTGAATATTTTCTGATTGTTTGGTGAGTCATATCTAATAATCTAAATTGGTTCTTCAGTGACTCTTATCCGAGAATCAAAACCTGTTGGTGTGTAATATCCAACAACCCAAGGGTGATTATTAGGTGTGTCATATCCGAAATAATCATCTAGGAGTATTAAGGAGACTTTTCGCAGCCTCTTGTGTCACCATTCGATCCACCACCTTGATAAACTTGAGTCTTTGATTTGTTTACGCAAGGATCTATCCATATTCGTCCAGAGAAGCATCCTAGGAGTTCATCATTTGGTATCAGAGCAACTCTGGATAGGGAAGTGTTAGATCTCTATTTGGTTTCAAAATAACCTTTCAACTTTTGAAGAGCCATTGATCGATCTGTGTTTTATACCTTTTTGTTACATTTTTCATAATTCTGTTTCATGTGATAAAATTCTGAAACCAGTTGCTATTACTAGAATGATGTTTCTAGTATTTGGAGAAATTGTTTCAGGATTTTAGGAGATGATTTGATATTTGTGTATGTTCATCTGCTGTTGTCGAAACTGGCTGTTGGACTGCTTTCTGTGTGAGTACCACTATGGCTGATATGATAAGGGCCAATATGCAAGATTTCTGAGAGGAACTGAGAGCAGAGTTGAGAAAAGCTACTAGTCAAGGCCATAGCCATGGATCCAGAAGAGAAAGACAACCTCAGACTCAACAAAAGCATTCTGGATCACAAGGAACTGGTAAATTCTATGTACACAGAAGTTCTTCTTCTTGGGATAGCCAAATGGATGCACGTCCTAAAAAACTTTGTCATGGGTTTCATGAAGAGCAGAACAGAGTACAGAAAAGGAGGAAACTCGGTCTTAATCCCAAGCCACTAGACAACATATTAAGATCAACATGGAGCAACCTACAGAAAACCTCTTGCACCTCCAATCGAAGTTGTGTTTTGATTCTGAGTTTTAATCTGCTAAGATGTTTAAACCTTATAAATTTTCAGGAAAAGGAAACAACTTAGAGTAGAAAAGAAACATGGACAATTGGTTGCACTACCACCGGGTACTGCGAAAAGAAAGATTGGATTATGCACTTAGCCAACTCACTGGAGATGCTTACAAATGGTGGTTGCAAGAAGTTGATGATCGCTGGTATTACAATGAGCTAACTCTCACCATGTGGGAAGATCTTAAGGAATTAATAAAGAAAAAGTATGCACCAAAGGAATTCATACCAAACCAAGCTCCACAAGCCAATAGTACCGTCCAAAGGTTAGCAGCTCAAGAGGAGAAACAAACCGTAGTCTATGGTCAAAAGAAAACTTTAACACCCATGGAGGCCAAGACAAAACCATATCCTTTGGAGAAGTTACCCAAAGAAAGCCCCCATGCACGTTCTCAATGAGAAAATGGAGGTTAAGTCAACATCTCAACCAAAGAAGGTCACTGAACAAGTTGTAGTTCACAAGTAAAGTCTAAATCCATCACTTGAATCAAGCGGTGAACCGGAGCAATCTCATATTATGGAGCATGAGAATATAAAAACCGAAGGAAGCACAAAGGTGAATGATCAACTTGTTGTATCAATCGCTTCACAAGCTCTCCAAGGTAACAATGTCGCCTCGTTAGGTTTGATCTTCATCATTTGGTATCCAACACCGGCTGTCTATGTTTCCAACATCACAATCTTCAAAGCTGAAATGTTATCAAACATCTTCGGAGGTACTCAGGAAGATACAGATAAAGTAATGGTGATCAAGGAGAAACCACCACATGTCTCAGCACCAATAAAACACCGAGGTAATTATCTAGACTCTCAAAAGCGAATGAAGGTTAATTTGCTTCCTCTTGGAGCAGATTGTACAACTTTGAGTTCAAGAACTTTTCAATGGAGAGGATATAATAGGGTCATCCAAACCACACCATCCCATGAGCGAACCAACCCAGCTGAATCAAGTACCAAACCAGTCATCCAAACAACACCATCCCATGTGCGAACCAACCCAACTAGATCATATGCCAAACTGGACTCAACAATACCTCCATTTGCCACAATGAATACCGGAAACACTATGGACCTTACCCAGACTTTGATAATACACTTGCTCTTTAGTATTGACAACTTTGCAGGCACAAAAGAGGAGCAACCGGATTTAAAAGTGATATCATCCAACTTATTTAGGACTGGAATCGGAGTTGCTTTAACGGAAGACAAGAAACCCATAGATGAGCCAGATTTGAGGACAAATTTTTTTAAGGAGGGTATGATATGATCATGGACCAGCTATCTAATGGGAATGAAGATACCAAGATCCAACCAGCTCAATAAGATGCCTTAGTTATTCTTAAAGGTCCCATGACCCGTGCAAGAACAAAAAGACTTGATGAAACTGTGGCAACAAGTCAAAAGATGTCTTGGAAGCAAGAAGATTGCCTTGGCCGAATCTTGACACACTTATCACCATTCAAGCCATTTCACCTTCAAGTTAATCATCATCTAGGCAAGTGGATTGAGTGTGCTCTTTTTCTCTTGGTTTGGTTTTATCCCAATGGGTTTTCCAATCTAAGGTTTTTAATGAGGCCTCAAATTCACTTTCACAACCATGATAATGAAGCTTAGGCGACTGCTTGTTGCATGGACCGATTCAACATCAACCTTATGATATAATTTAGATTATAGTTTTTATTTCATTGCCTTTTAGTCTCCAAACTCTTTAAATTTTTAGTCCAAGTCTTTAGTCTTTGGTCCAAAGTCCTACATTGATTTTTAGAGTCCCAATAAGAATCAATTACAAGTAGTTTGAGTCTGTTCAAGTCCCTCATCTATTTAAACACATTGTAAGCTCCATTCTAGAGCAACTAATCTTTTTAATCAAATATTTTTCAAGAGACAGCTTTATTTTGTTCTTTGTGAACATTTTCTGATTGTTTGGTGAGTCATATCCAACAATCTAAATCGGTTATTCGGTGAGTCATATCCGAGAATCAAAACCTGTTGGTATGTAATATCCAACAACCCAAGGGTGATTATTAGATGTGTCATATCCGAAATAATCATCTAGAAGTATCAAGGAGCCTTGTATCATCATTCGATCCACCACATTGATAAACTTGAGTCTTTGATTCGCTTATGCAAAGATCTATCCATATTCGTCTAGAGAAGCATCCTAGGAGTTCATCAAGTTTGGTTAACACATCTCCTAAACTTACTCTCTCTTATATTTTTATTAATCAATTTTTGTGAATTGAAAGTTTGCTTGTGTTGCACTTATCTATATTAGGAATAATTGTTTATCAATTGATTCAATTGTGTAGACAAAAAATAAAGAAAGTCAAGCCCTCTATTTTAAAGAAAAAGATTAGCTGAGTCAAAGATAGTAGGGTACAAAAACTTTCAGTTTGCGGAAACCCGTGAGCCTGCCAAACCCATAGCGGAGTAACCCGCAAAGTCCGCCGTCCGCCTGGCAAAACCCGCAAGACTCACCAATATATAGGCATTTATTTTGCTGTCCATGCCTGCCCCGCCGTGGGTTGCAGACAAAACTGACAGCTCTAACTACACCCGAACACCCAAAATACCCGACCCGAACCTGATCGGATACCCAAACGCCCAGCCCTATTTGTTTGCATCTACTTCTTTTTTTGTAAACCTATCCAAAAAACTATTACCAACATAAATTTTGTGGCATAGAAGCATTGAAATTTGTTTGTCAGTGGCACTAAACATATGAATTCCACTTTGGATCCGAATGTACATTTACTGCCTCTACGCTTTTCTTTCCTCAAAATCAAGTGATCAAAAATAGATTCAAGACAACATAAACATCCTTATAACTGCATAAAGTCGAATCTTTCTCCTCTCAGCTTGGGATTTGTCATTCCTCATCAAGAATTACAGGTCTATCTGACACTGACAGATTTTCACAAGCTTTGGAAGATTCTTTTTCGTAAGGAGGAGGTAGCAAACGTCGTACATCCGCAAAGAGATCTTCACGTCCGGTGGACTCTTTAACAACTAATGAATCGAGGACAAAGTCGGGTATTGCTGGTAACACTTCATCCAAGAACGATTTCAAGGTCTGCACAATACAAGAAGTGAATTAATAAGGTGAAAACGTTTTTTGGTAGCAAGTAATGAAACCAAGAGTGATCAGTGAATTCACTAACGGTGCAATGCAAGAGAGCAGCATCGGTTCTACGTTTCCACTGGCCATTTCCAGACTCCGAGTGGAACAGATTGATCAATGGCGTTTTACATTTGTTATAAAGATTGTGGCATCGGATAAATAGACACTTGAAAACATCATTACCCTCACTATATCACGAAGATTTGGTCGGCCTTTTCCATATTTCCCAAGAACTGACTCCCCATATACTTGATATTTTTCAAGAACCTACAAATCATTTAGAGACCAAAACAAAAAACACCAACACATACTTCAAATCAGATGTCAATGAAATTCTATATCAAAACATTGCTTTCCCTTATTACCTGCCGCCTTGTAATTCCGCTGCTTGGAGATCCATAAATTATGGAATCGACATGTCCCAAGATATGCCAGGGACTGTTGCATAGTCAGCAGAGATTTCATGAAACAGTCAAGGGACACAAAAAATAAAAAATGAAACAAATTCTCATTTGATGTTTAACATGAATTTAAAGATTATACAGGAAAAGGCTTTCACATACTTGTAGTATACAGCATGCCCAAGCATAACGCCATGAGCTCCAGACCTCAATGCCGCATCTGCCTACAGTTCAAAGTATAGAATTGGCCTTCTAAACACATTCAACTTTGGAATCAAAATAAATATTGATTTTAGAAAGCTCACCTCAACCACAGAGTTTATGCCTCCATTTATTGTAAACTTCAAATCCGGGAAATCACGCAAAAGGGCAAAGAAAAACTCATATCTGTATTTAAGAAGCAGAAAATGCAGATGAACAAGCTGGAGCAATATATCTTCAAAATAGAAGACAGTACAAAAAATGGAAGCCATTCATCACGCACTTTAAGGGCGGAATTCGACGGTTATCCGATGGGCTAAGTCCAGCCAATAATTCCTTTCGTGAATGTATGATGAAATGCTTAGTAGGAGATAATGAAGAAACTATATGAATGAAATCACCTGAAGAAAAGTAAATAATTGAAAAGGTAAATGAAATTCATCAAATATACTATAATTAACTCTAAACAACTTGTTATTTGCCATTCTTTAAAAATAAACACGAACTGTCGACTTGAAAGATAGATAGGTGTAACTCGTGTAAGGAAAAACTTACAAAGCTCACTATATGAATCGTGATCATCAACACCTATTCGACATTTAACAGTGACAGCCACATCGGTATTGGCAGCAATGACAGACATAGCTTCACCAACAAACTTTGGATTAAGCATATGACGAGCACCAAAACAACCTCGTCCACTAACTTTTGGACTCGGACATCCACAGCTACAGAACAAACCAGCATGTCAGTAAATACGGAAATGGCACAAGTTATTGTTATAATAACTCAATGGAAAACAAAACTTAGAAACAAATGCTCATACTTGAAATTAATCTCATCATAGCCGTAAGCATTAGCAAGACTAGTAGCTTTAGCCAAATTTTCCAAGTTTCTTCCACCAATTTGAAGAACAATGGGATGCTGGTCCAGAGAGTAAGCCAAAAAGCTGTCCTGAGCAATACAAGAGTAAACACATAAATCAATTAGTTATAAACTCAACAAGTACCTTCTGAAGCAAACAAATAAATCAATTCATTTGATTACCAGGTTGTCTTCTTGATAGACAATGGTTTCAGCTGCTAACATTTCCGTGTAGAGCCACGCATGTTTTGATATAAGACGTGCTAAGGTTCTGTAGTGATTGTGTGTCCATCCCATCATTGGGGCTATACTGAACACAAATAAAAAAGAAAACAGAGAAAGTTTAAGATCATTTGCTATAGAAGAACATAATTATAGAAAAAGAGAAAAGTAGAAACCTTTAGTACATACCTGAATAAAGGAGGACCATAAGCATCTGAAACTGTCATATCTTCGTATCGCAGGTCAAGACAACAATGAACTACACAAGGAAACAACATTGCCCTTAAAATCTCTCATTCATATATGACATTTAACACATTGCATTACTAAATCTTCTCAAACTGAGTCTTATGTTAATTCTTGTGTACTAAACAGATCAAAGAGCATTTGTATCAGAACATCACATTTCACATAAATAAATATAAAGTTTTTCTAACTCAAACAAATCATAAAAGATAAAATTGATTTATTAGATCAAAGAGCATTTGTATCAGAGCATTAGACAAATCAAGATAAATATCTCAACAGTTTTTTTTAACTTAAATTAATCACAAAGTTGAACTTGAAGACGTTTATATATCTTTCTAGATATGAAATAAAGTTCCATTAAGCTTAAATATAAACTATAAAACAAACAACTTCAGACCTTAAGGAAAAAAAAACGAAATTTAAATCTAGGTTAATAACAGGGAAACTCTCAGAACAACAGTGATCACGTAAGTATAACGAATTAGGTCAAATTCGTGTAATAGAAGAGAAATTACTGAACCTATAATGAATTAAGCACAATTTTAGCGGTAGGTCTTGACCACAGTGTTTTTTGTTTTGGCTCATTCGAGGAGTATCTAAAGAAGCTTCTCAAGAATTGAAAGAGGACTCACGGTGGTTGAGACGAAGAATATGGTGGCGACGGCGGAGGCGAACGGCGAGATGTTTGGAGGTGAAGAGGAAGTTAAACTGGGATTTGAGTTTTCGTGGCCGCGATTGGTTTAACAACACGTCACATTTTTATTTTAAATTTAATTAAAACTATTACAAATTATTACAAATAATGATACATATTTCTAATAACAAGAAACCCAATTTGGGTATGGTCTAACATTCTTAAACTTTATAATAATTTTAAAACAAATAAAAAGTTTCTTTTGATTAAATAAATACTAATTTTTTATTAATGGAAAAGCTAAATGTCAATAACGTTATGTTTATTTTTGGTGAAGTCATATGATGTTTTTAAAGTCTTTTTTACGCTAAATGATAATTAATTAATTTGAATAAAAAATATATTGATACAAACAATCAATTAATTAAAGAAGAGAAAAATTATAACTTATTGGAGGACTATGACGAGAAAGTAGATGTGCACTTCATTATTCTTATTCCGAACATAAAGTAAAAGTATATATTCAAATTTATTAATACATTATTTTTCCACAACTTATTAATACATTCTTTGATGTCCTTGCAAATATTTAGAAGTGATATTTCAAATATCCTTTTGAAAATCTTATCATAGAAATAGTCTAAATTTTGCAGAAATTATCAAAAACCAAATAAACAGTAAAGTTTCATTATTAATCAAAATTTATTTAAAATTTTATCATTAACTCTAAAACTGTAAAGATTGACATGTAGTCCACTCTACATCTAAAATGTCTAGCTCATTATGGACAGTCCATGAAAAAAACCATTTTTGAGCAGGGTAAAGTGGTATTAGGCCCACTTTTTCCACGTGAATTATAGATCGGACAATGTGGATATTGGGCTTTCGTTCAATTATGAAATCCTAGGTCAAGATCAATTTGGGAGAAAATTTGAAAGTTTCATTTTTTTTTCTAAAATCGTGAAACTAGAAAACTTTTGAACCACTTAAAATTCAAATTCGGATTTAAACATTGTGCAACCCACTGACAGACCATTTGGGTGTGAACGTTTATGGGATTAGGCCAAAACGGGCTTGGATCTTATTGTAGCAGGATATTGATTTGTCCACAATTAATATTGAAAATATTAGACGGGTCAAAATTGACGTGGACAACCCAATTGACAATTGGAATTGTCTCTCACCCAGGATATTTTTTCAATTTAGGCAAGTGATATTTTTGAAAAAAAACTCTCTTCATTCGTAGCTGTCATCGTCGATCTCGGCAGTGGCCACCAGTTTTCAATCCAATGGGGAAGCCCAAAAAAGTTCTATCTCACCGCTCTCCACCTCCGTCCTTAGTTTTGTCCTTTAAGTCTCGTGCTTTACCTGCAACTTTAGATAATGAGGCTACAGCTGAACATTCTCCGGCCATGGATATTCCTCAGAAACTAGCCAAATCAGCCCTACCAGCAGGAGAATCAGCCTCTTCATCATCTGTAGGACCAAGAAACGTTGTTTTTGCTCCAGATGTACCTCCTTTGAAAATTGGATCTGATCTCCAACCTACGGTTCAAGATGTTGCAGTACTTGGTACCTCAGCGACACTGACTAACAAACCTTTATGGAAATATATCGTTAATGGTCCAACAGCCAAGATGACAAGAAAAAGAACCCCATTTGTCCTGGATTCGGGAGAAATGTGTGTCAAAATTCCTAATGTTGTGATAACAAGAACTCAGAGCAAATATGATGCATTTATTCTCGGACAATTTCACGCAAATCTCCCTTCACATGGAGCTCTTCATGCTATATTCAATAGAATTTGGAGCCCCATGCAGCATGATAATTAAGATATTCAGAGAATTAGAAGATGAAAGAGTAAAAGAATCAAGAGAGTTAGAGAGAAAAGAGAGGAGCCATTGGCGGCCAAGAGTAGAGAGAAAATGATTTCATTTGGTTAAAATTTACAAAAACTGATGCTCCCTTTTTATATGCTAAAAAGTAAGTCCTAAATTGATTAGAAGATAAACTAGGTATTAAAACAAAATACATGTATCAAAATAAAAAGATTTTGAACCTTATATTTTAACACGACTTTTGCACGATCCTCAATCTTCAAACTTTTTCCCAAGTTATCCTAGAACCTAAACCTGGATTTCCGGATTTTGTACATTTAGATTTTGCACGGATAAGTACGGTCTGTACATCTCGGATTATGCACAGACCTGTACAGACAGAAACTTCCAAACTCCTCCAATGATGCCTTAATGATATTTCCATATGTCAATACTCCTCCTACAACTTAGCCGTCGGTGAGCAAAGGCTGAACTTGGATATCCCATAGGCGTTACCTCGGTTAAAACCTCATAATAGAAAAAACCACTTGAGAAAAATCTATGATGAGGAAAAGAGCATAACGTCTACGAGTGTAAGGGATATGATCAAGGGTGAGTTGGATCCATAAGACCTAGTTTACTGTATATGCGGTTGTAAACCTTAATACTTCCGACTTTGGTGAAGATATCGGCTAGTTGGTCTTCACTTTTTGTATAACACGGTAGAGTTACTCCTTCTTCAATCTTCTCTTGAACTTTATGGCAGTTAATCTCTATGTGTTTTTTCCTCTCATGAAACACTGAGTTACTAGCTATGTGGATGACCACTTGGTTATTACAATGCATCATGATAGAATTTGTGCTTTCAATGCCTAGATCTTTGAGTAGTGCCTTAAGCCAAACTAGTTCATTTGTCACCTTTCTTATTGCCTTATATTCTGATTCAGCACTTGAGCATGACACTACTTTCTGCTTCTTAAACTTCCATGTAACCAAGTTCCCACCAATGAATGTGCAATAACATGTTGTTGACTTCTTATACTTTGTGTCACCAGCATAGTCCGCATCACAATAGCCCACAATCTCAGCATTCCCATTCTTTCCCATCCATATGCCTTGTCTGGGACTCTCTTTGAGGTACCTTTGTAGGTTTAAAGAGATCCTTAGTGATCTATAGAAGTTCTTATGATCGAGACAAGAAGAGAAAAACAAACAAGAGTGGGAGAGATATAACTTAGGCGCTTAAGAGAAGAGAAGGATTTTTTTGATTTCCTTAACTTAATACATTACAATGTATGCACACTAACATTTATAAACAGACAACTAGGTTAACTACAAAGAGAATGAAAGGGACATGAATGGTTGGGATTAGAGTCTTGAGCGCTTCTAGACTGAAAGTGACAGCTCCTTGCTCTAGGCTGAAAGTGACAGCTCCTTAAGGCGCCTCGTGACTCCTCCTTGTACGCTTCTTCTTGGTTTCTTCTTCCAACGGCTACAAGTCATTATCAAGGCTTCTAACACCTCTTTCTCTTAGTTACAAATTAATCATATAGTTGGGATTACAAGGGTTTAGTTCCTTGCACAAGATGTGCTTAGTCGCTTGTTCCACAAGCTCCATTTCTTCTTCTTCTCAATACTCCCCCTCAAGCTTTAATCATAATGATGTTTATGATAAAGCTTGAATTGTGAATAACACCTTATTAAAAACCTTAGTAAGCAAAACCACTAGGGAAGAAAAGCTATACATAGGGAAAAAGAGTGTGATCATCACAGTTGGGGATCTTCATCATCCCTCTTAAATAACTCTACAAGGCCGAGTCTCTCATGAATAGACTCACATGTCTTTAGGCTGGCTGCTTTGGTGAAGATATCAGCTAATTGGTCTGAACTTTTTGTGTAGCAAGGTAGGATGACTCCTTGTTGCATTTGCTCCCTTACTTTATGACAATCCACCTCGATATGCTTGGTTCTCTCATGAAAAACTGAATTTGAGGCTATATGAATTGCGGCTTGATTATCACAGTGCATAGTGATTGGTGTAGTGACTTCTCTTCCCAGATCCTTCAACAGCATCTTCAACCACATTAGTTCTGTAGTTAACCTCCTCATTGCTCGGTATTCAGCTTCAGCACTAGAACATGCCACTATCTTTTGCTTCTTGCTCTTCCAAGTGACTAGGTTTCCTCCAATAAATGTGCAATAACCAGTTATTGACCTTCTATCTTCTCTATTCCCAGCCCAATCTGCATCACAATAACCTACCACTTCTGTATTGGCATTACATCCCATCCAAATGCCTTGGCCTGGGGTGCCCTTGAGGTATCTCAGAATGCGGTCAATCATTTTCCAATGGGACATTCTTGGTGCTTGCATATGCTGACTGATCTGGTTCACAGAGAAACACAAGTCATGTCTAGTTAAAGTAAGATAGATGAGTTTACCAACAAGCCGGCGGTATAGCTTTGGATCTTCAAATAATTTATCCTTCTTGAGATCCTCTTGTTGGTGAACTTTGTATGCATCTTCCAGTGGTGTTTTTACTATCTTTTCTTCTAAAGTACATGTTTCATCCAACAGATCAAGGGTGTATTTCCTTTGAGATAAGAAGAGACATTCCTTTGATCTACAAACTTCTATCCCAAGGAAATACTTTAGTTCTCCTAGATCTTTAATATCAAATATTGACTTTAAATAGGCTTTTGTTTCTTGAATACCAACCTTGTCATTCCCAGAGATGATAATATCATCTACATATATGAGAATGACTATAATACCTTTATGGCTCTGCATAATAAACAGAGTGTGATCGGCTTCTGATCTAATGAAGCCACGATCAAGGAGAATGACACTTAGCTTTATGTACCATGCCCTAGGTGATTGCTTGAGACCATAAATTGCTTTCCTTAGTCTAAGAACTTTCCCAGGTTGAACAATGTCTTCTAGGCCAGATGGTGGTGTCATATACACCTCTTCTTCAAGCTCCCCCTGAAGGAAAGCATTCTTCACATCCATTTACCATAATTCCCATTCTAAGTTAGTAGCAATGGAGAGGACTACTCGCACAGTGTGTAGTTTGGCAACAGGAGCAAAGGTGTCTCTATAATCTTCTCCATAAGTTTGTGTGAATCCTCTTGCAATTAGTCTAGCCTTATACCTCTCGATCTCCCCATTGCTCTTATACTTGATTGTGAATACCCATTTTGAACTCACAGTCTTCTTCCCTTTAGGTAAGACCGCTTCATCCCATGTGTGATTTTTCTCCATTGCTGCAGTTTCTTCTCCAACTGCATCCCTCCAAACCTTCTTCTCTTTAGCTTCTTCATATGTTCTTGGTATCTCGTCTTTGTCTAGGCTTATGATGTAAGCTTGATGTTCTTGTGAAATATGAGCTAAAGAGCACACGGCTTGTGAAGGATGAGCAACAGTGTGACAATTGTAGTATATTCTATTGTTCCTCAATCTCTGACTTCTCCGAAGTTCCATAGTTGGTTCATCTGATGTAGAAGCTTCTTTTGTGTTCCTCAATCTCTGACTTCTTTGAAGTTCCATGGTTGGTTCAGCTGATGTAGAAGCTTCTTGTGTTCTCTCATTCTCTTCTCTAATTGTATCTTGTTCATCTACTTCTTGAGTGTCAACTTCCCTATCCTCAGGCTCTTCTTGATCATGATCATATGTCATCTCCCCTTCAGGAGCAAGAGGAGCTGCAGACTGTCCACCAGGTGGACAAAGGCCGAGGTTGTCAAGCAAAGTCCGGAGATGAGCTGCACGTTCAGATTGGGAGTGAGAGAGGTTTTGGAGGCTCTCCCAGTTCTTTTCTGAATGGTATCCCTGAGTTTCCAAGAACTTTACATCCCGGGACACCAGTATCTTGTTGGTTTCTGGGACCAAGCATTTATAACCCTTTTGTGTACTTGAATAGCCAAGGAACATTGCTTTGGTATTCTTGACATCTAACTTGTTCCGGTTTTCTCCAGGCACTAAGACATAACAAATACATCCAAACACACGTAAGTGATCAAGAACATGTTTAGTTTTTGTGAGTACCTCAAATGGAGATTGGTCTTGAAGAACTTTAGTGGGAAGCCTGTTGATGAGGTAACAGGCCGCAACAACTGCATCACCCCAGAGCCTCCTTGGTACATTGGTGTGAAACATCATGGTTCTTGCTATTTCTATTAGATGTCTATTCTTTCTTTTAGCTACACCATTCTGTTGTGGAGTGTATGGGCAACTTGTTTGGTGAAGGATACCATTTGTGTTTAAAAATTGCTTGAATGTGTGACCTATATACTCTCCACCATTATCTGATCTCAAAATTTTCACTTTAACATTATAATGGTTAGTAATATATGCATGAAAATTTATAAATGCCTCTAACACTTTATCCTTTGATGGAATCAATGTTAACCATGTGTACTTAGATTTTTCATCAATAAAGGTGACAAAGTATTTGTGGTTTTCTCTAGACAAACAAGGAGCAGTCCAAACATCCGAATGGATTAGGTCAAAGCAATTGTCATAAGTAGTAGAAGATCTAGGAAAAATAGATTTGCAATGTTTTCCTAGAATACAAGCCTCACAATCACTATTTTGGACTTGAATATTAGGAAATAATAAGTTTAGGGTCTTATAATGAGGATGTCCTAATCTAGCATGCCAAATAACATCATTAGTTACTCCAACATTTAAGCCAAAACCACATGATACCAAGTAAAAATTCTTAAGGTCTCCAAGCACATACAATCCATCCATGGTTGTTCCATGCCCAAGGACTCTACTTGTGTCAATATCTTGAAAGCAAACATCATTAGGCCCAAAGATAGCAAGACAGTTTAAATCGGATGTGGCCTTCTTAACGGATAGCAAGTTAGAAGTAAATGTGGGCATGTAAAAGGCTGTGGAACATTTATCAAACAAGTTTAAGTCGCCAACACCTTCAATTTTAATTTGTTCTCCATTAGCAATACTAACATGTCCTAGTGCAGGTTTAATGTTACTAATGAGACTAGGATCATTTATCATATGATGACTTGCCCCTGAATCAACAATCAATGGTTTCTTATTCCTACCTACAAGTTTATCCATTTCACAAAGAGCTTGATAGCTCACAGGTTTTGTAGTCTTACCAGAGTCTTTGATTGCTTTAAGAAGAGCATCAAGGTCTGACTTCTTCACAAACTCAGAGTTTGGAGTTGGAGTTAGAGGCTCATTCTCATGGTAAGATGAGCCGCCTGAGGCAAGGTGAGCTTTGGAGTCTCTTTGTTCACGGTTGGAGTTGTCCCTCCAATGGCCTTGATGAGGAGGGCGTGACTCACATTTGTTAGTGTATGAGCCACCAGGGAACCTCTTGAGATGTAGATGAAGGCTGAAATATTTCTCTTTTACATGATCAGGCTTCTTACAATAGCTGCATACTAAGGAAGTGTTGTCTCCACGGCGGTAAAGGCTCTTGTTGGCAGTTACTCCTTCAGCTGTGTTTGCCAGCACCAGTTCTCCTCCTTTGCCACCAAACAGTCCAAGAGATCCTTGTTCCTTCTGGATTTGAGAACATACCTCATCAAGATTTGGTAGCTTAGTTCCTCTCAAGATATGCTTGACCAAGTCATTATAAACCGGGTTCAACACCATCAGCAGGGAGAATACTTTGTCTTGCTCCCTCCTTTCATTTAGGACTTCTGCATCCAGGGTATGTGGCCTCAGCATTTCCAACTCTGCCCAAGAGGATCTGAATTTTCCAAAGAATGTGTTGAAGTCAACATCTTCTTGGCTCAGCTGGTTGATACTCCTTTTGATCTCAAAAACCCGGGTAAGGTTTGATACATTTCCAAAGACATTCTTCAGAGTGCTCCATAGTTCTTTGGCACTCTCACAATAGGAGTAGGCTTCAAGAACTGTAATACCTAGTGAGCCTTGAAGGGCCGCTAGGACAGATTGGTCTTCAGAGAACCATGCTTCATCAGCTTTGGACTCCTCTTTACCTTCCTCCGGTTCAACATGGTGGAAGACTTTCTTCCCATTTAGGACGGCCCTTGTGGTTCTAGCCCACAAGAGATAGTTGTCAGCTCCCTTAAGAGTGACTGGAAGAGAGATAATCTTGTTGTTTTCCATAGAGTAGCTTGCGACAAACATATGAGGAGATAAACAGCTATAGACCAGAAGTTAACAAAAGGAACTCAGCTATGGACCGCTGGATAATGTGAGTTTAAACACAATTTCTGGAAGGAATCACTCCACACGGATGATTAAGGGAGATAATAGAGAGATTTCAAAATGAATAAGAGAGTTTTTGATGACTAGAACTGAGCTATCAAGAGCTATTATCCACTGGACAAAGATATATGAATAACAAGGTTTGTTTAGGAGATGAAATCAAAACCTAGAATCAAACAGAGTTTATCCTAGAAGGAAAGAAAATAGAAACTTGCTCTGATACCATGTAGGTTTAAAGAGATCCTTAGTGATCTATAGAAGTTCTTATGGCCGAGACAAGAAGAGAAGAACAAACAAGAGTGGGAGAGATATAACTTAGGCGCTTAAGAGAAGAGAAGGATGTTTTTGATTTCCTTAACTTAATATATTACAGTGTATGCACACTAACATTTATAGACAGACAACTAGGTTAACTACAAAGAGAATGAAAGGGACATGAATGGTTGGGATTAGAGTCTTAAGCGCTTCTAGACTGAAAGTGACAGCTCCTTGCTCTAGGCTGAAAGTGACAGCTCCTTAAGGCGCCTCGTGACTCCTCCTTGTACGCTTCTTCTTGGTTTCTTCTTCCAACGGCTACAAGTCATTATCAAGGTTTCTAACACCTCTTTCTCTTAGTTACAAATCAATCATATAGTTGGGATTACAAGGGTTTAGTTCCTTGCACAAGATGTGTTTAGTCGCTTGTTCCACAAGCTCCATTTCTTCTTCTTCTCAATAACCTTAAGATCCGCTCCACCATACTCCAATGGTATACCATGGGTGTTTGCATGTGTTGACTCACCTGGTTCACAGCAAAGCACAAGTCAGGTATAGTGATAGTCAAATAGATAAGCTTACCCACTAATCGATGGTATTGGATAGGATCATCATATGGCTTGTGTAATGGGTCTTCTTCTTCTCCCTCAGTTTTCTCCCCCTTTCGCTTGACCTTGTAGCCATCTTCAAGTGGAGTTTTGACTGATTTTGCTCCAAGATTTCTTGTCTCACTTAACAAATCAAGGATATATTTCATTCATGAAAGAAATAAGCCTTCTGGAGAATGAAAAATTTTAATCTCTAGGAAATATCTTAGTTCTCCAAGGTATTTGATGTTAAAGATAGTCTTAAGATATGTTTTAGTATTTTGAATACCTTCCTTATCATTGCCAGAAATTATAAGGTCATCCACATATACCAAGACCACAATAAGTCCCTTAGAGCTTTGAAGGGTGAAGAGAATATGATCAGCTTCCAATCTTTTGAAGCCTAGGGTAGAACTTAGTTTTTGATACCACGCCTTTGGGGATTACTTTAGCCCATAGATAGCATTCTTAAGCCGGAGTACTTTCCCTGGAGCAATGGAGTCTTCAACTCCCATGGTAAAGTCATGTACACTTCTTCCTCAAGTTCTCCTTGAAGGAACGCATTATTCATATCCATTTGGCATAGCTCCCACTCTAGATTTGTTGCTAAGAAAAGGACCACCCGAGGCAATGGTATCTGTGTAGTCATCTCCATATGTTTGTGTGAATTCTCTTGCTACTAATCTAGCCTTATACCTCTCAATATCGCCATTTCTGAGGTATTTGATGGTAAATACCCATTTTTAGCTAACTGCTTTCTTTTCCGAAGGGAGATCAGCCTCATCCCATGTATGATTCCTCTTCATAGCTCCAACTTCATCATCTACAGCTTCTAAACACTGTTTGCTACCTTTGGCTTCTTCATAACTCTGGGAAATCCATTGAGCTTCAATCTTGCCTAGGAAAGCTTGATGAGTTGTTGGCAAAAGGTTAAGAGAACACACAACTTGAATGGAATATGTTACGGCTTGATTTTTGTAGTAACCCCTTGTTTGCTTTCGCCTTGTACTTCTTCTAAGAGGGACACCATTCTCTTCTTCTTGTTCTAACTCATGAGGAATAGTTTCTTCATCTCATTCCAACTAATGATCTTGGCTTTCCAGAACCATTTTTTCCTTTAGCCTTGTGCTTCTCCTAAAAGGAACAACATTCTCTTCTTCTTGTTCTAACCTATGATCTTGGCTTTCCATAACCATTTTATCAGTAACAACTTCCTCCACTTGATTTTGGTCTTGTTCCTTGTCAAGTAATTTTGGTTCTGGCTGAATGGTTTCGGTTTCTTCTATGTTATTAGAGGTTTCTTGATTATTTCCAAGGTGGCTTAAAAGGTATTGGAGGCTCGCAGCTCTATCAGATGGTGATCTTGCCAAATCTTTCAATTTCTCCCAATCCTTCCTCTCATAGTACCCATGATGCTCAATAAACTTAAAATCCCTAGAAACATTAGTTCGGTTCTTTGAGAAGTCATAGTATTTGTAGCCCTTTTGAGTAGTGGACTATCCTAGGAACATCCCTCTTATGCTCGTAGGTTCGAGCTTGTCTCTTAGTTCACCTGGCCTTAAGATAAAATAAACACACCCAAAGACCTATAAGTGATCAAGGGAATGTTTAGTTTTATTTAATACCTCAAATGGTGATATGTCATTGATGACCCTTGTTGGTATCCTATTACCTCACAACGACCTCTTTCTCAATCAATATCAATGGGAGTCTATATGGGTACTTCCAAGGTTGTTGAGGACTGTGACAGGGAGATCCATTATCACCATCACTTTTCTTCATGGCAATGGAAGTCTTGGGAAACTTTTTGCAATCCAAGTTTACTGAAGGCTCTATTGGGTTTTATCCCCTTGGAAGATCTACACCATCTCTCATCTGATTTTTGCGGATGACATCATAATCTTCTTTGATGGTAAGCACTCATCAATTCAAGGTATTGCAACTACAATGTATATTTTCAGGTAGCCTCGAGTCTATCGATGAATAGAGACAAAACATCAATCTTTCATGCGGGATTAAAACCAGACGAAACTACAATGGCTAATAGGCTAAGTTTCCACTGTGAGAACCTAACAATCAAATACCTTGGCCTTCCTCTACAACACAGAAAGTTAAGAAAGTCTGAGTTCTCACCTCTCACAGACTCTATTGTGTCTAGGGTTAATCATTGGGCTGCAAAGAGCTAATTATTCGCTGGGAGACTGCAGCTGATTTCCTTAGTCATTTACAGTGTTGTCAACTTCTGGTGTTCAACTTTTAATTTACCAAAAGGTTGTCTAAAGGTAATCGAACTGTTGTGCAACAAATTTCTCTGGACTGGCGATTTAACAAAGGGTGCAATTGCTAAGACTTCTTGGAAAACTTGTGGTTTACCAAAGGATGAAGGAGGATTGGTCTCAGAGTCTTCAGTACTTGGAACAAGGTTTTGAATCTGAAACTTATTTGATTTTTTCCTCAAATAGTAGCTCTCTTTGGGTAGCTTGGACAAGAGAACATAGGCTGAAGCGTTCTAGCTTCTGGAATTGCGAGGCAAAACAAATAAACTCTTGGATTTGGAAATATCTACTCTCTTTAAGACATGTGGCTAGACCTTTAATGGATTGTGTGATTGGTGATGGCAAAACTGCAAGTTTCTGGTTTGAAAACTGGTCAGACTTTGGTCCTTTGATTAGTTTCCTTGGTGACGATGGCCCTAGTAGGTTGGGAGTTCCTCTTAATACATATGTGGCAGATGTGGCAAAAGATCAGGGCTGGAGACTCCCATCACACAGGTCTAGGTGCCCCAAAGTTTAGTCTTTAAGGACCTATCTCCAATCTGTTTAACCCCAAACCTCTCAAGAGGAGCTGATTCCTTCTATTGGGGTCACGAGGAAAATCGCAGAGAGTTATTTTCCTCTAAAGTGACTTGGGAGACACTTCGTATTGCTGTTCCTAGGTTACCTTGAACCAAGGCAGTGTGGTTCAACTGTGCAGTTCCAAAGCACTCCTTCCTGTTCTGGACCGCCCATCAGGACAGGCTCCCGATTAGATCTCGATTACTCTCATGAGGTATGAATATAGACCCAAAATGCTGCCTTTGTAGCCAGCACTTAGAAACAAGGGACCATTTGTTCCTGCAATACGATTACTCTGAGTGTGTTTGGCACTTAGTTCTCCAACGTCTGGGCTTTCCTCCTTTTATTTTTGTAGATTGGCAAACAATGATATCTTGACTTCTCACACAATCTGGCTCTTCAAGAATGCTTAACCATCTTGCAGCGCAAGCAACAATCTACACACTATGGAGAGAGAGGAATACTAGAGTGCATAGCTCAATATCCTCTCCATCCACGATCACTTTCAAGTCCATTGACCGTGCTATTAGAGACATCCTCCTTGCAAGACATCGAAACAAAGTTGTAGGAGGCCCTCTCCAAATGGTTTGCTTACTCATAGTTAGCTAAAATTATGTGAAATCTCTTTAGTTTTAAATGAATTATTATTTTTTTGGTCATTAATTCTCCCTGCTATTAAGGTTTTGTACTAAACGAAGTGTTCCATTTCGGTTAATAAATTCACATTTTATCAAAAAGTGATATTTTTTGAAAGTACAAGGAATAAAATGAGATTTTTAGTTTGCTAACAGAGTTTAATACTTTTTATCTTAGGATTTTCTTAGTCTTTTTCAGAGAAAATATGGCAAAACTGTCGTCCACTTTACTTTCTTGTTCCTATCTTTTTAATTGCAGCTCCTCTTTTTATTGTAAAGTTAGAAAATATTTATGAACTAGCTATTGTAGAGCTGTTTTATGTACTCTCATTCACTTCGTAATAACTTTTAGAAGTATCTAATTTTGTTGTGTCTGATTAAATAAGGCACAGTACATTCAAATTAAGTTTCTGAAGAGATGATTATATATCACCGCAAAAACCAAAATTAAACAGTTTTTCGTTTAACTTTTATTCATAACGGAAGAATCAGAGATTTTTAGGGGTCTATGGTAGAGAGAAAAATCCCCAAATCGATTTTTCAGAGAAATAAGGGTTCTTGTAACTTTTATATATGAAACTAAATTTAAATCCATGGTACAATACATGTCAATTGTTTTATTATAAATTTATAATTTTTATTTACTGTTTATAAATATTTTATTTTTATATATTTTAACTTGTTATTTTTTGTTTATAAGAACTTATTTTATTTATTTAATATATATTTTATTATTTTGTTTATTCAATGGTAAACCTTGAGTTAAAACAACAAATGATATGATTTAAAGTAAAATTGTAAAGTGATTTGTAAGATTTAAATTTATTTATATTAAAACAACAAATGATATGTTATTCAAATATGAATTTTATTTTTTTCTAAATTCAAGTGTTAATGGATTAGTGATTTTAAATGTACAATCAAATCAACTGTTTCTGAAAACATTTTAATAAGAAATTTGAATGTTTCATAGTTTACCTATATTATTTAAACATAAAAATTAATTTATTTATCTTAAATCATGTTTATTGGATTATTTATTTTAAAATATATCTACACTATTATAATTGAAGTTCAAATTGTAACAATACACTACTAAACTAAATCTTATAACCAAACACTCGTAAACTAAATTTTATATCCAAACACTCACATATCTAATTAAAAATAATTATTTCATTTATTTGTTTTTCTATCTCATCTTAAAAATCTACAAGAATCCCATAAATTTAGTATAATTCTAGACACTAAACTTTCTCTTCATTTATACAATTAATTTCAGATTCAAAATTTTGAATTAAACTTCAATAATAACAGTACTATTATTATAATAGTGTGTAAACCATATACTAAAAAGGTTTATTTGTTTCTTCTATTATGATTTTATAGTTAAATTTGAATCTTACTTAATTGCTTCTATTTTACTATATAAATATTGAGTAATAGTTCTTTTTTAGTTTTTGATTTCAGTTGTTATTTTTAAATAATATAGTTGCCAAAAAAATATTAAATATTTTAGAAACATTTAATTTCATAAAATATATAAAAATACACAATAACTACAAATTGCTACTTAATATTACAAAATAATAATCATTATAAAATATAAAGTTGATTAAATGAAACAATGAACCGACGGTGTACTGTGAGCATCAATCTAGTTAAGTATACAATCAAAACAACTGTTATTGTAAATATTTTAAAAACTCAAATTTCTATAAATTTTTCATTCAATATCTCCTTGACTTTGTAATTCATTTTCTTTCAGCAAAAAAAAAAAAGGGGAAGAAGGAAAAGAGGAAAATAATAATGACGTCAAAAGAAAGAATTTGTTTTTTAAAGAACACAAGATGGGACCCATTAAGTTTGAGTTTCCTCGTTTCTTCCCTTCACGTCTGCCGATGCTCACAAGTTGCAACCCACTTTTGTCCTAATAGATCTCTCTATTTCTTCTCCGGTCTCGATACAAAGCGATCTTCTAAGTCAACGTTTAACACCTTCTTCGATCAAAAATCTATAATCTTGGCGAAATATGTCAAAATTTCAAACCAATTTCAATCAGAAGATAGATTATGTATTCAAAGTAGTCTTGATCGGCGACTCTGCGGTTGGTAAATCTCAGCTTCTCGCTAGATTTTCAAGAAATGAGTTCAGTATTGAATCAAAAGCAACGATCGGTGTTGAGTTTCAGACAAGAACACTTGAAATTGATAATAAAACTATCAAAGCTCAGATATGGGACACCGCTGGTCAAGAACGGTAATTTTTTAAAACCAAATTTATAATTATATATCCATGTTAAATTATCCTAGATCCTTTTTTGAAATCTATTAGAATCCGAATTTTTGTTGCTTGGATTTGTCATATCTTTTTCTCCACAAACCTTGGAAGTCTTGGCTAGGCTTTAATTATAAAATTTCAAGAAAGGGATCATTTCTTGAATTTTTCCCCTTAATAATATAACTTATTATATAGTTTTTTTGGTAAAAAATGTTAAGATTAAATACGGAAAACCAGAAATTTTCGCGAAGTTAAACTTATTATATAGTTGAAGTAATTAATGACTTTGAAATTTTCGCAAGAACCACCAGTTTACCATATATTTTGTTTGGATGTGTGTAACTGAGATCAATGTTTAATTTGCACTATTGTTTGTTGGAGATAAAACAGTTAAAAAAATTAAAGTCTTATGTGAAACAGAAATTTGAACTAGTTTGGACCAGCCTTTAATAATACCATGTTTACGATGTAAGTCACTTATTCCAAGTATGGTTGAACTAGTGAGTTTGAACGTTTTCATTTCAAGAACCACTAGACTACAATCTTCTTCATTCGAATGTTTGTAATTTACTAATTTAGATCAACATTTTGCAGCTGTTTCAAATATTCAATTACAAACTTCTTAATTCGAATGTTGTTTCTGATGATGGAGATTTTTGTTTAGGTATCGAGCGGTAACGAGTGCATACTACAGAGGAGCAGTAGGTGCAATGCTTGTTTACGACATAACAAAACGACAATCATTTGATCATGTAACGAGATGGTTAGAAGAATTAAGAGGACATGCTGATAAAAACATTGTGATTATGCTTATAGGAAACAAGACTGATCTCGGGACACTTCGAGCTGTACCAACTGAAGATGCTAAAGAATTTGCTCAAAGAGAAAACCTTTTTTTCATGGAGACATCAGCTCTGGATTCAAGTAATGTCGAGCCATCTTTTCTAACAGTGTTGACTGAAATCTATAGAATTGTGAGCAAAAAGAATCTTGTTGCGAATGAGGAAGGAGAATCTGGTGGCGACTCTTCACTTTTGCAAGGAACTAAGATTGTTGTTGATGAAGAAGTTACTGAATCTAAAGGAAAGAGTTGTTGTGGAACTTCATAGAATCATATCCATGATCTTTTCTCTTCTTTTCATTTTCTTGTGTTCTCATTTTCTGTTCTTTCATTTTTTTAATAATGTGTCTACTTTGTATGTAAGCTGTTGATGATAGAGTTGAAATAGTTGAAAGAGTTAAAACATTATATACAGAATTGAGTTTTTTTTTTTTGTTTATTCACATACAAGCTATCCTCCTATTGCCTCATCACTTTGATTGTTTATCTCCATGTAACCATGAAAATTGCCTTCCACACCTTCCATATGTGTTTCAGGTGCACTCTCATCGTGCACACAGTTGGAGGTTTCACCTACCTCAAGACCCTGCCCATCAGCCAATACTCCAAACTCTTTTGCAATCACAACCGTCCAATAATAAGAAACACTATTTAATACAAGGGTAAGAAAATAATGATGACTTTTATCAATAAAGATGAGAAGAACACTTATTTTAAAACAAATTTGTTTACCTTAAACTAAAAATAAAATGAAATAGAAGGAGTATTCTTGGAAGATGTGTTTTGTTGTCCCTTGCAGACATCCATAGAGAAGATTATTTTAGTTTAAATTTAAAATTAATTAAACAACAATAATGTTGATTATATATAACTTTTTTGTAGGACACATTTTAAGGAGACAACACATCACATAAAAAACAATGTTCAATAAATCTTTAGGCATAGTCGGGAAGTGAACTTCCACCTATCGCTTAAAACGCATAGTCAAAACTTACACAATTTTAGACAGTTTAATTGGTATACTTAGTTTTATAATAATATATATATATTAATATAATATAATATAATATAATATAACATATTAAAATTATTAAATTAAATAATTTAAAAACTTTAAATTATACAAATGTAAAATATCAATGTTTTATAATTTAAGTTTTTTTAATTATAATCATTTTACTATTTTTTATAAAAAGATAGATATTAAATCCATATATCCCGAATGAATCATAACTCATATAATTAGCGTTAATCTATTTAATAATCACATATTTCGTTAAATCTAATTATCATATAACCAATTTTTAAAAATATTTAAACATTTAAACATTAATCGGACGACGACTTAGGTGGATGCGATTTTATTAACACTGCATAAAAAGTAAAACACCTATATCTACCTGACTAACATAGGGTTTAGCAAAGAAGTCAAGTCGCCTCACCTCTTCACCACCGTGGATCACCGTTTGAAACTGCTACCAGCTGGAATATAAAGGATGAAAAAGAAATCTACTAAATGTTATCTTGCTTTGCTTTATTGCACACGTAGATCACATGGTAGCTCTAGGGGTTAAAGGAAGAGACACCATCACCTTGCTGTTCCTACACCGCTTCTCACAAACCTTCAGCACCTTAGAGCACCGCCATCAGACAGAATCGGTGGAAAACTTAGAAATTAATCAGAGCTTTAGAACTCTTTATAGCATTTGTATCGGTAGAATCTAAAAGGGTTTCTTAAAAATTTTAAAAATTAATATTTTAATTTAAAAGATATGGACCAATAATAAAAAGACTAATGGAAGGAGGATATCTAAAACGGTGTAGAACCGACTCTAAAGTTTCTCAAATAAGAATCATATCTAACTTTTTCTCCTATTTTTACTCCAATTTATTAATTATATATTTTTAGAACCCGCATCAAAATGAAGCGATGGAGGTGCTCTTATCAGACCAGACTTAGTGACAATCAATCAGTTTTTCTTTAACCTCTTGACTTGAAAATCGTCTTCAACCACCTCAAAGCAACTGACACTCCATTCCACAACCGATAATAATGGCCTATTACCATTCATGGAGGAGCAAAGATTATATAACTCCTTGCATGAGAAGATTAGAACATTTGATGAAGCTGAAAGAATTCCTCATGGCCACCAAATCTTGGTTTTTCTGTAAGTCAAGCTTTTAAAACCAAGACCAGTTCTACAAAGGAAGAAATCTTCTCTTTCTAAACTGATCAAAGATTTGAAGAAATCAATCCATTAACTCAAAGAATGATTGAGTAACTTGAATACATGCCTTTGTGAAGAATCAATTGAATCAAAGTCCTATTTAATTAAAACTCAATTGAAATCGACTAACAACCCAACCGATCTATTTAAAATAATCAAGTCATGAAAACAAAACAATAAAGAAATAAACCGACATCAAAGTGGGAATTACTACAAGCATAACAACTTGAGATAACACCGATACAAGATCAAACTTTTTACAACAAAATAGGAGAAAACTCTTTCTCTCTCTATCTTTCCCTAAAGGATTTGAATGAAAGAGAAAAGAGAGATAAAAACTCAGATGTATTGCAAATCGTCTCCTAGAGAGGATTCTGGCCACCACTCCCCTTTACAATCCTAGAGAAGGCTATTAAGTATTAACTAAAAATGTGATTTATTCAAACTGACTTGAAATAAACTAGTGACTAGTGTTGACAATCTGTATTTTTCCATATTGGTCAGTTAATAGGAAAAGCTAGCTATAAACTGGTACGACTGGTGATACATTGAGGGTATACTGAGTACGACTAGTAGTTAATTGTACTCGGTGAGATTTTAAACAAAAATCAGGGGCATTTTCATTATTTCACATTGAGGGGTATAAAGATTGAAGAAGAGTCTAAAGAAAAAATTAGATGTCCTGAGGGGCATCTGAGACATTGATCCAGATAAAAAGAGCAAATTCCTTCTAATCTCTTTTCCAAACCAAACAATCTAATTTCATTTAAGCTTCTTGATTCCATATCTGTCAATCTAAACCAAATATCACGCTCCTTCTCAGGCTATGGTACCGTCCATGTTCTGTCTTAAAAGGAAAAATAAATATTACCTTGAATATTGTTGTTAGGCTTGAATGAAGACTGTCGTGGTTTGCTTCATCATATCTAACCATTGATTATGCCTTGTCTTTAATCAGTTTGATGTCACTAATCCTTTTTGTTTTCAGATTGATCTTCGAAGACCGAAGACAGAAAACTAGAAGGTAATGAAAATAGAACCCATGAACCATTTGGCTCTGATACCATGTGGAGATTTCAAGATAAAATAAATGCAGACTCTAATGAGCTTATTAAGATAGAAACTAAAATTGAAAATATAAATAGATCATTGAACTTTATTGTGCAATGAAAGGAAAATAGAGAATATAGATTATTATCAACAAGAACACAAAATTTGCATTTGATTCATAAAAATAAGAAAGAAGAGTTGTCACAACTCTTGTTTTCATATCAAACATATACATATATGAACTCTTGTAAAAGAACACTAAACACATGGTCCAATTGGAATTACAATGGACTTGTTTGTTCTACAGTGTGCTTGGGTTTAAGGTTTCTAATATAAGTTAGTTCGGTTTCCTCATTTTCTCAATCTCAGACACGACCAGAGATGAGAGAGAGCTTATTCTTCTTCACATTTTCTTCTCGATTCACCTTATCTTGATTCTTGACTAACCATCATCTATTCTCCACTATCTTTTCCAGTTTCTCAGCGTAGCTTCTCCATTTTCGATAAGGTTACTTTGAAGTCGAACCCTAAGGCTTATCAAAAAAATTTAAAACCGGGAGTTTATATTATGATTACATATTATGGCTGTAGATGTGACATTTAAGAAGGATTAGGTGTTTCTTTGAAGTTTTCATATTTTGATTTTGTTGAATACCAAAGTTAAATTTCAAACGATAAGATAAATTTTTAAAATTTCAAATTGGGATTTGGTATTCTAATTACGTATTATTGTTGTATATGCGTTATATGAATAGAATTATGTGTTTATTTCATGGTTTGATTTTTGAAAACATCTGAGATTTCAAATTTTAAAATTGTGGTTTTTAATTCTAGTTATGTATTAGAGTTGAAGATATGTATTTTATTGATTATTCGGTGTTCGGTTGAAATTTGAATGATTGAAATTTAGGTAATTTGATTTATGAACTTCAAACTGTAATCGTGAATCTAAAAAAAATAGCAATCTGAATTGATTTTAGTGAATTTAATGACTCTTCTAGTGAATTTGGATATTTCATTTTATTTTCTACTATCAAATGTCTGAATCTCTTTGAAACTATAATCGATTGAACTTTTATCTACGGTTGTAGATGGCTTTGCAACATGTCTTTGTTTTGTTTAGAATGTATATATTTTGGTGCTTTTAGGATTGTAATATCTGAACAATCCTAACAATAGTAAGATTCTTATATTTTTTTTTTGGAACTGATATATAACTCTTGAACCGAACCGAACCGAACAAATTGATATCCAAACCAAAATTTAGTTTCAGTTTAAATTGGACAGAATCTCAAATTTTAAATAAACCGAACTACCGATTAAATCGAGCCGTTTAAACTGTACGACCACAGTAGAGTTGATGTCTATTTCCCAATACAACAAACCCATCTTTTAAAATTCGCTAGGCGCTAGTTAGGCAGTTAGGGTGGACCTAGCGCTTAGGCGATTAATCGGGAAGTAAACGGAGATTAATCGGGGATTAGTTTTACGTTATTTTAATGTTTTAAAATATATATTTATCCACTATATTAAACTTTTAAATAATTTTATTTTTAAAATTATAGTAAATTCATGAAAATACAATATTAATAATTTATTTTATGATTTTTATTTATAATTTTAACATAATTTATTACAAAACATCACAAACTCTCAAAATAAATGTCTGAATAACAAAACAATTTTTTATATTTGAATTCTAAAAATAATTAGATTATAGATGATTAGACAGAAAATAATCGAATTAGATGGAGATTAATCGGTTGACTGACTTTTTTAAAAGATTAGTCATTAATCGAAATGGCAAAAATAGACCTATCGACTAGGCGAAAATTTTTAGAACATGCCAACAAACCAACTTCAAGAAACAAATATGAAATTAAAAAGAAAAAAAACAAAATAATATTATAAAACTATATAATGGAAAAAGAGACACTATGTTAAGAAGTGACTTATTTAAGAGAAATAATATAAAGTAGAAAAAGAATCTCTAAATAACAATTAGAACGAAACAGTATCAATTTAAATTTATGATGATTATGATTTATGAAAGGGCTAAACCAACCTTAAGAAAATGAATGAAAAAAAAAAAGAGAAAAGGTTTTTAATTTAAAGGTTTAAAAGTCATGAAAAATCATTATGGCATCGTCGAGTTTAAACCTAGTGGAAGCGAGCAACAACCTCTTGGCTTTAACTTTATTTAGTCTCTCTTTTGATGCTTCATCCAGTTTATCAGCTGGCAACGACAATAACTGCCACAAATGCAATAACACTTTACTCTTAGTACTAGTTTCATCTTAAAACTCATCAATTCTAATTTGAGACTAACCTCTTTCTCCAACTCTAACTCATGGGTCAGCCTAAGACTCAAGTTTAGTGAAGCATGATACATCTCATCTAACATCTGTCTCGTCAAGATCAATTTGTTTACCTTCCACAATAGGAAGGGTGTATATGAACCACCTGCGACCGCCAATTTCTACAACAGCAAATAAGGACAGTAGTGAAACTCAAGATCTAACTATTCTTCTTTAGGTGAAAAATATGAGACTTGGTTATCAAACTATGAATATACCTGCATATGTAAGTATCCATCTTTCCACATCTTCAAAAGGATTTGAGGAGTGTCTTTCTTTTCAGTCAGTGCAGCATCAGCAATCTTGATAGAGAATTCAAAATAAAACACCATTATTATATTACCTTAAGGATGGTTCTATATTATCAATCAGAAGAAACGGTCATTAACCTTATCGGTCTCAACAAAACGCGCTTCCTTTGATAAGTATCTGAACATTCTGAAAGCTTCTTTACCATATCTGCTCATAACTACTGCTTCTATCTGAAACACATATCTCAAAAGTCTCATTTTCTATTACAGAAATATTTTCAGGAAAAAATATAAAACTTTTGAAACACACCTCGTCCTTCTGTGCTACGCTGATAATGGATTTAAAATCTACAAAACCATATAACAAAAGACAGTTAAAGGTAAGTTTGAATACAAAAATCAATTGACTAGATTTCAGATGATGGAGTTACCGTACCAATTATGTAAGACTCATCCATTTCTATCACAAATGCTGGTAGATGTGAAGACGTAGCACTCAATTGGTCAAGGCATGCTTCAACTCGCTCTTGTAACATAGTGCGACCTGCTTCTGTCTTTATGACCTCTTCATAAATGGAACCAACTGACATTGGAACTGTTTCAAAGATTCAAACAAATTCAGTTACCAACTCCATAAGAAGTTTTTTTTGGTGGAGAATGTAATATGATCAATCAGTCGAACCAAAAACAATGAGAGCATCTTAGATATTACCAGACTTGTCTGTTTTCACTTTCTTCACTTGAGATCTTCCTACTTCTAACATTGCCTTCAAGACAATGGCACAGCCTTCATCCATGCGCTCTTTCACTATCTCCACACATGCCTTTGACAAAGAAAGGCGTGATCAAATAATTAGACCAAATTAGACAAATTAAGAAAACAAAATTTGAAATGCCAATGAACAAGAGTTTTATGCCTCATCAAAAAAACCTCAGAAGAGAACACTAACCTTATGTCTAAGGCGGCGGATGAACTCCTCAAAATTAGGACGCCAAATTACTTCATTGTTATGATCTGATGAGTCCACGTCAAGTTGTTTACGCTGAAATATTCGGTTAAATGAGAGACATCAAAGCAAAAGGTATTCAGTGTGACATCATTGAATGTGCATGGTTATAAGTTTTAAGATATTCAAAACTGAGTGTGGTATGAATAATGATACCTTTCCCTCAGTGATGCTGCTATCGTTATCAGCTAGAGGTAAATTTGAATCTTGTTCGAATATAAGTGGAAACCTTATTGCATCAACTGGAGTTGCTGCTTCAAGAACACGTTCCTCTAAGGTTTCCGGTTCTTTAAGAACCTGTACAGTACCAAAAGATTGTTTATTAATATCGAAAAAATTACAATCAAACTGAGAGACACGTCGCTGCAATTGCTAAGTAAGATAAACGATTAACTGATATATCCGATGATATATAGAGCGGTTAGTTTTCCTACTACCATACCACACACCAGAAAGACATTATCAACTACCTTGGCAGCTTTAGAGCCTTTTTTCTTTGCCGGTTCCTGTTCTTTGTTTCCAAGAACTGGTTCTGGAGAAGGAATTCGCTCAACAAAATGGGCAGCAACCAATTTTTGAATATAAACTCTGATCGCTTCTGAGCCAATGTGTTCTCTTGAATCTGATCATGTACAAAAAAAGTATATATAACAAACTATTATACAAAGCATGTACATAGCATATCATGACTTACCTCTGTCTTTTTCTATCAGCTGTCCCAAGGTAAGCCTACCGTTACTAAGTAAACCATCAAAAACTTTGCCACACTGCACATATAAATCACAAGTATAAGATCTGCATGCCTTGAAGAGTAATGAACTAAACTAAACACTGAACAGAGTGAAAGAAAAGCATGATAAAACCTGAGAGTCAAGTTCTTCGTTTACAATCCTCAAAAACTTGTTATACCTCACCCGATGCAGGATGTTGTTGAACAGCACAATATACTGTACAGTAGCTTTGCTCTCGGATCCATCTACATGTCAAAATAATACAACAAACTTTCAAGGCTTCTCTCTTTCTTTGTATGCTACTAATGGCATAGTACAAAAGACAAGAAATAAAACTAATAAATAAAACACTGGTATAAGATAAAAGGTGGGAACTTTCACTCTATACAGAAACGAGAACAACCTTCGTGTTCATGAATACGTTTAATCTTCATGTAACAAAGCAAAAGAATAAAACTAAAATGACTACTTTCATTCCATTCTTACCAAAAACATTAGGAAATGCTACTTTCATATCTAATCCATTATCTTAACAAATCTCATAACTTGAAAACTTCACTAATCACAGAACCTAATCGGAACTCCGAATTATCTTAATAGAACTCTGGTTTAGATAAGACAGCAACAAACTAAAAACAAAGACACCAATCAACTATTCAACTCTTTATGATTCTGTCTACCTCAAGATCTCCCAATCACAAAATCAAAGTAACAAAATCAAATCCCACAAACCACAATGGAGAACGTATATTGTATGGAAACTGAACAAAGCCAAGCCAAGCCAACAAGTTAACCGGACTAACCAGGCGGTTCAATAGAGAATGCTTGTACGCAATTGTGCTGAATCAAAAGACACAAAATATCCTTGACTTGGTTATAACTGATCTCTGATTCAGATAAACGGCAAATTTCTCGTGAGGAAAGAGGTCCTTTACGGAGAAGACATTCAACGACTTTCTGCAAAATAACCAAAACCCATAATCAAAATCATCATAACGAAATCATAATCTGAAAAGGGTTTCAAAAGCTTCAGTTTTACCGATACAACGGAGCCGAATTGAACGGTGATGATGTGAACGGCGTAGACAATGCCAAATTCAGTCGTCGTCATGATTTGTCTGATACTCAAACACAAGAGGGTTTTAGCAAGATCGCAAATTTGAGAAGTGTCAAAGCCTTTAGTGAATCTTTGTTGATGGTGATATCTTTAGCCGGCTGCAAGAGCTTCGGCTGTTAAGCTCTCAACTTTATTGCTCTGCTACCTATACCTATATTTATTTATACAATTTTACACCTATTAAAATTGAAACAAGGCCCATATTTTTTTATTCAAAGACACCGACCCAAAATTATTTCTTGACAAACCATTTTCATTTGTACTGTATTTGCCTATTTGAAACAAAAAGTACAGAAAATAATAAAAAAAACAAATATAATTTAAAAATTCATAAAATTTAAAGATGCAAAATTTTGGTGTCAAACTTATTATTATTATTATTATTATGATTTTTATTATTATTATTACTACGATTATTAATATTATTACTACTATTATTATTATTATTATCTTCTATAGTATTATAATTGAAGTATAAATTTAAAACTTTGTGTCCAAACACTCATTATCTAATTTCTATATTCAAATATTAACATATATTAATACTATAATAACTAGCAATAATTTTAAATTTTCTTAAATCTCTCTTTTAATTTAAATTAATAAAATATATTAGACAAATAATTATAAACACCATTTCAACTTTATTTGATCTGATTAGTAAAAATTTAGTTTTCTGTACATGTTATAATTCGAATAATTTTTTTAAATTTTATCATGTGTTTTATAAATAATAAAATAATAATAGTATATATAAAAAAAAAATTTATATTTTTGCCACAAGTGTTATGAGTTGATTTTTTTCTAACAGACATAAATTTATTTAAATTTAAACTCATAACAATTTTTGAAAAATATATCATTTATTTTTTTAATTATATTGTTAGCACATCCTAATTAAACAATATACTTCTTTAGTTGGTGTTGAATAAAAATCAACTGATTTACAATTAAATATTTAAAAAGAAAAATTAGAAATTTCTACATATTAATCCTGGATTTTAATTGTAATAGTTTACCAAACTTTATATTTCCCATTAATTCAGGTGTTAATATCTCCCTAATCTTCTTCTTCTTCTTCTTGCATAGAAATCAAACATTTATAAATATAAACCACACATAGAATACCAATGCATTCAAAATTACCCAAAAACAAAAATAGCATATACATTTTATTATTTACTTTGCTCATTTATGCTTACTAAAATAATGAATAGTCTAGCTGCTATTGCTAAACCTCATATCCCCTGCTAATTTGAAACAAACAATGAGGTTGAGAAAATATTCAAAATTGGTACATCTATATTATGGAGAAGTCACTCCCAATGATTCCAAATTATGTGAACTTTCCAAAAACCTAGCAAATCCACCACGTGATTCGCCGTCAAATCACTCCATTTCTTACGGTCCACAGACGTCAATTGTGCGTTTTAATGAACTTTTGCGGATTTTCTGAAATATTAGCAAAGTTGAATTTTTTTTTACCAATTACCCAAAATTTTGTAGTCTTTTGACAATTTTTTTCAATTAAATGAATTTATATTTACTTGAGTATGCCACTCAATTAAAGGCAATTATATATGACAATCTTTATTCTTATTTTTCATGGAGCTTCTTTAAGTCATCACTGGAAAACTTACTTACTGATCTAATATGATATTTTGTTTCATTTTCCAGCTAAGGCGGTGGGCGCCATTGTTTAAAAAACTTCTTTCTACAACAATTTTTATTGTTGATTGCTATGTTTTATGCATTCAACAACATTACAACTTTTTTATTCATTATTCTGCCGTTTTTATACGTTTAAGATTAAATTTAAAAATGACCATTTATTCTTGATATCAGGTTTTAATATCAAAAAAACAATTTCACAGTTAGCGCCTAACTGATGATGCCTTCAAAGAAGAGCAATATAAAAACTCACATGAATTTTAACGTAACAATTCATTCAAGGACCTCAAAATGATGGCAGACAGAAGATAATTTTTACTAGATAAGTAATCAAGTTTACATACATTTTTACTTATAATCTACATTTAAAAAAATTTCTCACGACATCATTGCCCAAATATTATCATATAAATATTGATAAATTTCTCACCGTGGCCATTCAATTATTTTTATTTGGTAGTTTGTCGAAAAATGCACAATTCAATTTTAGTATATTTATATACTTTCTGCATCATTTTTTTCCTTTATGTTAACTCTGAGCTAAACTATCTATTTCATAAAAGTATATTAAAAATTAAGGAAAATTTTGAGTTACATTTCTAATTATGTTATATATTTCTTGTGAATTAAATAACTAATTGTAAACAAATTTCATCTTCCAGTCTTTAAATTATCATCAAAGAATACAGAAAGTTCTCAACCGTGGTCATCTAACTATTTTTTGATGTGGTATTTATTTAGAAAAATACAATTCAGTTTGATTTATTTATATACTATACTTCTTTCTGTTCCCTTTTAAATTAAGGTTATATATTTGTCTCTCTGAATTACAAATATTTATTTGTTATGTTGTTATTTCATTGAATTTCAATTTCAGAAACCAAATATTACCCTTAATCTTTCTATGTAGCTATGAAATTGTTTACATATCTGTATGGAACTTTTGAACCACGTTAAAAGAAATTAAGTTGATTCTCTTGGCGTGAAAACAAATGATAACAAGATGAGTAACAAATCAGATTCTAAACCCCAAAATTTAAAAAACATCATTGAATATGACTCTTAAATTTAACTCGTCCCTCATAATATCTTATTTGCTTAACTATCAGGTTTTTGAACTTTGGAATACGGTATAGTCATGGGCTAATAATCATTACAGTCTATTCTTTGCTCACTTTTATGACGTCTTTTTGTTCCAAAACAAGAGACTTAGTCCTAACACAAAACATTTCCTCATTTTGTTTGTTATTTTCTTTTGTGGTTTGGTACTAATCATGTGATTATTTTGATTGTTCAAACTACACCTAGAAAGTGTAATACATAAACAAATATAAATCAAACCAGCTTTTTGTAAATTAATATGATTACATGGATAACTTTCGTATAGAGAAAACTCTCATTATATATTGATTCCCAATAGCAAATTATGATATCGTTTGTCGAGATCCCATAAACATGTTGATGAGCCTAGTGAAACACACATATGTTACATGCAAATAAGTGATGATTGTATTTGATATTGATATAGAGATCTTGCTGTAGACATGAAAAAAAATATAGGTGTTAAAGATTTGCATAGTGATGTGGGCTTCATGTGTGCATTTGATGATAGTTGTATAGAGATAGATTCGTGTTATCGTGCTTTTCCAGTAGGCGAATGATCATCTCATTGAATAATTCATTACTCATCCCTTTTTATCTTTTTCCTAGTCTAGTTAAGAACCTTTAGTAGTTCCCCAAGTCTGTCTCGCTTAGTGGTCCTTTCAGCGAATTCAACTGTTTATCTATTTATTTGTTTTTGTTAAAGTTGGATTTATTACAGTTTATGTAAATGCGACCGATACCCTTCATAAACACTCACACCTTAATTCTCTCAGCTCATGGGTCTCACCCCTTTTCGACAGTTGGTTCACTAACTGGAATGCTCGAAGGACTTGTTAGTATCCCTACAAATTAAAGCATAATCTCTCTTAGTGTTTTGGCCTCGCTTGCACAGTTTCAGAAATCATTTTTCATTAGTATTCCCGTAGGTTACCCATAAGAATCAGAACTGGTTCGTGGCTAACCCATAAAGTTATGAAAATCCTTCATCCTATCCCTTTTTTTTTTTGGTCAAACTCAAACTCAATTCCATTCAAGAACAAAGTTTAATTCCCACAATGGAACATACAAATAGGCATATAAGCCTAAAACAACAAAACAACTACCAACATAAAGGTTGGTTAAATTGAAATGCTAAAAACAATACGAGATAAGAGCAACACCAATGCTCAAACAAAGTAACAAACTCATAGACATATTCCGGAAAGAAAACATCTTCACCATGATGATCTAGGATGAGTTTCCAAAACGGAATAGATACTACCTCCATCGAGGTTGACATTGAGTTGTTAGCATCATCAAATGCTAAGCGAGGAATGGAAAACATCTTCGCTTCTGCTACAAGCAGAACAAGCTCCAACAGATTGCTTCCTATCGAAACACTATACACTAGTGTCGTATTTGGGAGGAAAGAAAGCTCCTTCACGGAGAGTGGAGGACAATAAAAGTCCACAAGCACCGGATTCCATGGTAGAGTTACCATAACTGGAGAGTTTGGTCTCGTCTTCAACCAAAGGTAAGTAATCCCCAACATAGCAACATAAACTTCAAAGAGATCAGTGTAGCTGCTGCAACAAACAACAACAAAAAACCGCACCAGGGCGGTAAAAGAGCCACAAGAGGGCATACAAACTATCGAACACAACCTAGTTACTCTCACTTTCAAAACCAGTTCTACAAATTCTTCCCTAAAACAATATAGATCCCACACAGGAGAATCAGAAGGTGAAGAGGAGACTACCTGGGAAAGTGAAAGGGTCGGAGATGTTACATATATGGCAGTGGTGGGAAGGAGGTATGCTGCTACCCATATAAGAGGAGGCTTCTGATCTGGCAAGATTAATCCAAGCGGCAGAAGGGACGACATAGGAGGAGTTACTAGCTTGGTGGTTGTCCGAAAGCTATCCTTTTATATTGATAAAAGAGAGCTCTTGTTCAACATAATCTCCTGCAGGTAACGCCGGATAGTTACTTGCTAGTGATGATTCCGCGAAATGTCCCAAAGGTTTCAACTGAGCATCAGAGGTAATGTGCGCAAACAACTATAAAGACCAGAAAAAACAAATCTTTCAGATAAGCTAAAAGGGTTTGAGTATGTTGGTAAACTTGTAGGAAGATTGGTTTAAAACTTACAGTAGAGCAAACTCTCCATGGGCTTAGGTTTTGTTCTTTTGCTAATTTGATTGCCTCTTTAGTCTTACTTGTGACAACAACTTCATGCATCCCAGCAATGCATTCCCCACCAGTCAACCATTCTATCTGTAACACATGAGCACCAAAGATTCAGCTAATGTAGTAGAGCTTCAAAGTAGTTAGCACTGTTTTAAGTAAACAAAATTGCGGTAACTTCACCATACCTATTTTCCAGTTTGAATCAAGAGGCAGCCTACGGGAACTTTAACAGCAACTTTTTCTCCATTCTTTAACCAAATATATAGACCAGCGAATCTACTTCTTCATTGAATTGTTAGAAAATAGAGATCATAGTGTTATCCTGCAAATATCAAGCCTTCCTCGTTGTGACAACCAAGATAACAACTAAGACCCTAAAATTCACAAGAAGGATACTCACAGCTTCCTCTTAACCATTCATCCAAATTTAAAAGTTTCTCAAATCTCCTCTAACTCAGTTGGTGATTCCACAATGTTTTAAAATCCAACTTTACTGAATCTAATAATTTATTAGAGTTTAAGGAAATTTTCAAGGTTATTGGTTAAGAAATTTGTAAAAAATTAAGTGAAATCACCTTAATGAAAAAAAAAACAAGGTTTTCACTTAAAAACATAGTCAACAATATTTCAAAAGGATTTGAATGATGTCATTTCAACAAATGCAACTAAAATGAAAATTGAAAAACTTCAACCTACCATCTCTACCCATCCCTCTCTCTAATCACTAAATAACAACATAAGCTTCTTCTGCTTTTTTTTTTCTTATAGCATTGTAGAATTAGCTAAAAAGCAAATCCAAAACAATAATACTTTTCACTAATCCTACACAATATAATCTCAACCATGTCTGATTAACATATTCCTTAAATGGTTTACCAATACAGCCACACAAAAAAAAAACACAGCCTTTTCAGCTTCTTATTATAACATTTGCAGTTTTCACTAGGAAGAACCAGAAGCTGGTTCACTATATTCTTCTCTACTGAATTCCTCAAGTATTTCACGCTGTCTCTGCGATATATTTCTGAACAAACAAACATAAGAGATTGCAATGTAGCGCCTGAGTATTATTATCATTATCCAGACACAGTTTACTTGAAGGCTTTAGTGGACTTATTAAAATGCACATATTGATCCCCAAATTTAGTAGACTTTCTTGCTCTAATACCTGTTTTTTTTTTATCGTATATAAACAATGTAATCAGAAAAACAGTTAGAACTCAGCAAGAAAGTGTGTAGTAGACATGGATATTGCGAACAGCATGTGTGTAAACTACTTAACATTTAGTTTCTAAATAACAAGTGAGACACTATTTAACTTTAGTTAAGAAGATCATATTCAACAGTTTCTCTCATCATTCAGTATACAACAACTGAACTTATAGATCGCAATCAAAACAGCTCACCTTTATTTCTTAGCACTACTTTATGACCAGGTTGAGTTCCTGGACGGACCTGTAACGAAAGAGTTTTCATGTTAGAATTGTAGGAGAAGTTTGAAGACCAACCCTAAACTACATTTAACTAGCAAGAAAAAAAAACTAATCCTCTTTTTCATCTAAGAGTTCAGAGTTGAAATATTTATGCTTTCATTGGCTGGTGAGCGGAGTAAGCTACTTCACATTGTAGAACTTTTTCAATCCATGGTAAGCATGTTTGGCTGTTGTTGATAGAACTAGAGTAAAATCTTAAAGCATGTTAAAAAATTGAAAAGTTTTAAGAAACCTTCACGACAACATCACCGGTGAGGGTTGGAACTTGAATGGTTCCTCCAAGAATGGCCTGACAAAAGATGATATACATACTCAGTTATCATGAATACAAAATTGGTAAAAGAACTAGATGGTCTAAAACAAATGCACTAGATGGTCTGAAACAAATGCTCAAGGCAAATATATCTCTGAAATTTTATAGACATGATAAAGAAGACCATATGTTATCTTACCTGTGTAACATTAATAACTCATCTACGTGAATATCTGATCCATCTCTGCGGAACACAGGATCTTCACGAACCTGGAAAATAAAACAGCCAAGTTCTTGAGACTGCAACTAAAATGATTAACTTATGACTGTCCATTAGATAGTTGACTTCAGTAAAGTTACCTTAATGATGACATAAAGATCTCTGGGTTGGTCACCTTCCGGATCAACCCCACCCACCCTTGTCACTTTTAATGTCTCGCTATTGTCAACCCCTGAAATATGAAACAAATGAGAACAATTGAACAAGAATGAAGAGATGAAAAGTACACAATTCTTTTTTATTACCTGGATCGATATTGACTTTGTCTGACTTAGTTCCTCGAACAACTCTAGCTCCTCTACAAGATTTGCAAATACTCTAGTAATACAAACACAAGAAAACTGATTCAGCAATCCAATAACTATAGAAACCTACTTAAAGATCAAATATTTGGGATGAACTTTACAGAAAATCATGTTTCTCTTCACGTATATTCAGATACAAGGAAAGCATTAATCAAATATTAGACATACTGAGAACGTTTGACCAGCTCCACCACACTTTTGGCAAGTATTTTGGATGCTTAATATAACCCTTCTCATCGTTGTCTGAAAAACGTAACTGTAACACTTTAAAACCATAATAAAAACAAAAGTCATAAATTAAATGTTCAAACCTTGGTTCTAAAAATCCTCACCTAACTCCGATTATACCCCGCCTAATCGTTAGGCCCAGGTTCACTGCCTCGATTAATGTCTAATCTCTCGAAAAAATCAATCAACCGATTATTTTCTGCCTAATCTGATTAATCCCCGCCTAATCTGATTATTTTCCGCCTAATCATCCATAATCCGAATATTTTTAGATTTCTAATATAAAAAATAGTTTTGTTTTTGTTATTCAGACATTTATATTAAGAGTTTGTGATGTTTTATAATAAATTATGTTAAAATTTTAAATAAAAATCATAAAATAAATTCTTAATACTATATTTTCAAGTATTTATTATAATTTTGAAAACAATATTATTTAAAAATTTAATATAATAGATAAATATATTTTTAAAACATCAAAATAACTTAAAACTAATTCCCGATTAATTCTGCTTACTTCCCGATTAATCGTCTAGGCGCTAGGTCCACTCCGACTGTCCGACTAGCGCCCTACCGAATTTTAAAACATGGGTTCAAACTAGAGCCCTAGCAAATTTTAAAACATGGGTTCAAACTAGAGCTTTGTAACATTAGACTGACCATTCCAGAGCCATTACAGGCTTTACATTTTTCACGTTTGGTACCAGGAGGAACACCTTGTCCAACTGAATGGTAACAGAAGAAAAGAAACAACAATAAGTAACTTGAGAGTGAGGGGATAATGATATATAAAGTAATTTGATCGAAACAATATATGCATATCACAAGTATTACAAGCCACCTCGGTTTGAAAAGTCACCGTTTTAGAGCATCCGTACAACAGTTTTGAAAGAGAGAAATGAGAAAACCTATTAAATTTTGGAGCACAAAATGTTCTCAGGGAAACTAAGCAGATCGTAATAATAACTTGACATCTTGATCTCCGATATCTTGCCTGAACATGTTGAAAATATGATTCTCGAAAGAATAAGTGGGTAAACAAAGGATGTTGGTAAGTTAGCCATCTCCAAAATATCGAAAAATAAGAACTTAAGGCTATCATAATTGATAGGAGAAAACCAAAAGGAAAAAAATTACATCGCCATAGAAGTTCCCAAATATATAAAATGGGTTAAACCCTTCACCGAAGCCTTGATCATTTGGCATACCACCACTAGTATTTTGCTCAAATGCTTCATGCCCTACCTGAAAACATGAAAACAAATCTAAATCGTATCTGAAATACAAAAAACATGCAAGAGAAACAACGGAATCCTAAAAATCTTATGAGGCTTGTGTACCTGGTCATAAAGGTCACGCTTCTCCTTATATTTCAAAATCTGATCCAAAAAACGTCCCAAACAACAATCCTCTCAAGTATAAGTTTCTAACAGATCATACCAAACGATTTCGTCTTAAAACATAAACTCACTTCATATGCTTTTGAGACTTCCTGAAACTTCCTCTCAGCTTCTGGATCATCTTTATTCATATCAGGACGAAGTTTCTTAGCAAGCTTGAAAAAATAAACAAACAACTAAAAAATGAGAACATATTCGACAAACAACTAAAAAATGCAAAAAAAAATAAAAAAAATCAATTATATTGTCCCTTATCCCATAATAAACCTTCTTGATTTCACCTTCAGGAACATTCTTACTCACTCCAAGAATTTCATAATAGTCCTTAGCTGACATAAACGAAGAACCAAGTATTAAAAAAAAAAGAACACAAAAGAAAACATCAAATTTTTGATTCAATTAATAAAACAAATCTAACAAAATGTTAAATTAAATGAACCTGTTCCATGAAAAGATCTTGCTGAACCAAAATAAGAATTAAAAGCTCCAAAATTGATCCATTTCCGATCATGCCTTATATTAGAAGAAGCTCAATAAGAGTCAATTAACACACAAACAATTCATAAACTATATATTTTTATAATTCAATTACCAGATTTTGAAGTGTAACCTCCAAGAACTTTGTTATGATTACCAACAAAAGTATTCAATCTTCTATAATTCCCAATAGATAGTTCTCTGAGAAAAGAAGAACAAACGTGATTAGCTAAATCTTGAAATATTTATTTACATAGTATGTTTTTTATATTGAATAAATTAATTTATATTTCTATATAATAATTTTATTACTAATATATTATAAAATTTATGCCATGTCTAATAAATTTTATATTGAATAACATAGTATGTTTAATGAAATCAACACACCCACTCCTAACACGTCAAAGCAACACACCCACTCCTAACACGTCAAAGCAACACACATATAATGGATCCGCAAGTTTCTAAGAATTTTTTTTTGAATCTGTAAGCTTAGAATTTCAGATCAAGTAAAAAAATCTCAGATCTTGATCTTGATCTGTAATTTCAATTTTGTTTAACTTTAAATTTTTCTATCAAATTACAAGTGGAGATAGCAAAGGAAACACAGTGTGAAGTTCTCAGTGTCTTCTTCGTAGTTTGTCTGTATTTGAACTCCAGCTGTTTAATTTAATTCCCTCTGGTGCAATTGAAGATTCAAAATCCAAGTTTAATTTGAAACTTTGTACGTTCTGAGCCTAAAACTTCTCTTGGTTCAGAAGCTTCTTAGGGTCACAGAGAAGTACAAAGACTTATCTGAATGTATGGAGAATCTGTGACCATCAAAATAGACCTGAGAATGCAACCGATATGAACCCTACTTTTATTTGTTCAAATATATGTAACTTCAACCCAGAAAATGATAGAGCCCTAATTTTAATTTTCCCCTGATTTCAACTTCATTTCAGATTCTTATAACCATTGCTAAAGAGATACAAAAGTCATGATGATTTCATTGTATAAAATTATTTTATCTCAAATTCAATTTTTACTAATTGTGAAGACAAAAATCATGATATATTGATTAAAAAAAGTTGTGATGTCTAATTTAAAAATGACATCGTTTTGAGGTTCTATTAAGTTTTTAACAGAGATATACGTAATGTCTATATTGCAGGTGACTTTGCAGTTTAATAGATTGACTTGCACAAAATAAATGTGAATGTCAAACTTGCAAATTTTAAAAAGTTTGATGGTTTTTAAGAAGAAAACCCTTATAATTTCAAGTATCATTTATTCGTGCTTATTTATTTGGATGATTTTGCATTTATAACTTGTGTAATTTTCAAAATTTATTTCATGCTGAAAATAGTGTTTACTAAAAATTCAATTTTACAACCGATTGCAAAATTTGTGATTTTGTGTTAGTAATTAAGGTTTATATAATAAGGAGATGGCAATAGGGAAACATGGTTAATTTCTACTTATTTTCCTATAACAATAACATATCATTAACAAAAATATTTAATTCAATGATTCTACCTTAATTTAATTTATCTGAAAATATGGAAACTCTTCTATCGGACAAATTCAAATTCATTATATATATTATAGAGATAAAACGGGTTACGGTTAGGTTTAGTTACTTTTTACCAAAATTCTAAAAACATATTTTAAACTTAATTTAAACTAAAATAAAAATAAATATCATCTTTCCCGATCATATATCATCTTTCCCGATCATATATCACCTAAAGAAATCACAAAATAAAATTTTAAGCATTTTCCGCAAACATATCAAAACCACACTTTAATATTATTATTTCTCGATCTTTCTGGGTTGTTACTACATGGAGTGATTTCACCAGCGATCAGTTCCCTAAATGAGATTAACATCTCAAACAACAAGCTCAGTGGCGAGATACAGAAGATTCTGAAATATGCCAAATTAGTTTACCAACCCGGGAATGAACTGCTTAGACACAAGTCAGAAGACACAAAAATGGCTAGAAGGATAATTGTTTCCAGTATAACTGGAGGAGCCCAATTATTTATCTGTTTTCTTGTTCTGGTATTGATTTTTCAGCTCAAAAATTCAACAGTTGAAATAGATGATAATGGTAGAACTAGGTATGTTCACTCATGGTAAATTGGGAGTAATGATCATAAATCAGTATAAAATCTTTAAAAGGTTAGATAATGTGAACAACGAATACAAATACTAACTATTTAAAATTAATATAAGACTTTATCAGTTAATTTCATATTAGAATTTGGGTATTTGGATATTTTAATTTTTTTTACATTGCAGGTGTAATTAAGTGTGTCACAAAGAAATGGAAAAGATAATGGTATATAATTATTGATTAATTAGGTGAAGAACTGTAAAATATGTGTGTGTTACTAGACAACAATATCAATTATTTCCAAGAAAAGGCTTATTACATAATAAATTGAATGAAGCTTAGTATTTTTTAAATGATCAAAACTGCTCTTACTTATATTTGCTTATGTTTTGCTTATTATTTGCTTATGTTTTGCTTATATTTTTTAAAGAGAGAGGGAAAGTAGCTTAAACTATTATCCTAGGTATGAATAAATAAATTTAGAGCCATGTCACTGAACCCATTTATCCCTCTCCCCTGAATGACGTGAGATGATCTCTGGTGAGTGTGAAATTTACCTGTTTTTAGCATGCATATTTCATCACTTTTCTATTGTTTCTTCACCATTTCTCTCTTTTATTCATTCATTTACATGTTATCTCACTTATCATAGGTTTTCATTAGGTTTTGCATATATTTTTCATTTTGGGGTATTTTCAGGTAATTTTTGATGATTTCTAGAGTTAAATGAACCAAAAAGGGATAATTCGGGTTGCAGACTCGGTTTCAACCCGAGCCAAGACACCAAGACCCAACTTTTGGAGCTACAGCTACTCGAGATCATCCCGAGTCAGAACCAAAGTAAGAATTTTTGGAGCTACTCGATCTTCATCCTGAGTACAACACTTAAAGATGCCAACTTTAATCTTACTCGACCAAACATCCCGAGTCAAGATCCTACCTTCGAACAATGACAGTACTCGAGATGTCTACTCGGTTTAGCAAACCGAGTAGAGTCCCGTTTTTACTATTTTTTATTTTTCTTACGATTACTTAGGGTTGAATCCAACTCTATAAATACTTATCTCTAGGCCATACTCGGTTTAATTACTTTTTAGTAATCTTCATTTTCTGGGTTTTTAGATCCTTAGATCTGCCATTTTTATTACGAATTTGTATTTTGTTTATTTTACAATCTTGTTTATCTACTCAGTATGTTTATGATTATGTACTTTATTTTGATTTCTGGGTTTTTGCATTTGATCATGTGTTCTTTATCTGAGTAGTGAATTTTATGGTTCTTGAGTAAAAGGTAGACCTGGGTTAGATTTATATTCTCTAATGATGCTATAGATTTAATTCTTCTAATTCTCTTCTGGATCAAGGGTCCTAATGCTTTTTCCCTTCTGATCAATTAGAGAAAGATTCTAGACATACACCACTCAAAAGGTATTCAATGAATATCTGATCATATTGATTACAAAGATTTTCTCATCCTAGCCTAAGAGATTAGATGTCTAGGAAGCATTTTGGCTTTAGTGATCTGGCTCTTCATGCCTATCTCAGTTATGTTTTATTGATGAGAATCAAGATTAGGAAGTCTATGGGATTTGAGCTTAATCACAACGAGAGTGAGTTTAACTTGTTATGATGATCATTGTCTAGAGATTATATTGTACAGGTTGTTTAGGAAAATCATCAGTTTAGGTAGAATAATTTAGATCTTACCAAATCCTCAGGAACCTTATTTGTTAATATGCTTAATCATCATCTTGCATTTCTTATTCTCTTATTTTGCTATTTCATATTTCTATTTGCACTTGTTACATCATAACCAACCTCTCATTTGGCTTGACTTAGAACAATATGATTACATCTGTTTTGATTACATTTTTCCCATTTGGATTGATACCTCAAATATTATAATGACATGATTTGAGGAATTGATGATATCTTAGCATAAAAACCTCTATATCAATTTGGCGTCATTGCCATTTGGGATTATTTGTTTTATTTTAGATTTCAGACTTTTAAGATCAAGTTCGTTTTCATTACTAAATTTGTGATTTTTGATGCTTTCAGGTCTAACTCGAGGTGCATAATCGATTTGTTTGCCAGAGTCAGTCATCACGGTTTTATCTCAAAACTGAAAGTTCCCATTAGAAAAAGATGCAAGCTCTGCATGCAAAGATGAATTTTCTCACTCAACAGCTACAACATGCCCCCTTAATGTACAACCAGGGAGGATACACAACAACCCCCATCAAACCATTTGCCACATACAACCCATCAGGGGTTAGCTGCCAAGGAGACATATCAAGGAGGTTATCTAAACCATCAAGTCCCACTTTCAACACTTAGCTATACAAGTCCGCCAACTCAACACCTCCACATGTAAGCCACCCCATCTATTGAGAGCATGCTTAAACAAATACTGCAAGGACAGGCTAATGGCATTTTGGACACTACAAAGAGTTTTTTCAGAGTCGAAGAATATTATGGATTGCAACTTCAGCATAATAAATGACAAGATTAAAGCACTTACTTCAAGATTTTTGACCTTGGAGAACTAGGGCTGGGCGTTGAGGTATCCGATCGAGTTCGGTCAAGTATTTCAGGTGTTTGGTGTAGAGATATATGATCTGATCGGGTATTTTAGGATTTCAGGATGGGTTCAGATAAACACCCATGTATTTTGGGTTATATCCAAATTCAAATAACTTTTAAAACAAACTTAAAAACTGAGATAAATCTATATATATTCAATAATATTTTTGGAATCAATCAAAATTCATTAAAACTAGATAAAATACCAAAATAAATCCAGAAAATTCAGACCACCAAACCAAATAACAAAATTCATTTCTTCCTTTGTTCTTGACTTCATGAAACATTTAACATTAAATGACATACAAATTTAAGTAAAAATTATATAATATAATTAAACCAACATATAAAATTGACATATATGAAAATGAAAAGAAAATAAACTAGAATATTTAGGGTTTGTACAAGTTCAGATTACTTTGGGTGGAGATCGGATTGTTTGGATATACCCGATCGGATGCGGATAACCGATGAGTAAAAAATATACACCCGATTAAGTATTTTATACATCTATACCCGATCCAAACTCTCTATTTTGGGTCGAGTTTGGGTTCTGGTATCGGTTATTATGCCCAGGACTATGGAGAACAGAGAAACAACTTCTACTTCTTCTCAACCTCAGCCTGGAAAACTACCAGGAAAAACCATTCAGAACCCAAAGGAGTATGCCCATATAAATGTCATCACAACTCAACCTTCTACTTCACCTCCATTCAGGAAGAGGCATGAGCAGTACATTGAGAACAGTGGAGTTCAAACTTAGGAGGAAGTACTTGGGCTGAAGAAACCAGAACCAAGTGAATCATGGAGGTCCTGTATCAACATCAAACTCCTATCTCCAGATGAGCAGAGTAAGCAAGGGTTAGGGATTGAGCAAAAAGGATTGTTAGGATAAATGAGCTATCAAAACTAACTTATCCTGGAATGTATATGAAATAAATAATTGAAGGATGTGCTGCTTTGATTGATGAGGATTTTTACTGGTTGGGAGCTGAAGGATTACTAGAAGAAGCTCACACGCTTTGCCCCCCATCACACCAGAAAAGAGCTCAGGAAAGAATTGAGAAGAAAAGGAAGCTTGAAGAAGATGAGAAGAAGAGGAAGGTAGAAGAAGATGAGAAGAAGATGAGAAGAAAAGGAAGGTTGAATAAGATGATAAGAAAAGGAAGGTAGAAGAAGAGGAAGGTTGAAGAAGATGAGAAGAATAGAAAGGTTGAAGAAGATAAGCAGAAAAACTCCATAGTCTTGGCTACACAAGTATAGTCAAAGTTAAGCTGACAAATCCATGATCCTTTACTCTACCATGCTCCATTGGATATTCAAAATTCCACAATAGTCTCTGCGACTTAGGAGCCTCAGTCAGTCTGATGGCTCTCTCTATTATCATATTTCTCTGGTGTTAGCTGATAGATCCACAAGAAATCCTCATAGATTATTGAAGGATGTGTCTTTCAAGATATGGAACTTAGAAATCCTTACAGATTTTGTGGTTTTGAAGATTGACAGAGAAAAGAAAGGATCCTCTTATCCTTGGAAGACCATTTTTGGCCTCTGCTGGAGTAACTATTGATGTTGGCAGAGGAAAAATAGATCTCAAACTTGGAGATGGCATGAAGCTGCAGTATGATATCAATGATGCCATGAGAAAGCCAACTATAGAGGGACATCTCCTCTCCATTGAATAAGAAGATCAGGGAATTGAGAAACAACAGAGAGAATTGGATGAAGATCCACATAAGGTTGTAAGGAATTACAAAGATCTTAGTCAAGGACCATCAAGTTACTGTGCATGAGGTGAAGCAACAAGTCAAGGATCTCTAGATTCAGATGATAGTCATCAAGGAGAGCAACTAAAGCCTCTTGGGATCTAGCAACAGGAGCATCATCATTTGGTTTCAAGGAAGCTCCACCTTTTGAAAACATCACTAGGGGTGAAAAGCCAATGGACTGGACTAGAGGAATCAAATATCCACCTGATCAAAAAGATTCTTACTTTAATGGAGATGCATTTGAGTACATGAGTTCTGACTGGGCAAGGAAGCATGATGAGTTTAATGATCCATATACCAGAGAAAAGAGGACCTTGGAGCCTCTTTATGAACAACCAGTCTGATGAATAAGAAAGTCAAGCTTAGTGGCTTAAAACAAGCTCACTTGGGAGGAAATCTTATGACTATCCTTGTACATACAAGTTTTCAATTTTAACTTTTCAATTCAAGGTTTTTGTTATTTCTGATATTTTCTTTAAGTGTTTATGAATCTCAGGGTGAAAAGGGGGTTAATTCACAAGTCTTGTACCAAATGGGTATGGACTAAAATTTCAGGAGGTAACTCGATGAGGTAATTCGAGATGATTTCGAGTTTGCACAGTACAAAATTCAGACGCAGGATGTCAGACATGTTCAAACAAACCGAGTTACCCCCTCTTCTTGCTTGCACACGTGAGAGCATAATGAAATTACTCTATCTTTTTTCTCCATGAACTGAGGCATTACTCCAATCTTCCATTGTACACATCATGCATTTTTAGGATTATTTGTTTATGTTTGACCCTAAGTTCTTTTCCGGATTCTTTATCACACAAGAGACTATGTGATTTAAGTTTGGAGGAGTAACTAGGGAGTATTTAACCACATTTTTTTAATCTTATTTTCAAATTTTCATCGAGTATGCATATGCATCTCATCTAAGTCATAGAAAAACACCAAAAATTTTGAAATTTTTGAAAATTCTATTTCACAAAAACAGAGTGATCATATAGTTGCATTTGAATTTTAGGATTGAGTGTAGTATTCTCATGTAGGATTGCTGCATTGCATAGGGAAAATATGATGAAAATGCCATGTAAGCTTGCTGGATGAATAAGTGAAGTTTGAAATTAAGATAGAACCATTCTCCAATTTCTTAACTTTGCATCTAGATTAGGTTGAAAACATGCTGAGATTTGAATTCATATCCCTATCTTGTGGAACCTAATATGGACTTGAAATTATCTTGTTTATGCATTATGAATTGATCTCATGGATACCATATACATACTTTGGTTATCTTATCCTTTCTACCACTTTTTGTTAACCCAAGTAGCTGATTCCCATCTTTGAAACAGTTAAAACTCATTCCCCTAACCAATGAGATGGCATGTAAACCCGTGAATCTTTCACTTTCCATGAATACTATTACGAGAAAAGAGGATATAAGTCAAAAAGAAGTGAGAAGTGGGTGTTGAAATGGATGATTGGATGAGGCGTAAACCCAGTATTATTTTGCTGCTCGTGGAAACTTTTCGGATTCTCATAGAATCCTGTCCCAAATAAAGAGCAGAGACTGATAGAAAAAATAAAATGATACTCTAGAAAAGTAGGGAAAATCGGTTCCTTGTAAGTGAGAAAAGGGAGAGGATAGAAGTATACAAGGAAGGTCTTGGCAAGAAGAGAATCAATATGTCCTTTGATTGATACCCCTGGGAAGACCACACCCTTGTAGAAATTTAATGAATGTAAGCGATGACAATGGGAAGGCTGATAGCTCTTTTAGATCGTGGACTTAGAGTACATGCTTCCTATGGGTAAGTACTAAAAGTAAGTCTTGATTTCATGGCTATGAGTAGTGCAATGACAAGTTTCCCGAAGCAAAGGTGAGTTCCCATAATTTTCAAAACCTCTTCTCTATGGCTTGTGCTTGTTTGTTTGCTTGAGGAAAAGAAAAATCTAAGTCTGGGGAAGTTGGTAACATTATATTTTTACCTATTTTAGCTATTTTCTTGTAGATTGAGAAAATGTTTTGGTTGTTTTCAACGCAAAATAGTGGAATATCACGTATTTCTTGAGTTGTAATGGTTTTATAGGTTTCTAATGAAAATGACAAAAAATGAAAAAATCCCATTTTGAGACAGTTTCCTAGTCTCACAAACTTGACATCAGATGAAGGCCTTCCCTAGAAGAAAATTCAGATATATTGGTCTCTATGGAAAGCCCGAAGCATCAAGATTCACCTTGAAGAAGAATTATAGCAGCCGTTTGTGAGATATCATCCAAGGAACCAAGCTATAACAAGACTGGTCATAAGAAGTCTGATCAGTGGGAAGAGAGGCATTGTAACCAGCCATAGAGCCTGTGACAATCTCCACAAGAGGCTTGGCACCAGCCATAGAGCCCATGACTGGTACCTGAAGTTCTCATGGCCCATGACGTTTAAGGTGCGAAACAAGTTATTGTTTCCTAAAGCCCTAGAACCAACTTCTTAAACCCTGAAACCATTAAATACTCTTTGTGGCCATTAGGGTTTCCTATGGAGACATCAAGATACACGAGAGACAAACAGAGAAGTTTGAAGAAGCCATCTTGTTTGTTGAAGCTTTGAAGATCGACCATCTCTCTTTCTCTTTCTCTCTTTGCTATATTTTGGATTCTAAGGAGAAGTCTTTACATTTTTGCACTCTTACTTTGAAGTAATCATGAACCTTATTTCTTATATTTTTCTTTGATGTTTCCTCGAAGCATGTCTGCATAGTTCTCTTTTTGGATTTAAAGAGAAATCAAAGGGGGCGATATATTTATAAATTTAGGTGGGGAGATCTGAGCCTTATATGATCGTTTACAAAAGTGTTTTCATCCATAAATTATTCTTAATGAATGTAGCTAGGGTCACAAACTAGCTAGCTGATGATTTTAGGTTGATTATATATTGCTACATGCGCCCTTAGTTGCCGGATCTAGTTTTGGAGTGTATCACGTCATAACAAGGACAAACCACTTAATTATTGAGTTTTATGGACTAAAATTGAACTTAATAATAATGCTTGATATATGTGGTGTTGCCTTTGAAAGTTTAACGGAGTATATGGATTTTTGCCGATTAATTCTATGATAATAGGTTAGTCAAAATTTAGTGTTTTATATGTCCGAGACTTAAAACTAAAAATACATTGATTAGATTGATTCTAGATAGATAGATTACGAAACTATCTGCGATCCCTTGAATTCCCAACACCTTTGTCTTTATTGTTTTATTTGTTTTTGTTTCCTCTTTTCATTCATCGTGACACACAACACCATTTCTTTATTATTTTCTTAACCTTACTTGTTCATCTTAGTTTGCAATACGACTTCTGACATAGACTATGTGGGATCGATACCTTCAGCAATTACTCTCACAACAAAAAGAAAAAAAAACGTAGAACACCTCCTTACATGGAATATTCCCTTCCAAGAAAAAGCATCACAATTACAATACCTTCAAATCCAACAAAAAGCACAACCCGCAATACCGAAACTTTGTGCACCAAATCAGAAAATGAGGTAAGATGAGAGTGAGAGAAAGGATAAATAAGTTATCATGTGAGACAACTGTTATATATTCTCTATCTTTTGGGGGCTTACGAGCTATAGACACTTGGAAACCATCGTATATACATGTCCAATGTTCAAAACTTAAATACATATATAAAAGGTTCGAAACCTAGATACCATTAAAATATAACAGTCAAAAACTAACATTCCGTTGAGTTGGGTTACGGTCAGTTTAAGATTTTGAAATCAAATCATAACCAATTTAAACCATTTAAAACAGATTATAACCTTAACTGGTTTACGACTCGATTAGAATATATAACCACAAACCAAACTCTTTTTAATTAATTTTAATCATTATTAATCATTTATTTTTATTATATATTTTAAAAAAAATTTCAGCTAAAAAATCATCGAACTTATTAAAATTTATAAGTTTGCCACTCAACTTTTTTTTGTGCAAATCAACCTTTCGACATTTAAAATTATCCGCTATACAGACATCACCATGTATATTGTCAATGTAACACCGTCAACCACTGTTAAAAAAGAATGACAGAATTAAAACGACATCGTTTAAATAAAAATACATACATGATGTTTGTTTTTGTCTTGTCGTTTTTTTGTATTCAAAACAACAAGACTTTGGGGGTGATTGGTTAGAGACTTTGAAGGCTTTAGAACAATTTAAAGTCTTTAAAGTAAATTTTCATCCAAACAAACTTTTAAAACTTTTTTTTGTTTTTAAAGCCTTAAAAGTCTAACTGTCATTTCTAAAGTTTTAAAAAACGTTTTAGTTTAATTTTTTAAAGTCTTAAAAATGAGAAGGTTCTAAAAAAGTTACATAAGCTTAAGATATTTTTAATTTATTTGTTAATTCAGAAAAGACAATTAAAATTAAAATAAACAATGGAAATTAATATCTTAACTAGTAATAATAATATATCCAATTCTTATATTGGTACCAATTGTTCAAATAAGTTTTTTTCTGCCAATCATTAAATAATTGAAAATAAATAATAATTACAACTAATTAATAAGTTTATGTGGAAGACCTAATTAAAATCATACATATAAATAATAAATAAAATCATATATTAAAAACAATTTATTATTTATTATTCAAATAATTCATTGTTCATCATTTAAACTCATATTTTATTATTAATATTTAAAATAATTTAATCTTTATTATTTTGAGTCAAAATTATTTAAACTAATATATTTTTAATAGATTTAGAATAAAATCTAGATGAATAATTTAAATTAGTTTAAAAAAATATAAATACTATTAATTAATAGTTTCTAATAAATATTGTATTAAATATATTTTATTAGTTATTTACATCAAAATTCTTTTAATTATTTACATCAAAATTCTTTTAGTAATTAATAAATAAAATCTGGTATTATTGTACTTAGCAGTTAATTTATCATGCTAATAAAATTGGTTGATATATATATATATTACGAATTTTTATTTTACTTTTTAAAAATATTATTGATAAAGTTTATTTATGTTATTACTTTTATTTAAATATGGTATAATAAACATTATTGATATAAAATTACAGTTTTAATAGTCAGACTTTGAAAAATATTTAAATTCACAGATTTTAAAATTAAAGGTTTTATAGTCAAAGTCTTTACAGCCAAATGGTTAAAGTAAAAGTTTAATGTAATAGTGATAACCAATAGTTTCCTTTATCTTTAATTATTTATTTTCATTTAATATATTAAAAAGAAAAAAAATTATATTTATCTTCTTTATCTTCCTCGGATGTTTTTCTTCATTCAACCCAAAAATCAAATTTCATAATTAGCTTTAATGAAATTCTTTGATTCCATACGGTTAAGAAATTAAAAACTTCCTTCTTTGATTCTGTCTCTGTTTACTTAACATATTCTCCACTCATAGTTTCAATCATCTTTTACATCTCATTTCATAGATTTTTTTTGTTAATTTGTTCGTAGAGTTTAATTGATCGAAAGTTAAAATCTTGACAAACCGTAGCTCCTGCTGATGCGAATCATCTGCTCGTTTATTCTTCATTGCAACTTTCAGTTTCAAATTAGTCAAGCTTTTTATTTGATTTTTGCGATTGTAATTTTATCTCTTTTTACAAATTTTATCTATTTGAGTTATTTTGTAATGAGTCCTCGTTTATCTCCCTTGTTCAGAAATCAATAGAAGAGAGCCATGTATATACAATTCGAGATATGTTTCTGTTGCTAAATGAGACGAATTGGTTTCAGAAAGCTTCAAATTTAGGTTGATTTCTGGGTTAAATTGGTGAAAGATTTGAAGAAATCAGACATTTAGGGGTTTTCTTGTTCTGGGTAAATTGATATGAAATCACACAAAGATTGAATTTATGAACTATGGACAGTTGATTTTGAAAGAATTGGAGAAATTAGACATTTATGATTTGATCTTGATTGAAAGGAAGAAGAATAAACGAAGAAGATGAAGAAAATGTGTTCTTAGATAAATTAAAAAAATAATAATAATAAAAGAAAAAGCTTTGTTGTTTAGAACATAAACAACTTGTAGTTTTTTTACAAAAACGGCGTAGTTTTGATACTGCAGTTAGATTTTTAAAAGTGGTCGACGGTGTCACGTAAAGTCGAAAGATTGACTTGCACAACAAAAAAACTGAATGACGTGGTTACAATTTTTTTAGCAGAAAACCTAAAAAAAATGTGTGCTTCTTCGTCTGATCTTCTTCATTGCTCATTGTTCTTCATTCTACCTTACTCTTAATTCTATTCAAAATTAAATTAGATTCAAAATGATAAGGAACATAAATTGTCTTGTATTCAAAAGAAAAACAATAGATCCCTCTAATCATACGCTTAAAATACATGAGGTATGAGGTAATGCTGTCCTTCGTTTTTTTTTCTTTCCAAAAGAAAGCAAATTGAGCTATTTGCATTATAATCTCTCGAATTCAAAGGTTTAGTTTCTTCCACTAATGCTTATATTTCTAGAATATAAAAGTATAATTTATTTTTATTAAAATTTGAATCTAATTTTCTGGCTTATGAATCTAATTTGATTTTGAATAGAAATTAACATTTTGAATCTTTCTTCATGGGTTTCGAATCTAGTTTGATTTTGAGTAGAATTTAAGCAACAATGAAGAAGAAGAAATTAGTTAGTAAAAAAAATGGAAGAAGAATGAGAAAGCGAAGAAGAACATGTGAGGAAGAGAATTTTTTTTTTTCTTTTTGAAATATATTAAATAAAAATAAACAATTCACTATCATATAACATCATATATACACAAAACTAATGACTCTTTCTCAATCCACATCAAAAATAAGTTTAGATTAAAAGTTCCATTCCTTAATAGACACAAATTAAAAGTTCGAATCTTAATTACACATAATCTATGGTTAACAATGGTTTAATGATAACCATCAAATAGCTAACCGTTACACTAAACCAAATTAAACCTAATTTGAACCCGATTTCATTAAGAACTAACCCTAATAGAAAACCACAAAGTATAAACCAGTTCTTCTAAATATTGGACTAACAATCAATCGTTATTTATTTTTACTTTCCAACTATTATCATCTTAACATAATAGAAAATTGATTGCCTACAAATACACAACAATTGAGTCCAAATTCTTAGAAAATCTAAAATCATTCCAAGGAACTTTAATAAAAGAATGAGCTATTTAACTCACATCTAACTAAGTATTCTCTAATCATTGAATTATTAATTTGGGTTTGATTAAAAAAATCAATCTAATCTATACTATTAATCGAGAGAGAGGGGTAGACATAATTACGTACATTTGAGCCATTTATAGTTATTTACAAATATTGCCACTGAATGTTAGTTATGAGAAAAAATAAATTTCCCCTAGCGTCTTTTTACTTGGATTATCCGAGCCGATCTGAGCCACTTCATTTGCACCGATCCATGAAAAACACGCGGATCCTTTTGACCCAACATGGAAACCCAGCTCCTGTTACAAACATCGTTTACTTCTTCGGTCCAAACTTGAAAGATAAATCGCCGCCTATACAATATACAAACACAGAACTGTTAATATTCTTGACATAGAATCAAAATTTCCATTTCCTAAAATCTTAACAAAAACCAGAAACAAAATATACCATCGAATATTCATAAGAAGCCATTTTGTGATACAAACACATAATATTCATCTAACATGTATTTCAAACCCTATCAAATCTTCTTCAAAATATTTGGAAAATATTTTCTCGAGATCTCCTCAAAACAACCTTAACCTAAAATCCAAGAACTAAAAATATATGCAATCATCGTCTCCAACATTATTATTCTATAGCAACCCAAAATTCATAGCTAAACATATACAACAATATGCTCTGAGACTACGTGAAAGTTACCTCACAGACGTGAAACCTTCAAAACATGATGGAGAATCCGCGTGAAGATCCTCCACATGTGCTCACAGTTCATTCCTGACTTTGGAGAAACATTGGACATGGTGATTTGTGATGAATCAGCAAGTCTATAAATTGTTTACTTTTATCGAATAATTTCATTTTTCATGTTATATATACATATTTTTAATTCTTATCTTCTTATAGGGCTCTAAAATGCAAGCAAAAATCAGGAAAGCTTATAATACAACCCGTTTTCAGAAGGTGCTTAAAGTTGGTGATTGGAAGATTATTGGTACGTTTACTGTCTCACTTCTTTCTCTGGAAGTTTTCTAAGCTTAATTAAAAGACAGATTTTACTAACAATACAGAAGTTAGTAACTCTGATTCTATGTCTTATAAAACTTATATTGAATTAGCTGATTTTGTCACCATCCGAGAAAAAAACTTGACGAAAATGTTTTAATAGGTAATTCTTTATATATTAGTAAAACATAAATTTTATAAACCATTTCATATTTATTATCTGAGTATTTCTAAATTCATTGTTAATGACAGGAATTTTAGGCCTTAACTCCATTGTATAAAACTGAAACTCAAAATACTTGGAACTGACGAGAATGTAGTTTATAAAGAGGTTTTCAAAAACCTCATATGAAAGTTTACCTCATATTCTTTTGAAGATGTGATGGTTTGGTATGAATTTTATTATATTATGTTTTCATTTTTCAGTTCTAAGTATTTTTAAGTTTTAATTTTATACAAATCAAATAATGAATCAGTAATTCCTGAGGATTTCAGTTTATATTTAACCACTGTACAAAAGTTTAAGTTTTACTCATTTTTTGAAAACTTTATTTAGTTTAATATTTCAATTTATTGTTTTTCATTTTTTATTTCTTTAGTCTTTTAATTATAAATAGTTTCAATAAGTATACTATATATTTAGATTCCAGACAATAATTTAACTATAAAAACTCAACATCTACCATTTTCTAGACAGTAACAGAAGGTTTCTATTTTTACCTTTTAAAGCGAAACTGTTGTGAGCTTTCATTCTTTAAACTGAATTTCCCTTCTATTTGTTTATCGCCTTCTATTTGATCATCATCAACTAATAACATTTGAATTTATAAATTTCAGTCAATCTAAAAGTAATTCGTAAACATGTATACTAATAAGGAGATATCTATATTTTTATTAAAACAAAATTCAGTGATTTGAAAACCTATATTCGTATTTTGAAAACAAATCAACACCATTGAAACTTAGAACTACCTAATTAAAAACCAAGCACTGTATGGGCATTCAAATTGTATGGATTTTACCTAATTTCTGATTGTTCGAACTGGATGTTTCTGCTTTTTATTAAGATGCACATTCAAATTAACAATGGTTTTTAAGATTTTAAAATTCCAAACTCAAATAAATAATCTAATATATGATCAATCCCTACATGGCCACATATAATGACATATAATAAACGGTTGCAAGAAAATAATAAAATTCAAATTCATATAAAAACTCAATTATCAGATAAACATAAAAGTAATAATTAGAATAATTTATATTCAGAATTTATCATAGTTTCTGATTATTCAAATATGTATTTCACACATCATATCAACAAATCTGAAAGTTTAACTATCATCTCTCATAAATTTTTAAGATTTCGTAGATTTGAATTTTTAAGGCAATTAATTTGTGTATTTTGGAAGAATTAGGTTTTACTTAATTAATTGGATTTATCACTACTTTTAAAAAATTTGATTTTTTCCATTAAAGTTCAAAATAATTACTGTATCAATAACCCCACTGAATTTTTAATAAAAAATAAATCTTGCAAATACATTATAAAGATAAAAATATATTAAAATATCAAATGCATGTAAAACAAATACATCAAACTCGTGGACGGAGCATTTTCAGGAAGCATATTTAAGAAAACAACCTCAAAGTTCTAAAGAAATTATATTGATATTTTATTATATAAAACTTATTATAACAATGAAAAAAGAAAATCTTAATGGAAATATTCTACTGGATTTAATTCAAATTTAAATCAGTATTTATTATTTATAAATATTTATAGTTAATAGAATCCTAATTTTTGAGTGTTTTTAGGAAACTGAAATTATTTTTTCAATTAAATTGATATCAAATTAATAATTGTTTTCATAATTAATAAAATAAGTAAACTGATATTGTATTAATTGATTGGGTCTAAGCTTGTGAATATGAAACAATGTTTCGCTTAGCCCATTATCTTTTAGAGAAAAAAATGTTGTCTTTCAGCTTGGATGGGCCTTGAGTCGAAGACTTATTCTCTTCCCACTTTTTTTGGATTTGCTTGGACAACATATTATTAAGAGTTAAACCTACTATCATGAGTAGAGGGCAAATCATCTCCTCTCAAGTTTTATCTCAGTAACTAAAACAAAGACGAGAATGTATATAGAGAAAAGCAAAGAAGATAGACATAATGCAAGTCTGTAAGATGCTATGAAAGCCGAACAGAGTTTGGATGTAAGAAGAAGCAACAACACGAGCGTCGGTAAGAACTTCATTTTCAGGGAATAATACGTCTGAGAAAGACTCGAACAATGTTTCTTGATAATCCCAAATGATAAGCCCTCCATCTCCTTGCTCAGAAATGGCCAAAGGTGTGAACCAGTGAATAGAACCATTCACATAGACAGATCTTTCTGTATTAAAAATCCGATAAGGAACGACGCTTAAGTGTCTCCATCGCCTGGTTTTGAGATCAAGAATATTGCAATCCCGAACGTTGAAAGAATCAAATGGATCATGTAACTCTACCACTTTATATGCCCCGTAACTTCATCTTTATCGAATCCAAACGAGCTTTTTACTGTCGGGAATCGAGCCACCTCAACTTCCTCCAGAACTTTACTCTGACTAAGGCTTCTCAAGGGGATAGCCCTGGTTTCAGTACGAGGTATGCCAGTCGAGACAAGAGGTTCGCGGCTAGGGAATCGCCGGTATTCTTGAGTCACCGGGTTACAAACTTCAATTGAATCCGTCTTCGGAATGCAGATTAATCCGTTACATGTTAGGGATATTTTGGAAGAGTCGCAATTGCGGATATAACATATTTCTTCTTCTTCTTCGCCGGGGAAAATACACGGCGGCAAATTGCCATCGCTACAACCACTGTTGAGAGCTAATAGGATTTTCTTTGAGGAATTCTTCTGATGATTATCTATGAAACTCTGGGATTCAATTGACAATTTCCATTGCCTCGAAACAGACTTGAATCTGATGATAGACTTCAACGGAAGCCTCAATAGGATTTTGTTGACGAGATCATTAGCAATATGTCTACTATTAGCCATGCTTTTCTTCTCTCAACTTTTGACCTTGTTCTTTTTTTTTTCTTTTCTTTTTTGTGTTGCCTCTCCGATTAAACCCTACATTTATATGAAACTTTAGGAACATAAGACTTTTAGGTTTTTCCATTCCAATTAAAATTTGGATTTGATTATATATATATATATATATATCTTTCCATTTTTTTATTTTTTTGCAAGGAATCCTATTGTAATACAGAGTCGATAGATGTTTTCTTCCTTTTTCTTTTACAGCCTAATATAAATTATTAATTGGTGTGCATTCCAATTAAGATTTGGATTTGGTTATGTCCATATTTTCCATTTGGAATTTGTATTCTGTTATTTACAAAGGAATCCTATTGTAATGCACCGTATATGTTTTATTTTCTTTAATCTAAATTTATATTAAAGAAATCATGCTTTTCAAAAACAAAAACAATTGTTTATTTTTATATTATTGTGTATTTGTATTTTTTTTCCTTTAGTCAATAATAATAACTTTTTCTTTCTATAATGCTTTATCTCTATCTATCAAACATTAAATGGTAATGATTCTATTTCTAACATCTTGATTGTCTTGCAACATGTAATGTTTGGTCAGTAATAGGTAATGAAGCATGATTATCAACATGTCGGTTCTGTTGTCTAATCTTATTTTAAATCAAATTTCCAAGGATCACCCATCACATATATCACAAGGTGCTTGGCTAAAATGATGTGGAACTTTTAATCCTCTTTTTGTGTTTCTATACATTTGCAAATATTACTTAACGTTTTCAGAAACATCACATTAATGTTTTATTCAATGAGTAAATGTGCTTTAAAATTGGTAGACCATTGGATGTAAGATTTCACGGGTACAAAAATTGAAAATCAATATCAAAAACTACATTCCAACTTCATGCGTTAGGCCAAAACCCAAAAAGTCGAACAAGGAACAAAGTTGTTGCTTTACCAAACTGAGAATGCTTCTTACAAATCTGAAGGAACCTTAACAATTAACTGTGTTACATCTGATTCCAAACTATGATCCTGTTAATTATGAGCAAACAATTTCAGAACCAACGCTACTTCATGTTATTGAATAAGGCTCTTAAATAGCCAAAACAAGACAACTGCACCTCCTTATCATACGGAGGATTTTCTACAATAGCAAAACAGAATAGAATGTGACCTTAATATCCACTAAGCAACAGCTCCTACAATTGTGGAGCCATTATTGAAATGACAAAAACTTAATCAACTAACAAATTCCTTCCCTAAACTGTTATGCTGCAAGCAAGAACAGTTTACTTCGGTACTTCAACCAACCCAAGCATCTCCCTCAGCTTCACAAACGTTTCTAGCTTCAGTGGTTTAGTCATAATGTCCGCTAATTGATCTTGTGTGCCACAGTGTATCAGCTTCACTTTGCCTTCTCCAGTCAGCTCCCTTAAGTAGTGAAAACGAACCTCAATATATTTGCTGCGGCCATGGTGAATTGGATTTCTCGAGAGTTGTATGGTTGAGCAGTTGTCACATTTGATCATGATGCATTCTTCAAGACTTTCCCCAACTCTATCAAGAATTCTAGCCATCCAAACTCCTTGTGTTGCGCATGACACAGCTGCTATATATTCAGCCTCTGTGGTAGATAATGCCACGATAGACTGCTTCTTTGAACTCCATGATACTGCTCCTCCCGCCAGCATGAATACGTACCCTGACGTACTCTTTCAATCATCCAAATCTCCAGCATAGTCACTATCCAAATAAGCATGAAACTCTTTGAATCCTCCACGTTTATACCTAATACCAAGCTCTGCAGTGTTTTTCACGTACCTTAGAACTCGTTTCAGTACTTGGAAGTGAGCTTCTGTGGGATTCTCCAAGTAGCGACTTGCTAAGCACACCACAAAGGTTAGGTCTGGCCGTGTAACAGTGAGGTACATTACGCTTCTAATCACCTGCTTGTAAAGAGTGATATCAAGGACTGCTCCTCCTCCTTTCTTAGAAAGCTTAACCCCTGGAACTATAGGATTGTTAACTCCATTGCATGTGCTCATCTCAAACCTTTCTAAGACTTCTTTGCAAACTTTCTCTGAAAAATATAGATCCCTTCTTCTCTTTGCAGTATCTCAACGCCCAAGAAGTACCTCATTTTGCCAAGGTCTGTCATGTCAAAGTTTTCCTTCATTGACTCTTTGAAGTTATTGATCAACTTCTCACAGTTTCCTGTAAAGATCAAATCATCCACATACAGACTTACAATGAGGAGTTGGCCTTGCTTCTCTGTTTTTACGAAGAGAGTGTGCTCTGATTCATTCTTTTCAAATCCTTCCCTGATGAAGTAGTTCTCTATCTTACTGAACCAAGGAGCTTGTTTTAATCCATAGAGAGCTTTTCTCAGTTTGTAAACCTTTTCTTCACTTTCTTTCTTTATGAAACCTTGAGGTTGATGGATGAACACAGTCTCTTGCAGCTCTCCATGTAGAAATGCGCTTTTAACGTCAAGTTGAAAAATGCTCTAGTTTTGATATGCCGCAATTGCAATGATCATCCGTATGGTGTCCCACCTTGCTACTGGTGCGTAGACTTCATTGTAGTCAACACCAAACTTCTGTGCATATCCCTTTCCAACTAACCTTGCCTTGTGCTTGTCTATTTCTCTATTCTCATTGTACTTTGTCTTGAAGACCCACTTAACCCCAATGATGTTTGTGTCTTCAGGTTGATCGACAAGCTCCCAGGTCTGGTTCTTCACAATTGAGTCTATCTCAGCTCTCATTGCTTGTCTCCATATCTCATACGCCACTGCTTCATCAAACGTTGTGGGATCTCCAACTGCAGTGACTGCTTGAAGCGCCATTGTGTCGCCTATGAAGTGAGCCATGACTTCTTCCTCTGAAAAAAACACACTCGTAATCCTGCAAATAAGTAGGCCGTCTTGTACTTCACCTGTTCCTGGCGACAGGTGAATCATCTACTCCATCGCCTTCTTCATTTTCAGTGTCCGCTGCAGGTACTAGAGCTGCAGGTACTAGAGCTGCTTCTTCATTCAAAAACTCATCTTCTCCAACCACCTGATCTTCATCATTCTCCAATGCAAGCACTTCAGATTATGTGATTATATCTGTGTTTATATCTTCTACACAATTCCTTCCCCAATCCCATCTCTTTGCTTCTTCGAAAACAACATCTCTGCTTACCAGGATTTTCTTTGAGGTGGTTCTTCGCTGAAGCCTAAGAAGATGCACTTACAGCTCTTGTCATCTAACTTAGTCCTCTTTGCTTCAGGTATGTGAACATGTCCAATGCAGTCAAACACTTTGAAGTGTCTCACATCTGGTTTAATTCCATTCCAAGTTTCTTCAGGTGTTTGATTCTCGAATGCTACAGTGGGACTGCGATTGAGAATGTATGTTATCCATCTGACTCCTTCAGCCCAAAACTCTTTTGGCATCTTCTTCTCAGTAAGCGTGCTTCGAACCAGGTTCATGATTGTTTGGTTTCTTCTTTCGGGCACGCCGTTTTGCTGGGGAGTATAAGCTGCCCTGAGTTGTCGTTTGATCCCATGATTTCTACAAAACTCATCAAACTCTTTTGAACAGAATTCTCCTCCTCTATCTGTTTTGAGACAGCATAGTGATACACCAGATTCTTTCTGTACGCTAGCTTTGAAATCTTTAAACGTTCCAAAGGCTTCTGATTTTTCTGCGATGATATAACTCCACATCTTCCTACTATGATCATCGATAAAAGTAAGAATATACCTCTTATGGCTAATTGATGCAGGAGTAATTGGCCCGCAAATGTCAGCGTGAATCAACTGCAGGTTCCTTGACGCTCTCCATGAGCTTTTCTTTGGAAAACATCCCCGCTTCTGTTTTCCAACCAAACAGTTCTCACACACCTTTTTGTTGCTTTAATGTGTGGAAGTCCTCTGACCATCTTTTGTTACTCAACATGTGTTGACTGCTGTAGCTTAGATGTCCGAATCTACAGTGCCACAGGTGTGCATCTCCTGTGACTTCAACTTGGAGACAAGAGTCTGTTCCTACCACTTGTGCCAAGATTATGAACATTCGATTTGTACTCATTGCAGTCTTGATGATGAGTCCTCTTACTGAGTGATAGACCTTGCATACATTGTCTTGAATGAGGATTGCAAGACTCCTCTCCTGCAGCTGACCTATGCTCAAGAGGTTATTGCTTAACTCCGGAACATAGTACACATCCTGTATGATTTGAATCATACCATTCACCCTGATCTTTATACTGCCCTTTCCTTGTACCACCATTTGAGCACCGTTTCCCAACTTCACAGAGTGACGGAAGTTTGCATTCATTTCAGAGAACCACTTCTTATTACCAGTCATGTGGTTACTACAACCATTGTCTAAGATCCATAGGTCTTCTATTCTAGATCCGTTGAGCTCCACGTGTGCTATAAGTAGAAGTTCTTCTTCTTCATTGAATTCAATGTAATTCGCTTGCTTCTCTGCTTCAGGACACTCATATTGACAATGTCCTAGCTTACCACACTTAAAGCACTCAATCAGAGCCTTGTTAAACCCTTGTCTTCCTCGACCTCTGCCTCTGCCTCGCGCTATACCTCCTCTTCCTCGAGTTCCACTCCAATCATTGAACTCTGAAGTCACTTTCAAGACGTTGTCGCTGCTGTTTGATCCTTTGGAATGTTTTATTATGTTTTGCTCATGACATAGCAGTAAGCTTTGCAGAGCGTCCACCGAAAGGCTCTCTATGTCTTTGGACTCCTCAATAGAACACACAATGTAGGTGAATTTTTCAGAGAGCGTACAAAGGATCTTTTCAACAATCTTGTTGTCCGGCATGTCCTCTCCGACGTTCCTCATGTCTGTTGCTACTAGCAATACTCTTCCAAAATACTCGGTGATAGTCTCAACCTCCTTCATCTCTAGAATCTCGAACTCTCTCCTTAGGCATTGCAGCTGAGCTCGCTTCACACGCTCATTTCCTTGATATTTTGTTTTCAGAGAATCCCACATCTGCTTGGCCGTGTCTTTCTGGATGATTGTCTTGAGGATGGACTTGTCAATAGCTTGAAACATGTAGTTTTTCACAGGCTTCAACCATTTTCTCTACCAGCGTTTCAACAAGACCAACTCTAATTTCCTCACCTGCAAATATGTGAAATAACTACGTTCAACAAAAACAAATTGGAAAAAAACTACATTCAACAAACTCTGGTCACACTAAAGCACAATGTCAGTAAGTTGCTGGTTCTCAAGCTTAACAATGTATTCAGTTTCTATAGGCGAGATATGACCACTTTCCTTAACTCTTAATATTCGCTCCATAGTGAGACGAGACTGTACGAATATAGAGTCTCAGGATGCAACCATAGGAGACAATTCACGCTTCACTCGTGAATGCCCTATCGAACTATAGATTCTATGAAATACTCTAGGAATACTTATGCTAGAGGATTTGCTAGTTTTTATTTGCGTGAAAAAGTTATCTCGAATGAGAAGATAGACGAGATTATTTAAAGAGAAAAACAAGACCCACCTTCACGTAACAGTTGTTGCACGTGGATGGAAATCTCGGCGGAGATCAAGAGATTTAAGTTTTGAAAACTTATTCCGCAAGACTCTAATCTCATTTAAATATTTGAAAGAAAAAATGTGTGACATTTTTATTTGCTAGACAAATTACTTGTCATTTTAAAAAAACGAAATGCATGTTGTTTTTGAGCTTACTTGGCCCCAAAAAGGAAGGATCTTATTGGACCAGAGGCCCTCCACCAAACCCAAAACCAAACCTAAGTCCAAGCCTATGCCGTGCCATGCCGAGCCGAGCCGGATGGCGGCAGCGCGCGCGTGTGAACTTTTTTTTTTCTCTCCAAACCATTTAACCTTGTATATATGTGTGAATATATAAATACTTTTTGTAGACTTCATGATATGTAGCTCATGTCAAATTTTTATACACATTTATAAAATCCATTGGGCTTTTATTATGATCCAACAGTTTTCTATATGAATAGAATTGACTGTAAACATATGCAGACTCGATAGATTCTAAAAAATTTAAACTTATTCTAATCCTGAGTAAGCTAGACAAACTTATCGAGAGTATTTACGAAAAATCCACTATGTTTGGGTTGGTGGCATTTTTAAGTCTTGAACCACTCATAGTTAATATTTGTCGGGTTTACTTTACTAGAAGGTGAACATAATGTCTTGAATTAACCGGTTTTATGTAAACCGAGATAACATGCATAATGCAGCTTCATTTTCTCGTAGAACTTATTTCTCTATTGTATTCATTGTAGCCCTAAACTATTCCTAGTTTTCGTAAGTGAATTTAGAGAATATAGTCTTGCATTCATTCTCTTAGAAACGACCCCATTTCACACTCATTCGGTGATTGACCATGCAAAGTATTGAGTAATACTCCGTTTTAGAAGATATGAAATCATTAAAAGCTGGTGCTTATCCTTCTCACGGTTGTTAACACTTTTATCATCTTAGGAGCTGGGATGAGACTACTCTATCTCAAAATGTTTTGGTTAGATTCTGTTTGATTTTGTTTTCCCTTTGAACCTATATCTTGGGATCTCCATTCATAATAGCTAGGGTTGCAATTAAGAATCCTCATTCGTTATAGGCTTTAAACACATTCCTTTAGATGTTTTAGCAACAACATCTCGTGACAAACCTTTAGTAAATGGATCTGCTAGGTTGTCAGCCGATTTGATATAGTCTATTGTGATTATACCATTTGAGATAAGTTGTCTAATGGTTTTATATCTTCTTCTGATGTGACGAGATTTACCATTGTAGAGATTATTCTGAGCCCAGAATATTTTTGGGTTTTAAATGTCTAAAACTAGTAATTATAAAAAAATAGTTATGTTCATTTAGGAATAAATGTATAAAGTAATATTCTCCTTCAAAAAATATATTACTGAACTAGAACTAGAAGTAGACTAGAACTAATGTTTTTTTTGTGCTCGGTTTGATTTGAAATTATCCATTCGGTTTTCCGGTTCATACTTGTTTGGTTTTGAGCAGAGCTTTTAATAAAAATATGAAGTATAATATATTTTTAGTATCACGTTGGGTACAATGTTTTATTTTTAAAATAAATTGATTTGATTTTAATTTTGTTTGTTCAACATACAATTTAAAGATATAACTTTTAGTTTGGTTTGGTTTGTTTGGCCATCTCTAATCACGCGTAGAAATCATATTTAATGTTACTCTTCTAACTAATTGTGGTTTTGAACAGGTACGAATCAGACTGTCTACACTAGAGGCTCACAAGATCTACTACACACATGCATTTCCACTTCTTGTTCTTCAGCCGCACGGCCTCAAGAAAACAGGTGACCTCCAACTATCTTTGGCCAACATCATCTACAACTATGGCCACTCACTTCTTCCCAAAATGCATTACATTTTCACTTTCACGGTCAACCAAGTCGATGGGTAAGGTACCAAGCCATGAACATCGTTGCAACCCGTCTTGGTCGAGCTGAGCCACCACTTAGGAAAGAGGTTGTTGAGTACATGTTGGATGTAGACTCGCACCTATGGAGCATTATGTTTAAGTGATTCAATTATGTACATAATAATTATGTCTTAACGATTTTTTTCTAGATTTATTATTGGGAGTGAAGAATAGCATTAAATACAAACTGTCATCTCTACTTAGACAGGCCAGATCAATCAAAACGTAAAAACACTAAAAACACTAAAACATTAATTTTATAAAACATTTATAAATTTTATGAATTTAAATATATATATAGTATGAAACTCAACAATATAATATAAATTTATAATTTATCCAACAATAAAACAAACATAATTCACTAAACTATTTTCCAAAACTCAAAATATAAAACGAATAAAGCAAATCATATATATATTCATTAAAAATTGACTATAAAAATATTTATAAAGATAACTCGGCATGTATGTGAGGATCCTATCCTAATAAAATATAATTGGCATAGCAACCCAATATCTAAATTAAAAAAAATCAATAACATATACAAAACTCACTAATTTAGTATGTACAGATCGTATCTAATTATCTATTGATCCACAAAAGTTTATATGTGTGGATATTACTTATAAGATCTGATGCCCTCAGAAAAAAATGAAATTAACCATACAGTTGATAAGAATAAAACAAAAACTATAATATTAACCACGTGAACTTTCTGTGTAAAATCAATAAAACTTGTAACCATGATTCTGTAAGGGTTGATAATTGTTAACATAGTAAGATTATATTACATTTTTACCAAATAATAGATCTGATTTGTTAATCCTTTTTAGCTTATTAATTTTATTATTTTTTTAAATTTTCTATTTAATGGTTTTGCTATAACACAAAAATATTCCTCCCATGATATATGGAATTTATGTACTTTAGCCTGGAATTCATGTAATGAAATGGCATTTATGTAATATGTCACATGATAATTGATTTCTTACTATTAATATTACTCAAATAATAGTATAGAAATCCATGATTCATATATAATTTTTTATATCGTTTACATGCAGGTGAAACTATGAATAAATAAGTTAATTTAGAAGAGATGCATTCATTAGAAATAAATAAAGCGGTCAAAAAAATAAAACATCACAACTTTGATTGACAACTTTTAGGTTATTTTTCCTTAAGAAATAGAGGACATGTGTCAATAAAAAAACCTCACCTTTTATAATATAGATAACTAGTACCCGTATCATTAATTTCGGTTGTTATAACTTAAAAATTATATTGGAAATTTATCTGCATCATCTTTTAGTTTACTCAAATTTGTTTCGAATAATGTTCAAAATGGTAGTGTTGTATCTGATTAATCATGAGGCATAATTAGGGAATGAGTTTTAGAAAGTTTTTCTTTCACAGCTGAGTGGACATTACCATTATGGAAAAGGATTATTTGGACTGAGCTTTGCATATACACAAAAATAAAGCATATCTTTCCCGCAATCACACAATCTATAATCATTTGCAGATGCCCAAAGTGATTTCACATGAAAAGCTTAATACTGTACTGTATTACTTTTCCTCCAACTTCATCAATCTATACAGATAGAATTATATCCTACAAAAGCTTGCAGCTCAATAAGAGACAAAAGTAGAATCTTCATAATCACATTCTTTACTTCAACCCCCGAACAAAAGCTTCTTTCGTAATAGTTTAATCATAATAAATTCCTTTCTTCCTCAATTAGTTCTCTCAAGATTCTTTCCTTTTAAAATATCCCTTGAATCCCAAGAAAAAACACCACTAAACTGGTTGTGCATGTGGTTGATGCTCAAAATCTTATGCCTAGAGATGGACAAGGTTCAGCTAGCCCATTGGTAGAAGTTGATTTCCTTAACCAACTGAGCAAAACCAGAACCGTACCTAAAAGCTTAAACCCTGTTTGGAATCAAAAACTCTACTCGATTACGACCAAACAGTACTAATCCATTACAACCAACGCATTGAAGTCTCGGTTTACCACGAAAGAATATAGAGTCCCAGGATCCAACCATGGGAGACGATTCCTGGTTCACTCGTGAACGCCCTATGAAACTATAGATTCTACGAAGCACTCTTGGAATACTTACGTTAGATGATTTGTTGGTTTTTGTTTGCGTGAAAAAGTTATCTCGAATGAGAAGATAGACGAGACTATTTAAAGAGAAGAACAAGACCCACCTTCACTTAACAGTTATGGCACGTGGATAGAAATCTCGACGGAGATTAAGGGATTTAAGTTTCGAAAACTTATTTCGCAAGACTCTAATCTCGTTAAATATCTGAGAGAAAGAAATGTATGGTGTTTTTATTTTCTAGACAAACTACCTGTCGTTTTTAAAAATGAAGTGCATGTTATTTTTAGCTTATTTGGCCCCAAAAAGAAGGGATTTTTTGGGCCGGAGGCCCTCCACCAAACCTAAACCCAAACCCAAACCTAAACCCAAGCCCATGCCGTGCCAGCCGAGCCGGATAGCGGCGGCGCGAATGTGAATTCTTCTCTTCTCTCCAGATCATTTAACTTTATACATATGTGTGACTATATTTTAGGGGTGGGCATTTTAACCGAACCAAACCATCTGAACCAAGCCGAAGTCTACCCGAACTAAACCAACCAAAGCCGATATTCAAACCATTAGGTTTGATTTCTTCAAAATTCAAATGATTTGGTTTAAACCGAACAGAACCGCCAAACCGAAGATAAACCAATGTACCAAAAGTTTTAATACTTTTAGTTTAAAATATTAATACTTTTAGTTTAATACTTCAAAACTTTTACTTGAAATTTTTAATAATTTTAGTTTAATAATTTTAATTTAACTATTGTTAGCTTATTTTTATATTTAATTGATTTTATCTCTTGCATATTTTATTTGAACATTGAATTTTGACATATTAATTTTTTTATTTACGGATTTAAATATATAATTTAATTTTAGAACTAATTTCTTTTTTTTAACCGAAATAAAACCAAGCTAAACTAAAATTAAACCAAACCGAACCGAACCGAATATAAGCCAAACCGAATACAAACCGATCCAAAGTATCTTTGGTTAAGTTTGGTTAGAGTTTTCTCAAAACTAAATTAACCGAACTGAACCGAACCCGAACCGAACCCGAAATTTAACCGAAATACCCACCCCTACTATATTTATACTAGTCTTCTTTTTGCATTTACCCAATGTGAGACTTTTTATATATGTACAATTGACTTTTTGTGGACTTCATGATATGTAGCTCATGCCAAATTTTTATTCACATTTATAAAATCCATTGAGCTTTTATTATGATCCAACAGTCTTCCATATGAATAGAATTGACTCTAAACATATGCATACTCGATAGAATCTAAAAAATTTAAACTTATTCTAATCCTGAGTAAGCTAAACAGACTTATCGAAAGTGTTTACGAAAAATCCACTATATTTGGGTTGGTGGCATTTTTAAGCCTTGAACCATTCATAGTTAATATCTGTCGGATTTACTTTACTAGAAGGTGAAGATGATATCTTGAACCAACCAGTTTTTTATGTAAACCGAGATAACATGCATAATGTAGCTTCATTTTCTCGTAGAACTTAGTTCTCTACTGTATTGATTGTGACCCTGAACTATTCCTAGTTTTCATAAGTGAACTTAGAGAATATAGTCTTGCATTCATTCTCCTAGAAACGGTCCTATTTCACAATTATTCAATGATTGACCATGCAAAGTATTGAGTAATACTCCGCTTTAGAAGATATGAAATCATTAAAAGCTGGTGCTTATCTTTCTCATGCTTGTTAGCACTTTTATCATCTTAGGAGCTAGGATGGGACTATTCTGTCTTAAAATGTTTTGGTTAGATTCTGTTTGATTTTGTTTTCCCTTTGAACCTATATCTTGGGATCTCCATTCATAATAGCTAGGGTTGCAATTAAGAATCCTCATTCGTTATAGGCTTTAAACACATTCCTTTAGATGTTTTAGCAACAACATCTCGTGACAAACCTTTAGTAAATGGATCTGCTAGGTTGTCAGCCGATTTGATATAGTCTATTGTGATTATACCATTTGAGATAAGTTGTCTAATGGTTTTATATCTTCTTCTGATGTGACGAGATTTACCATTGTAGAGATTATTCTGAGCCCAGAATATTTTTGGGTTTTAAATGTCTAAAACTAGTAATTATAAAAAAATAGTTATGTTCATTTAGGAATAAATGTATAAAGTAATATTCTCCTTCAAAAAATATATTACTGAACTAGAACTAGAAGTAGACTAGAACTAATGTTTTTTTTGTGCTCGGTTTGATTTGAAATTATCCATTCGGTTTTCCGGTTCATACTTGTTTGGTTTTGAGCAGAGTTTTTAATAAAAATATGAAGTATAATATATTTTTAGTATCACGTTGGGTACAATGTTTTATTTTTAAAATAAATTGATTTGATTTTAATTTTGTTTGTTCAACATACAATTTAAAGATATAACTTTTAGTTTGGTTTGGTTTGTTTGGCCATCTCTAATCACGCGTAGAAATCATATTTAATGTTACTCTTCTAACTAATTGTGGTTTTGAACAGGTACGAATCAGACTGTCTACACTAGAGGCTCACAAGATCTACTACACACATGCATTTCCACTTCTTGTTCTTCAGCCGCACGGCCTCAAGAAAACAGGTGACCTCCAACTATCTTTGGCCAACATCATCTACAACTATGGCCACTCACTTCTTCCCAAAATGCATTACATTTTCACTTTCACGGTCAACCAAGTCGATGGGTAAGGTACCAAGCCATGAACATCGTTGCAACCCGTCTTGGTCGAGCTGAGCCACCACTTAGGAAAGAGGTTGTTGAGTACATGTTGGATGTAGACTCGCACATATGGAGCATGAGAAGAAGCAAAGCCAAATTTTTCCGCATAATGTCGCTTCTCTCAGGTTATTTCTTAGTCGGAAAGTGGCTCGATGATGTCTGCAATTGGAGATACCCAGTTACTCCTGTTCTGGTACATGTCTTGTTCTTTATTTTGGTCATGTACCCTGAACTGATTTTACCAACCATTTTTCTCTACATGTTCTTCATTGGATTGTGGAACTTCAAATCTAGGCCGAGACATCCTCCTCACATGATATGAAGCTCTCCTGGGCCGAGGCAGCTGGCCCCGATGAACTCGATGAAGAGTTTGACACATTCCCGACGTCTCGGTCACAGGAATTGGTACGGCTGAGGTGTGACCGGCTCCGAATTGTGGCAGGTAGGATCCAGGCTGTGGTTGGAGACATTGCAGCTCAGGGAGAGAGAAATCAGTCACTTCTGAGCTGGCGAGACCCGAGAGCTACAAGCCTCTTTATCTTGTTCTGCTTGGCTGCATCGGTAATCCTATACGCAATGCCATTCAAAGCTATAACACTTGCTGGTGGGCTATACTATCTAAGGCACCCAAAGTTTAGAAGCAAGTTACATTCTCTTCCAAGTAACTTCTTCAAAAGACTGCCCTCTCGTACGGACAGTCTTCTTTTGACCTAAGCTTTTTTCTTGCGAAATATTTACATTAAATAACTTTGTTAAATGTTTTCTTCCAATACTCTCAGTTTGCAATAATAATATTAGGGCCAAAAAAAAGTAACCAAAAATAAATGGAATACAAACGTCATGGTGATGGTAGTATTGGATCCTTGTTTCTACGAGACAATGTCAAAAAGTTTGTAAACACTAACAAAACATATGTTAAAGAAAAAACAGTGAAACAAAGATGAACGCTTCTTATACGATTGTGAAAGCTTTGGCCTTCGCTCCTTCCGTCTTTCGTCAACTCTGTCTCAACTCAAGCTTTCGTATTCTTACGCTTTTGATCTGTTGTTAAGGCATTATTGTCTCCGGTCATTCTAAAACTGCTATGTCTGCACCGTTTCATACGATCATGATCAAGTTTCATGTTTTTGGGTGTCTTTGTTATCCAAATATTCTTGTAACCTCATCCCACAAAGTCTGTGGTTTTTTAATTGCTCGGGTTATTAGAAAGCCTTAACAAATCTCGGTTTTTCTTCCAATCATCGACGATATCATTGCATTGATATATATTCACAGTCTTTCATTATGACAGGAAGTTAGTTAATTCATTAAATAAAGGGATTGTCTACTAAAAATACCATATGTAGTTGCATTTTTGCAAACTACACCATAATTTATAAGATTGGAAATCTTCAAAATTAAATAACATTTTTATCCTTTTTAATAACGTAAACAAAAATATTTTTTAACTATTATTTTATAAATAATAAATTATTCAATTAAATACAAAATTAAACTTAATTTAAAATCAATTCAAATTTCAAAATATAATAATATTTTTTGCCTTAGTTGAGATTTGAGAGGGTATATTTTAATTCCGAAATTTAATATATATATATATATGTAACAAGTATTTTTTTATTATAGATAATGAATAATCCAAACCTTATAACTAATTTTTAAAAATAATTTTCCAATCAATAATAAAAAATTTAGATTTTAGATTTTGTTAAGATTTAAGAAAATGATATCCTGGTTAACTGATTAACAAATTGTTGTCTGTGCGGTGCAAATTTTTATTTTATTTTTTGGGAGATTTTTTTATTTGGTAAGCTTAATATATATTTATTAATGTTTTAGGAGTTATACTATTGGATTATAAGCTTCACTTGGAATATTTTGAATTTATTGTCCAATTAAATGGCAGATTTGAGTTTTAATATTTAAAATTTATTTGCAATCTGAATTTTATTAATCTTGGAAACCATTTAGAAAAATCAAATATCATTAATAATTAGATATTAGACTTTTTTTAATTGTCATGTCTTCCTAATTTGTATGCCACTTTAAATGGAAAATTGTTTTAGTCATGGAAACTTCGTATAAAATGTCTTTACTTGTGTATGGTTTAATTATAATGGTTTAATTGATACTTAATTTGTTGGTTAGATTTAAGGTTTTGGTATTTAATTTGCTGGTCAGAAACAAGAAAAATGAAAAAAAAAAAAAAAAAAAAGTTTATAAAAACAAAATATATCATGGTAGAAGTGGATAAGTATCGTTGGAAAGGTAACTCCATATTATTATATAAGATTACATCAACAACGAAATATATCATGAAAATGATTCCATGTCACCTTACTGATCCCTAATGAATCTCTCATCAAGCAAACATACTCAAATCAGATAAGTAACATATGAAGTTCTTACTATCGAATAATAAGAATACAAAATATGATAACGACTTACATATACTCTTATTGGTAACAACTGAATCACCAAGTTAAGTAAATGAAACCATTAATGGCAACAAATTACGTTATCAATTACAAGGCGGCATATCACGTGGTGGAGGAAGAATGTTCTGATTTGGTTCTTTTCCATTTTTAACAATAAACACAACATTCATACCCCACGATTGATGTCTATCAAAGTGACAGTGCATGAACCAAACCCCTACAAACGCAATTAGGAGTACAAGATTAGAAAATAATAAGTTAGAAGTACATTTAGATTATTTTTTTCTTATGAAAGGCTTTCATTAGAATATTTAGTTTGGTTAGTTTCGATTCAATATTTTGGTTATATGTTTATTTTATTTGTAGAAGTGATGACCAAACTAAAATCAAATTTTTGGTTGGTTGGATATGACTGTGTTCAGTTCAAATTTATTTCCTGTTCTCTTTGTTCGGTTCTATACATAAAAATACTGTTAGATTATCGCTTCTAATTAATGCTATATAAATAAAGTATAATTGATTCATTATAGGAATATGATCTCTAAACATTTAGTTTTTTTTTGGGCGGTTCATTTATGTTTATAATTAATTTGATTTCAGTTAGGTCACGTCTAGTTTTTTTGGCATATAAAATAAGATATAAATGTTTTGGTTAAAATACGGTTTCTATGGACATTTTTAAGAAGAAGAAGAAACAAAATCTCCGAGTGTGGTTGGTTAAAATTTAAACATCAACCATAGAGTTTCGAACCTATTCAAAGCTTAAATGGAACTTAGAAGAGTTTAATCACTAACTCTTGTCGGTTTATATAGGCTTGTAAGATTAAATAATACAAGTATTTATGTACGGCATTTATATTAAAAACAAAGAGAGAGTATATGTGCAAGGTACGTACCGGGATTATCAGCTATGAATCTGATAGCGATCCATCCGTTCCTAGGCACTGTCGCCATATTTTTGTACGGAGGATTCTTGAGATTATACTTAGAAGATGGATTATCACTTTTGTTATAGTTCCCAAACCCAACTCCAACCACATAAAAGCTATAACCATGAAGATGCATAGGATGATCAAGTCCACCACCGCCTAAACTTGTCCCTTGAATAACAATCTCAACCACTTCACCAAACTTAAGAATCTTTATCTCAGTCGCAAGTCTCGGAGTCAGCAAGAATAAAGGTTGATCTTCCGCAGTAAAATTGAAAATAAGAGGTGGAAACGTTGGAAACCGCGTTCCATAAACGCCTTTAATATAATAGTAATAAGCTTTTAATATGTCTACGTGGCTTGGTGTGACAAAAGATATATTATTCATACTAGCCCTAAATCTCGACCCGTTTGGACCTCCACATGAGTCATTAGGACACATGAGAAGATTTATAGAAACTGTTGTTAGTATCCTACGTGAGATTTTAAGAGGAACTTGACCCGAGTATAGGCCTCTGATTTTGGTAAAGAAACCAAAAGCTGCTGACGTATCATTGTAATAAGGAAGGTTTGGGTAAGACTCTGAACTCGATGACGTTTTCGTTTTTTTGCTTGAAGAGACGTAACGTAAGTTCCCAATAGTGGTGGAGTTGTTGAAATCTATGTTGATGTTGCCTGTGTAAGCTCTAGCCGCCATATGATAAATACATTTTGGGTTTTTGTCTGCATGTAATAAGACGTCTAGGGTTTCTCCTGGAGATATGGTAATATAAGTAACGTTTAAAGGTTTGGTGTAATGTCCATCGGAAGCAACAATGGTGAGGTTGTGATTAGCGATTGCGAAGAAGAGAATTATGTTCATTGCAGCGTTGACCATCCGAATGCGGTAGGTTTTTCCTTTCTTTACCTTGAGCTCGTATGTATCTGTTAAATATATAAAACAATGGAACATTTTTTAATAAGTTTAAGCACATGTAAATATATTTTCAAAAATTTAAACAAAATTTTAACATAATAAATATAAAACATAAGTATTTTAATTTCAAATAATCTGCCTTTTACGATTTTGTTTTTAGTCGTTCCAGTAAGGACTCAGAAAAAAACGGAATTTTTTTTTGTTGCAATAACCTATCTAAATGTAATATTTGTCATATATAATATATACATAATTAAGCTAACTATTTTGCTTGCATGAAAATTCATTTAATTAACACTACATATATAGACCATATTCTCAATTAAATTGATATGTGAATGTCTTTAACTGGTTAATTAAATTTGTTGTATATCTGCTTGAATAAAAACCCAAATATTTTGATCGGAAGATTATATTTTATTAAACAAGTGAAAACATGCAATTTAAAAGTTTTAATTTTAAAATTACACATTTTAATCATGTCATTTAGTTTTAAAATATTTCCCATCACGCAAATTTCATTTCATCATGACAGAAAGTTTTTATCCCACAACTGTAATAAAAAAAGCAATCAAGAAACTAATTAAAAATAAGGAGAAACGATAAGAATAATTATAAGAAACCTGATTCAGAGCAAGGATACAAGAAGCCAGGATGTCCATTAATGGTCAAAGCATCGGACACATTAGGAGCACCTCCACTCTTCAAGAACTCCTCCACCACCTCTCTCACATCCGCCTTCCACCACTCTCCTGTTCAATTTTATAAATTTATTATTCTAAAAACAAAACAAAAATAAAACAACTTTGCAATTGTTTTTGATAAAAAAAAATTGTGTGAGAAACATATATATACATATACACACATTTGAAAATTAATAGCTCTCATATTTTTAGCCGGTTCTTTATTTCAATTATGATGTAAATAAATAGACTTTTGTTGATTAATAAATTTATCATTAAAAAAATTAGTTACCTAAAACTAAAGGGACTTCATGATCCGGCTTTGGAAAAGGGAGTAATTTTGGGAGCACAGGATATACAAAAATAAGACCATGCACAGTGGCACGTGTCCAAGAACTATGTGCGTGCCACCAAACAGTCGCATCCTCAATGGAAAATATGACTTTGTACGTAAAATCCGACCCGGGTTTAATCGGGCATTGTGTGATGTATTCGGGTCCATCTGACCATGGGTTTCTCGGCTGCTCTACACCATGCCTATGTTAATTAAACCATTAATCACATGCTTGTAATTGGTATCATTTACATAAGAAAAAAATGGAGTTTTGTATTACCAATGCATTGTGATATTTTCACTAGCTCTGTTACGAACGTTAACGTAAATGGTGTCACCTTTGTGAACTTTTAATATCGGTCCAGGAAACTGACCATTAACGGTCAAAATCTTCTTGGTGAGACAAAGTTTCTTATATGGAGTTTCTTTAACCTGCCATGCATTAGATTCAAGCTATTAGTTTATAACTCAGGCTTCATTAAAATGATGAATCTAGTTTAAACTTACCGTGAATGTGTAGTGAAACGCAATGCAACTGTTGAAGAGAAATAGAGAGATTAGGAAGACATGGAAGAAGTAATAAGACATTTTGGGAGGGTTTTAGTAATTTAGTTTATTCTGTGACAGAAGTTAATAAAAGAAGATATAGGCATAGACTTATATTTATAAACGTGGAGAGACGTCTTTCTCAAGTGGATATAAGAATTACGGATTTACAATATATGTTTACCGTTGATGTTTATATTTTATATCTATTGGTATATGTTTACCTTTGATTTTCATACAAAGAATCTGTCTGTGTCGTACACTTAAAATAATGATATATATATATAGATTTTGCAAAAATTAATTAATTGACTAAGTTAAAGTATATATCTAAAATATATAACGAAAGAAAGTTAGGACTTATAAATGTTTTTGTTTTGTTCGGACAAACAGAATGTTTTTAATTAACAAAATACTATAGTTGTTGTATTAATTAAGTATAGATAGTATTAGATTTTATATTTATAGTTAGAAACATGACGTCACTCCACTTGTTTTAAGACTTTTAAGTTTTTTCCTTATTAGCAAACAATGCGCTTTATGAGTTTGATTAGGTGACGCTTTACTTTGTTTTTATACATTCCAAGACCAAAATATTCCCAAACTTGTTACCATTTTGTCTTAATTTAGTTTCTTAGGTGCATATATAGTTTACGGTCGGTTTTGGGTTTATCATTTAAATGGACTAAACGTGTTTAATTAATATTGTGGCTTTGAATTAATGAAACGAGTTATCATCCAAGCAACCGTTCCACCAAAGCTCAACGTTCGTACTTGTAAAAATATTCCTGAGAACAAAGTTTCTATTTTAAACGTTGGATATGTTTTTAAAATTGTTAGCGCCTTACAGAAACAATGTTTTAATTTTATCTTTGTGAATATGTACTTGTCCAAGATCTTTAAGAAAAAGAGAGAGAGAGAGAGAGAGAGAGAGAGAGAGAGAGAGAGAGAGAAAGTATGTGTCTAATATGTTATATTGGTTTGGGAAAATTCCATATAAACACACCAATTAATTATGTATTTTTGTTAAAATAAAAGTATCCACAAAAATACATGAATTAATTTATCTTCAATTATAATGGAAAAACTCTTAAATTTTATTCATTAAACATCCATGAATTAATGGAAAATAATATTAATTAATTTTTAATTAAAATAATTTTTAATAATTCGAAATATATCTAAAATCCTAGAGAAATTATAAAACTGCAAAAAGGCATATTTTCAATGATTCAAAAATAAATATTGAAATTTTTGAAATTTACGATTTATAATAAAAATTAAAAACGGATTAAGATCCTAATATATTTTTTCTTAATTAAAAAAACTTAAAACGGTTTGTATCGAGAAAGATAACATTTATAGAGAACATGACGCATACAAGTTTCATAAATTTTTGTAGACCCACGATAAATCAAAAGAATATTCTGTTGATAAATCATAGCAGTATATAGAGCTCGCATTAAACATTTCTGGTGAGCAGGTACACGTAAATGTTTCAACATTTGATTAATTTCTAAAAGTATAACTTATATGAATCAATGTGCAATTGCTATTTCTATTCCTTCTAAGCTTAATGAAGTCAATATTTTCCTGGCCGTTGATCAATCGTCTTCAAGCATTAAACCATTAGTTACAGAATGATAATGAAGATAGTCTAAGGAGGAGAGGCGTATGCAGTTATCCTTGTTTTTTTTTATAATTACTATACACTTGCTATAATTGTAATCTTCCCTAATTAGTGATGTTTGAATTTATATGATTTTTATACATCTAGTGAACAAGATGAGATGAAAAAGAATTAATCTAACTTTACATTTTCTTGATACTTCAAAGATATATGTATATATTTAATGAATGTAAAAATTTTTCAAACCAATTTTTTTTTTTACAATGAATGTGTCCTTCATTCAAACAAATGTAGCATTTCTTGTTTAGGATTTAAGGGAGCCATGTAGCAAACCACATGATGAGACCCTTGTAGACCCGTATAAAATCTAGTTTTCCCGGCATACATGTAAAATCTTGTTTTCTATCAAAACGTAAAATCTTGTTTTCCCACCGAAAACGTAAAATCTTGGTTTTCCGCCAAAAACGTAAAATTTTGTTTTCTCGCCAAAACTGTAAAATCTCGTTTGCCTGCTAGAAACGTAAAATCTTGGTTTCCCACCAAAAACATAAAATCTCATTTTCCGCTAAAAACGTAAAATTTCATTTTTCTGCCAAACATGTAAAATTTTGTTTTTCCGCAAAAAACATAAACTTTTATTTTCCCGATAAAAATAGAAAATATCATTTCTCTGCCAAAAACATTTCCGCCGAAAATGTAAAATTTTTTTCTGACAAAAAAATTTGGAAACTTATTTTCCATCAAATATAAAATTTTGTTTTTCCGGCAAAATTGTAAAATCTTGGTTTTCCACCAAAAATTTTAAATCTCGGTTTTTCCTTCAAAAACGAAAAAATCTTATTTTTCACCAAAGCTTTCAAATATTGTTTTCCCTCCAAAATTAAAAAATAATTTCCCGCCAAAAACAATTTTGGTTTTCCCTAAAAAAAAAATAGATTTAAAAGACCATGAGTGTGCCTATTGTCCATACGGTCCTGCCTATTTTCGACTGTAGACGAAAATATTGCCCGTCCATATTGTGCATTTAAATTTTGGTCCGTCCATTGTTCGCCCATATTGAATTGGACTGGGCTTATCCCATTGATCCAACGACCAATTGACACCTCTACTTGTAGGTGTTATCTTCTTGATTTTGGATAGAGCTGAATTGGTTTCTGATATTCTTGTGAATGAGTTTTTTGAGACAAGCTAGATGGGTGGGTGTTTCCTCCTAACGTCTCCCATTACGTTTGCTCCAAATATAATATATGATTGCTTGTAAAGTGTACCTTTAAGTGAATATGTGTGCCTTATTGTTGGTGGGACTGTTTAGCAAATGAACTAGATGGTCCTAGTAGAGATAGAATCTGTTTCCAAGAAGTCTACCTGCCAGAAAAGTCCACACTTTTGCTGAGTATCGGCATGAGAAGAGTAAACGATTATGGAGTTCATTCGTGTCTACACAAAAAAGCAGTTCTTCCTTGGCCTGAGTTCCAGTTTCGAATTCATTCTCCCCTTGAAACCCGATTGTTTATAGTTAACCTTGTAAAAACAAAGAGAGTATTTGGGCATTGCATTAGTGAACTACACTCTCCTATACCATTATTTACTCAGGTGAGAGGTATCTAATCTGGTTGGAGAATACTATTTTTTTGTATTTATCATCTTCCCTTATATGTATCCGATGTCTACTTATATGACAATTGGCTTTTGCTGAGGCCCATGTGGCTTGAGATGGATCAATATAGCATGTGCTTCATTTGATATCATGTAAACAGTCCAAACTAAGTCTGGACATATTCGGATTTCGATTGGTTTCAGATCGGATTGAGTCGGATTCGGATTATTCAGATATGTGATTTTATAATCTGAACACTATCCGATTGTATTTTCGGATCGGTTCAGATCGGATTTCATCGGATTCGGATTGAATCACAAATTTTATATGTAAACTGATAAAAAATCAAAAATATTTTGGATTCGATTAATAAATTTGAATAACCGATTTAACCGAAAAAATCCAAACAAATCCGGAAACCCCCAAACAAATCCGAAAAAATAATTATATATATATATCGGATATCCAATGGGATATCGGATCATAACCGAAACTGAAATTTTTTTAGAATGAAACCGATCAGATTTTACAAGATGTTCGGTTCGGATTTTTCGGATCGGTTCGGATTGGATTTTCGGATATCGAATTTTATGCTCAGGCCTAGTCCAAACCACACCAATTATCAAACAAGAATGAGGTAGTGTTACCATTTTGAACTTCGACCTTGTACAGCTGGTTTCCTATATCTCTGTATTCCAATCCCTTCAAAACTCATACCTTTTATAGCCCTGATCCGAACCTTGGCCCAGTAACATCTTAAAATGGTCATTCTAGAATGCGAGTTTTGTGACAAACGTAACACAATAGATGACTCGTGCATTGTTCGAGTTTAAGAAACTACTGATTTTATACGAATTTTCTAGTAATATACATGTGTATCAAAATTCACCATTGGCAAAATATAAAACTATTTTAAAGTAGTCCAGATATAATGTGTATTTTAACGAGTTGAAAACAACTACACAAGATTTGAAAAAAAAAAAGTTTTAAAAAGCAATGATCCAATAACCCATAAGAATACTTGAGTTTCTAAAACAATTAAAAGTCACTAAAATTAAACAACAAACCCCATTCACGACTTGAAACTCAAACTCTAAAATTGTTAATGTCCTATATATTACATGTAAGGAAGCTAACTCTACAAAAATACAGTAAAAAATACTGCATCATTGCTTCCAAGAACACAACTTGGCTTTGTGAAACTCTTGAGATCAAACTTCAAGATGTGATTGACGCCCTGTTTTTTTGACAATTATCAGAATCATTTCATACTCTACAACGACTTAAAAGCCTCAATTACAAGTCATAAACTATGGATTAAAAAGAGATTAATGTAACTAACCAAGCCTGTCTGCATCTAATTGCTTCTTTTCGAACTCTCTGTTTCCGATCATCAAGTGCCTTGACTAACGCTTGTAAAACCTTATTTCAAAGTTTCTATGCCATGAGACACATTTCTTACTCTTAACATACCAAAATGTGCAGTTTAGATCTTTTTAACTAACCTTTCTTCTGAAAGGATAAATCCTTCTATGGGGCAATTCCAACAATGCAACTAGACACTGAATCGCCGTCTCCCGAACAACCTAGGGTGATTCAAAATGGAGAAAATATCTCATTAAAAGAACCAAGAATCAATTCATTTGTAACAAGAAACAATTTGTCACCATTAGATATGGATATGATGTAAGCTTGACCAAGCATTCGATAATTATATGAGCATTATCACTTGCAGATGGGTGTCCTGTATATGTAGCAAAAGATTAGTAGAAATATGAAATGTTTTTTTTGAGATTTAGCAACCTTGAATCAACTCAACAATCGAATCATAACCCAATAGGCCATTACCATATTACCAATTCATTAAGTGTCACGAATTAAACTGCAATAAGCTTAACCTTTCTTACCTTTAGTATCAGTCAGCGTTCCAGATAAAACCAGTAACAGATTGTAAAGTGTTTCTTTCTCCGCTGAGTCAACACTTAAGACAGATAAGGCTTCCAGTATTAACGGGTGTAGCTGCACAGATCAAGGTCTTATAAGAAACTGTTTATGAAGGTATAAAAATAAAAAGTCTTTATTTTGAGGCTTACCTTTTTGGTATTGTCTAATACGACGGTTACTGGAACGTTGGATATAACATGTGCGAGAGCTACAAGTAACATTGTTCTGAAACCATGACGAAACCAGTCAGCTGAGAATCTAGAATTGGTTGTCCACAATAAATAGTAACTTGATCAACAATAAAGAAGCCTAAACTATTACGTTTATGTGCTAGTTACACCTAAGCACCTAACCAAAATTAAACTAGCAAACTTCAAGAGTAGTAGAAGGCTAGAAGCTATCAGATATTCAACCTATACAGTATAAAGGAATAACAAACTAACAATAAATATTGTTAAGACCATGTCTACCTTGATAGTGGAGTCTCAGAATTCATAATCAAAGACTCTAAAATAGGAACTGTTGAAGAGAAAAACCGCTGCTTATAGAGTGGCCGTATAACTGCATGAAATTTCTTGTTCAGACACACTTCCGAATCAGACATTAGTATGAAGAATGCATCTGCTGCATATTTCATGGCAGAAGGCTGCAGAGCATGCCCGGAACAGTTAGGGAATTTTAAGCACTCCACTAGTACTTGAGTTATTTCATTAACTCTTTTATCACCCCGCATGAGTAAACCTTTGCCAATCCAAGCTAGTCCTGTGATAGCATGGGTTTGAAGTTCCGGGGAACCACAGAAACCCAAACATATCTTTGACATCACTGTCTCACTTCCACATATACCAGACAGTCTAGACCCATTTGAAGTAATCTTATTTCCAGAAGCAAAATCTGCATAAAATATTATATCACATGCTTCTTCCAAGGAACAGTCACTTGAGATATTTGTTCCTCCAGAACCCAAGCCCAATTTGTTAACCATTGAACCCAAAGCTTGAGCTGCTGGGATATAACCCTTACAAAGTGATACCAAAAACAGGTGTATAAGTGATTTCGCATCTGGGATGGATGCTGCGGGTGATGTAGCTATGACAACTGATGCAAATAGTGAAATTATCAATTCATCCCTAGTGGACAGGTCGCGTTGTAAACCCTTTAATGCATCGAAGGTCAAAAGAATAGACCCCATAGCTGGAAGCATGCTTGATGAGACCACACTATAAGCTTTTTGGATTATACTGTTCTGTAAATCAACCGAAGCAATTCCTACAACTTGACCCATTGTTCTCATAGCTGCCTCAACAAACTCCTACAATAGAAGACCAAATTATGTTTAAACCATAAATTCATAACATCAACATTCAACAAATAGATCAATCACATCTATTTCTAAGAGAAACAAAGTTTATCCGAAGACTTACACTACTATTAAAATCACAACTGAAAACTTCACAGGATTCAATTTGAGTCCACATACTGATTACGAAATGCACCAAGAGTTTCTCGAGACCATCTATCTCCGCCACACTATTTGAGATCAAAACAAAATACCATGAGTCAAAATACAGATACGAACTGACAAGCAGAGGAGGAATGAAGAACAGAGTAATCATAGTTATCAAATTTGTAAAAAAAAATAATAGAAAAGACACTCGTGTTATTAACTTGCTTGTTGGCTTCCATGTGAGTTTCTAACTAGAGAATTTAGTTTCTCTCTCTATTACATATGTCTGTGATAAACACTTTCTGTTAGATATATATATATATATATATAAAGTCTTGATGGATTCTGCGGAGTTAGAAAGGATTGACAAAGCGGATAACACATCTTGAACCTTAACAGAGAGACCCTACATACTCTAAAGAGTACAATATTCACATAGAAACAAACAAGCAAACAACTAACAGTCTGAAAACACAAGCTGGCAAAGCTAGTTTATCGACGAGATATAAGAAATTCAAGAAACGTTGGGTACCGTGGAAGTAATTTATTGGTCAAACATTCCAGGAGTTGAGAACAATTGTCAATTGACTTTAAGTTTCCATTGACCTGAAAAGTGTTTTCCAAATAGTAGTTAGATACAAGGAACCTCTTGTAAAAATAGAAAACAGTTAGCTAAATAACAAGATCTTAACGTTCTAAAATGAAAAAATTACGATCTAGAATCATGGGGGAAACACATACATAAAAATCATACAAACTGGAACAGAAAGCTTCTTCAAATCCTCGAACCATTTTTCCCACATACTGTGGCCCAGTGGAACAAACTTCTGAAGTTGCTCCTAATATCATCGAATATGGAAGACCACATTGACTAGAGCAGGCCAATGAGACTAAATTTTCCACAACTATACTCATGTAGCTCATAGCCTTGTCACTCTCATGATACCGACCTATAAATGAGCCAATGCAGACCAGTGCTTTCAATGCCAGTTCCCACACCACTGTCTTGGCACTACTGGCTGTGATGAAGGATGTTAAGTTCATCAAAATCTTCTCGAATTCGGATCGCGATACAGGAGAAGAGCCATCCGGAAACATGCCCATAGTCAGCAAACCCTTGACTATATTGATTCAGGAGGAAAAAACAATTAGTTAATAGAAATAAGAACCAGGCAAACAAAAAACATTTGTAGCACGATTTCAATGATACTACATAAAAGTCAATGCAAAACATAGAGGGCAAGAACATTAAATGGAACATATCTGTTAAGTAAGCACAAGCGTTCACCTCCAAAATATACATCCACAGAAGAATCATCATTAGAGCTGCATAGTGCAGAAGTGAACATATGGATCAATGAAACTGAGAAGCTTTTAACCATAGAGAACCATAATTCCTGTGCACATCCAGGTGTTGGAAAACATTCCACGAAATCCAGGGTAAGATCTTTTGATGCTCTAAGAAGTTCTATGCAAAGATGAAGACCTCCATCGTAGAGTCTGGTAGAGGCTATATCGCCAGTTGATGTTTTCTCTACAATCCCTAGAGTTTTCATAAGGCGGAAGAAAAAGGTTTCAAAGATTGTATTGCATGACTTGATAGAAGCATTGGCAGACACATACAATATCTGACTGATAACAAGAACGTCCAGTTTGCTTGTGTCAGGCATTTCTTTATACTGAGAGTATGTAGAGATAGTATCAAAGACCGATTTTATATGTATATCATCAACTACAAAACCCAAAAATGAGATATCTTGCTTAACAAGCGTCTGAAGAAGATTAACAGCTTCACTGTGGATCTCATTCATTTCAAACCCTGGACTAGTGAGGGATTCTAGACCAAAAGACAGATGTGTTCCAGTAGAAGAATAAAATTCATCTTTCAAAGCGGGCCAAAGACCTCCATAATGCTTCTTCATTCTGTCGACTCCATATTTCATAGTGCAATCTTTCAGACATTTCAAAGAATCAACCTGGGCAGTGGAACAAAAATAACTACACTTGTCTAATAATCGGAGTAGCATATAAGCTAGATGTAAACAAACCTTTGCGACTGGTAGAGAAGATGAAAGCTTTTCAAGAAGCAATGGAATAGCATACGGCTCAAAAAAAGGCGTCGTACAAAACGCCCGCTGCGAAACCCAATGAAGTACATCAGTGAATTCAATATAATCTTATTAATTTATATATAAACAGAATCCATCAGAGTTCCCCTATATAACCAATGAACTTTATGCAAAAACATGAATATTGACAAAATACTCACCATTAGTCCCCTTGAAAGGTCCTCTCTTGTAATACTAGCTTCATCACCTTTTGTCTAACAACCCAATAAGAGCACACCAAACAGTTTAATGTAAGAAAGGGAAATTCATCTATAACTCACATCATAAAAAGGATAGGCTTGAAACTCACATGCGTAAAATGAAGTGGGAAGTAGCAACCAATACATTCAAAAATACCAGATGCATCAGAAGCAACTGGACCAGATGGACTAGGGAACAACCGAGCCAAAAGCTCTACTAGATTAAACGCTACAATTAAGCATTGAGGGTCCTTTTCTCCATCGATGGCTTCGCATGTAGCATAAACAAGTAGATCACCCTAGCAAATGGTCGTTTAGTCAAACAAGATTAAAAGACAATGAGGAAAGGCCCTGAGTAGATCTAAACAAGGAAGACGAGAAACAGAAAATGAAGATGAATTAGCGTATATTTTGTTTATATAGACTATTCAAATTAAGGGAATTAGGATAATCTGAACATGAATCTTTTCACAAGGCAGGACCATAAATTACATATTCACATTTTTAAAATAACAATTTGTCTTTCCACCAAAATATAATTGAAAGAAAACATTTCTTCTAAAGTATATCACATCTGAACTATGTACCGGCAAGTAGAGAGCATTAACATACCATAGTTTTAATAGCTTCAGAGTGTTGTTGTAGAAGGCACTCCAAAAGTTCAAAACAGAGCTGCAAAGGAATTCAGAAGACAATGTAAAACATTCAAGAATAAAAAATCAATCAGATTACAGATATTATTCAAACCTTGCGTTCACGCAGTGCTAAAGACTGCACTTGTACATTCTGCACCATTGCCTTTGCCATAGCTAGTACATCAATATCAGTAACAACACCAGCTACATCTTTCCTCTTCAATAGAGCCAAACAACCAACAAGTGCGCCATACACTGCTTTCCAATCTGCCTGATACAAAGTCCAAACATCGATTCTTAGTTCTATTTCCAAGAAACTGAATAGGTGTTTTGTTAGTGTAACAAAGTATGATTAAAAAGTCACCAGCTTTTCAGTAAAGAATCCAATGAGACTATGAACAACAGCATTATCCAACGGCTTTGCTTTAAGATGATTAAGAATCTCAGCAAGCAAGAGAATACCTACAAATTTGTTTAAACGATTGAGAGAACTACAGATACATAAAATTCCACTAAAACAAGCAAAGAAACAAAAAAATCGAAAAAAAATACCGCGTGCTCGAACAATATTATCAGTTGTAGTTAAATACATTTCCATCTCTGTAACCTACAGATAATCAAAATACAGAAATCAAAAACACAGTCACACATACAAAGATTCAAAGTTCAAAGTGATAAATATTACCAATTGGTTAATTGATAATGAATCATTCTCCAATAAAGAAGCAATTTTTTTCAAACTATCAACCTGTAAACAAAACAAAAAAAAAAAACATGAAAATTATCAAATTGAATGAGGAGGAGTTAAAAAAAAATTACCTGTTGAGTTGGAGAACGAGTAGTATCAACAAAAGTTTCGAGATGACGAGTGAGTTGATTTGGCTCTACCATCTTCGTAATCAGAACTGGAACCAAAAATAAAATAAAATCAGATAAATCAAGAAGAAAAAGTATTTGAAGTACGCAGAGAAGACATGATTATGTTTATAAAAACTAATTACTTGATTCTTGCTAAGAAGAATCATTACTGAGAATCTGACAAAAACAATGGAAAAAAGAAAAAAAAAGTAAGCTTACGGTTTGGAAAACGAAATCAACGAGAGGGTTTGAGTAAGAAACAAAAGATTGGTTCTTCAGAGATAGAAAAAAAAAAACGAAAGAGCTTTGGTTCGAGACCAACGGCGAGGCGAGAGAATATATCAGTAGCACCTTGTCCCTAACTCTTGCTATATAGAAGAAGTTAAAACTTAAAACCCTCCTTCGGGTTTTTAGGCCCAATTTGTTTTTTTTTTTCGTGCTATTTTATTAGAAATTTAGAATCTATCTTATTCAAGTATTTTCCCACAGACCATTATAACAAGTATTTTAGTATTTTATATGTGTTTTCCGACCATTATTCTAGTATTTATATGTGTCCTTATCAAGAGTGATAACAAGTTCAGAACTTAAAATCCTTAAAATTGGAAAAAACAAATACGATGATGTTCTTGAAAACATTGTATTATACAATATGTATTCAATGATTAAGAACGCTGTTTAGGCGGAACCATTTAGTTTTTAAAAATCGGTTATATTACAAAAATAATTAGATTTAACGAAATATATATTTTAAAGTAGATTAAACACTTATTAGACAGATAATCAAATTTAATAAATAATTTTTATTTTTATTTTTATTATAAAATAGTAAAACTGTGTCATTTATAAAAATTAGAATCGAACCCAAACTCGAATTAACAAAAATACTCGAATAGGACATAAATGGTTATACGCAAAAGTTTGAACCCGAACCCAAACAAAAAAATGTTACTATCAATAAAAAAAATTAAAAAGTAAAATAGTTCATTTCTTACTATCAATAAAAGCTTGTGTATCTAAAATAAATAAACAAATATGTTAATTCCACAATATAATAAGATTTCTGTAGAAAATACTTATCAAATAGTGTAATTTTAAAATACTATTTAGTTTTAAAAATAAATATATTAGTTTGAAAACAAATAGCAAATAAAAATTATTCGTCCATCCCACAGGTCCATATCTAGTTGTATATAAAGTAGGCATGAAAAATTGGATATCTGATCGGGTATTTTGGGTTTTTGTGTATTCGGATGGAGGAGTATAGAAATCAACTGAGTATTTATAAATATCAGATCTGGTTCGAATTGGTTTACTTCGGTTTCGATTATTTTTGGGTATAACCAAACTCCAAACAAAACCAATAGGATATCTACTTGATTCAGGTATCATGAGTACATGTTTGCTCATACATGTGTTAAACCCCCAAAATAAACCAAAATACCTACAAACAGATTGATTCAATGTCAATAGTAATGATTCAAACGAAAGAGTAGGTTCTATTACGTGACATGGAAATTGGCGAAGGAAAAAACAAGAGGGTTTAGGGATTTCTGGTTAATTGATCTATTATGTATATAAACTAAATATTAGTATAAATATTATCGGATACATTTTGGGTTTGGGTATTCGGTATTCTTTTGGGTAGTTGGATTTAATGCTCGGATATCAGTAATTATCGATCATGTATGGGTATCCGAAAACCAAAAATATGAAATCCGATCGAGTATTCTATAACAAGTGTATCCCATCCAAACTCACTACTTCGATGAGGGTTCGGGTTTAGGTATTGTGCATATGTCTAATATAAACTTTGCCTGCTCTCACGAGACAATGGTACATATCAATTGATCGATAAGAATCTCACAAGTAAAAATTTTTATATTATTTTGTTATTCTTTATCAAAAAGAAAAAGAAAAATAAAATAAAAATAATAAATGTGTATATACTTTTAATTTTATTTTTTCAAAATATGTTAAATCTTATTACTTCAATAAAATTTGATTTTTTCATAGTTAATTATTAGATTATTTAAACCCAATAACTTGTTTACATGCATCTTACTATTTACAAACAATGTTTTTTCTTTACCAAACAATTTACTATTATAATTGATTAGGTGTTAAATCTATTTTAGAGTAAAGTTTTGTCTATTTTTCAACAAAAATTACATATAACTGGTACAAAATAATAAATTGGTTAGAAAATTCATAAAATCATTTTATGAAGCGAAAAAAATAACATCTCTATTGGAAATGAAAATTGAAAGAAATGATCTCCATAGAAAAGAAAGAGTGTTTAACTGCTCTCCCACAAAAGTAAAAATTCATAATTGTTATCTCCCACATGGAACAAGGAAAATGTGTTTAAATGTGTCCCACATGGGTTTGAGTCAGTTTCAGGTACATAAATATCAGAAAAGCCTTAAATTTATTAAGTATGAATAAATTTTCATTGATTTTGTTTTACAAATATAACTAAAAATGTTCAAATTTTCGTTACTTTGGGTATTTTGGTGATTTCGGTATTAAAATAATTGATTTTTTTGGGTTTATGATTATAGTGATGATATTGATGCTTCCAGAAAATTAATTATGATTTATTTAATATTAAGTAAAAAATATTTGGCTTTTAAAATAAAGGCAATTAGTCAAATGATATTTTGGAATCCTTATTTAATATTTTATATATCATATATGAATAACAAAATTATTGAGAAAATAAGCCTTAGGTAAAACCCATGAAAATGAGAAAGAAGAAAAGGAAAAAACACCTAGGAAAAATAGAAGAAAATGACATATCCAAACAAATTTTAGTAATTAATTTTAATGTCAAATGGATGAAAATTTTAACTATAATCCTATTCAAAATATATTGAAGATCAACAACTTCTTTAATTAAGATTCAAAATCTTTTAAAATTACAAAACATTGGAAAGCATCATACCCTAAATATGAAGAAGATATCTTCAAATTGTAAGATTAATCATATCTTATGGTTATAGTAAGTTTAACTCAATACTTTTGTTAAAACAATTTACATGATTTTGTAAGTGTTATTAATAAAAAGAGAGCAATAAAAATGTTAAGGAAATAAGACATGTTCTTTTCGTAGTCGCGCGATCAACGTCAGCTACCAGAAAATTATACTATGATAACAATAAACGAGAACGCTAGCGACAGACTTTAAGTATGAGCGACTGAATGGACGATATACCGTGGTGTAAACTTCAGCGACTATACTGACACTGAAAATTCCAGTGGCTGTAAAAATTGATTTTTTGTCACTGGGTCCATTTTTGAAAATCAGTTTGACTTTCACCTTTACAGAAGAGACAGAAAAACTTTAAAATCCAATCGCTAGTCGCTGATTGAGAGATCATGAAAAGCACATGCCTATATTTGATTTACATATCTATTCATAGTTTTAAAAATTAGAATAAATTCAAGTCAAATTAAAATTAAAAGAAATCTAACATAAAATTGTTGTACTTGATATTTATAAAATATTAAGAACCAAACTAACAATATAAATAAAGAGAAAATAGATGTAAATTGGAAAAGAGAAATTAAGTACAAATATGAAAATCACAAAAATAGAAATTATTTAAAATAATGACTTCACTATAGAGGAAATTATGCCGTAATTTCTTATTAGTGAATAATTTTAAAATACTTGTTTTCATAACTTCATATTTTCAGATAATTGATTAAGATATTATTTATTATTAAAAAGGAAAAAATATCCAGTCTTTAAAATAAAAGCAATTGTCGAATTATATTTCAGAATTCTTACTTATAATCTTATATATTGTATAAACATGAAGAAAAATAACGGAGAAGAAACATGTTTAGATAAATGTAACTTTAAAATAAAGCAATTGCCAAATAATATTTCAGATTTCCTATTTTTCATCTCATATATTGTATATAGATGAAGAAAAATAACACAGAAAATCATTTTGAGATAAAATGTTAGAAAATGAGAAATAAGAAGAAGAATAAAAATAGAAACAGAAAATGATATATCAAAAAATGTTTTAGTAATTAATTTTAATATCAAACGAAAGATCAACTTTGTCACTATGAGACCTAGTACTAGAAGACGATTCAGATGCAACTGTAGTGATAAGAATACTCAAAATGTTCATAGTCATGTACGCCAATTCCCCGAAATGATTACTGTTCTCCTTCGAGTATTGCAAAACATTCAGATTAGGATAAGATTTCATCTCTAGTTTTAGATACTCAGTATACATATCTAATACTGACTTTCCTTCTTTTACTTCTGGTACATCATCTAAATCAAAATAAATCTAAGAAAATAAATCTAAGAAAATTAATAGAACGTCAATAATTAATTAATGCCTTACATTTATCACGTTCAACTGATTTTTCCTTGTTCTGAAACACGCGAACTAACTCTTGAACTCACAACCGGAATTAAGAGAAATGCACTCCTATATGCTTCAAAAAGCTTTAAAGTTTGGTCCTAAGGTTGTCAATTTTCTCCTTTGTGCTCGTCATAGCTGTAAGATTTTCTTAACTTCATCATAGGATCCATAACTGCTCCCATCACAAGAACAACACTATATTTCTCCCAGTATTTATCAAATTTCAACATTATCTTTGAAACCTTTCTTTGAATATCCGTATCTTCACTGGTGTTGTGAACTTCCAACAAATATTGAATCTTCCAAATGTGCCAAAATATAAGTTGGAAGTTGATAGTTTTTGCCTTCTTCCACTCTTCACTAAAGGGACAATGCTTGTAGTGTTACCTAATCTATTTATGCACCCTGATACTTCAAACCCTTTTCAAGCATCACAAAGGTTGAATTCCATCTACTATGCACATCCAATGGTAAAACCATTTCACCATCACCTTCTATGCATTCTGCAAGTGGAATGTACATCAAAAATCACATTCTGCAAAATTATCGTAAAAATAAGCAACTAAATCATAGAAATTCTTTCCTTAAATTATTTTCCATCCAAACAAAATTTTAAAACTTTTTTATTTTTAAAACATTAAAAGTCTAACTGTCATTTCTAAAGTTATTTTAAAAGTTTTAGTTTAAAATTTTAAAGTATTAAAATGAGATTTTAAGGATCTAAAAAGTTACCTAAGTTTCAGATATTTTTAATTTGTTTTTAATTAAGAAATAGGTAACTAAAATTTAAAATAAACAATGGAAATTAATATTTTAACTAATAATAATACATTAAATTCTTATATTTGGTAACAATTATTTAAATAAGTTTTCTGGACAAATAATTAAATAAATGAAAATAAATAATAATTACAGCCAACTAATAACTTTATGTTGAAGATATAATTAAAAATCATACATATAAATAAAAATGAAAATCATATATTAAAAAAAATATTTTATTTACTACTCAAACTAATTTATTGTTCATCATTTAAATTCTTAGTTTATTATGAATATTTAAACTAATTTAATCTTTATTATTCAAAATTATATATTATGAATGAAAAGTATTTAAAGTCACACTTTCTATCACTTTGATTAATTTTAATTTTAAAATTATTTTTCACCTTTTTCTCCTATTTAACAGTAACAACTAATATATTTTAAACAGATTTAGAATAAAATCTAGATGGATAATTTAAATTATTTCTTTATTTTAAAAAATATAAATACTATTAATTTATGGTTTCTAATAATTGATTGTATTAAATATATTTTATTATTTATTTACATCAAAATTCTTTTAATAATAATAAATAAGATGTAGTACTATTCTAGTTAGCAATCAATTTATTTCGCTAATAAAATTGGTTGATATATATATATATATATATATTATGAAATTTTATTTTACTCTTCAAATTTTATTAATAATAAAATTTATATCATTATATTTATTTAAATATGATATAATAAAAATTATTTTTATAACATTACAGTTTTAATAGTTAGAATTTAAAAAATAGTAGAAGTTAAAGTTTGTATAACCACAGACTTCATAATTTTTTTTTAAAATTTCTATGTAAATATATGGTCCCACTAAAAATATCAATTAATAATCATATAAATGTATTGTATATATATAATATTTTAATGAAATATGATTTTAATGTTATTTATTTACTAGTAAATATATAATTTTTTGGGTGTTTATTTATATTTTTCTTAAAAACATTAAATTATATGATATTATTTTCTCAAATTTCATCAAAAGTTATTTTAAAAATGATATATGCTTTGATTATTTCCTAATACATTAAAACATATTTAAATATTATTCTCATTTGTTTTAATTTTTATGAAATATATTTTTAAAATTTGAATAACTCTCTATAAATAATTTATTAGTTTATGGATAAAATAACAACTCTCTAGATTAATAAAATTCTCCGGTCCCGACATTATTAATTTATAGAGGTTTTACTGTATGAAACAATATCTCTTCTCCAAATCATGTTTTTAATTGGAAAATTATATATATATGTGTGTGTGTTTGCATGTGTATGTGTGTGTTTATATATATGTATATATGTATAATCTTACAAAACATGAGTTAATCTTTTTAAACTTAAATTTTAAAAATTTAATAAATTAAGAGAAAATCCCAAATATTAATAATTGATTATTTATAACCAATTAATTTTCTAAATTTACATTACTATAGTTTCCATATCTATGTAATTTTATTGAAATACTAGACTTTATTATCCTTTGAAAATGTAGGGATTAAAGTCACTACAATTTTATTTAAATAGTCGATAATACTATTACCATCTTTATACAGAAAAATAATATTTTGACAAAATTATATATGATTATTATAAAAATATACTAAACTTTTCACGCTTAGAGTTTATTCAAAACCTATTATATATAATGGTTGAAGGAACACTTTCTGACATATTATCATTTACTAGAAATAGATCCGCGCTATGCAGCATAATTTTTTTTAATTTTTAAATTTTAAATTTAAATGTGGTTTTACTTGTTTTAAGTTTTTTATAATATTCTGTTGTAATTGAAGTATAAATTTAAACTTTTTGTGTCTAAACAACTTTTACTTAATTCATACGACCAAACACAAATATATATATATATATATTAATACAATTAAAACTAACAATAATTTCAAATTTATTTTAATCTCTTTCTTAATGTAAATCAATAAAGTATATTAAAAGTAATTATGAATTCTCTTTAAAATTTATTTGATCTTATTTTTTGAATCATTATATATAAAAGTAATAAATAATTAGATTTTCTGTATATTTTGTGATTTAAAATTTCTAAAACATACATAAGATATTTCATTTAGGTTTCAAATCAGATTTGGTTTGACAATTTTTTTATTCAGATAATTCAGGTAAAAGAGTTTAATACCCATTCAAATTTTATACTATTCGATGTGCTAGTTACGGGTTCACATCGATTTAGTTTTAAGGTTTAAACAAAACAAAAAATATATATAATTTAAATAAAAATTAGTTTAACTTTAATAAATTTGGTTAAATTTTATTGAACATAGCGGAAATTGAGACCAATATAACTAAATATATATTTATAGCTATTTAACATATTTCTATAATTTAGAATTTTTATATTAATAAGTGTATACAAATATAATATAAATTTACATAATTTATATAGTTATTGTTTATTTTGATTATATGATTGGTTTTTAACTTGGTTTGAATAATTTGGATTAAAAGAATTAGAAATATAGAACATATTTGCGTTATATAAGAACTCAGTTTGATTTTGGAAACAATTTTTGGTTAGATTTTTGGATTTCATATTTTATACTAAACGTACATATATTACATAATCGGTAACTAAAATTTGTGTAATTATATTAAATTGATATAGAATAGTGAAAGTTTCCGATGGATGCTAAATAAAACATATTTATCATAGTTGTATACTAAAACATCTATAAATTAACACATTTAAGATTTTGATATTTTAATTTGTAGTGTTATAGATAAATTAAAAATCCAATATTTAATAATTTATATAAATAAATTTTATTTTTTATCATTTCAATTCTAGAATAATATCATTTCATTGAATTTAAGTGTATAAATGAAATGTTTTCATGAGATCATAATTAAGCAACTCCGAAATGTCTAGTTGGAATACTTTCGAATCTATTTAAGTTTAAACGGTCAATGGTAAGATAAAGAGACATATTTTGTTAGAGTAAAAGTAAATGTTGTTGAAAAAAGCATAAAGAAAAATGAGATAATACATAATTTTCAACTCTTCTCACCACTCGAGGAACGTCGTCTTCAATTTCTAGTCTTGAACTTTGAGATCTTCTTGTTGAGCTCAACACTCGTGTGCATCTAACTTTGACCACATAACTACAAGTCTACAACACATGTGTCTGTGCCCGCACGCAAATAGGCATATATATATATATAGTTTAATTTTTGATAAAACCGAAATTACATGGTTTTTCTCAAACCTTCCTTAGCTTGCTCTCATTTTGTGGATCTTAGAGCCCTTTTCTTGCTCTTCAATCCCCCAAAACACGCAATTTTCCTCTTCAGAAATTTATATGAGATGATGAATATATGTACATCATTACCATATTGATCTTAATATACTTTATGATCTAGTTAATTTTCACAAGTTATATACTACAAGAAATGGAAACGTCTAGTTTCAAGGATGGTTCATCTGTTGCCTCCAGCCCAATTTCTTCTCCGAATATTAGTACCCTTTTGAAAATCAAGGTTCTTTCTTGGTATGAACCTCAAGAATTTTTCTTTTGTTTTTGTTACAATGAACATAAAGATTCTTGTTCTTTAAGTGTCTGAGTTATCCTTTTATAGAGTATTAGAGTTATGTAATGTTCATCTGTGTATGTGTCCCAGGAGCAAAGAGACCGGTCTACCTGCTTCGGTACATGTTCGAGTTTTCAATAAGAGTTTTAACCTTCACAAGGTAATAATGTGAAATCCAACTCTTAAAGAATTATCTTCCCCACCAAGACATGTAGCCTAGTGGTTTGTAATAGTACTCTAATGCTTTACTCTCTTGTCTATTAAAGGGTCTCTTGTGTGCAAAGAGCGGATACTTTAAGGTAAGAGAGGATCAGCTATCAGAGATCGAGATACCATCTGAGTTTCCTGGTGGAGCAGAGACCTTTGAGAAGATTATGCTTTTTATATATGGCTGTCCAACTTTAATTAATCCTTTCAATATAGCTGGACTTAGATGTGCAGCCCAATTTCTTGAACTGACAGAGCGGCACTCAACAGATAGTCTCTGCCAAAGATTTGACCTTTATCTGAACCAAGTTGTGTTGCAAAACTGGGAAGACACGTTGGTTGTTCTTAAGCAATGTCAAGATCTATTACCTTGGTCTGAAGATTTACTAATCGTGAGCCGGTGCATCGAGTCATTAGCTTTTACCGCGTGCATGGAGATTCTTGATCCCGAAAGACGAAGAGACAAGCCAGTGATTATGCTTGAAGGTTTGGTTAATCAACCTTGGGAATATAAAGCCGTAAAGAAAATCACAAACCAAGATACTTGGATCAAAGACCTTACAGATCTTCCATTTGAATTCTTCAGACAAGTTCTTGAGTCACTTAGAAGACAAGGAATGAAAGAAAGATATGTAAGTCCATTGATAATCTTTTACGCTAACAAGTTTTTAATACCTGAAGATCAAGCTAATACCAATACTCTTCAAAGAGCTCTAGATCTGCTTCTTACAAGAGACAAAGCATATAGGTTTGTTCCTGTAGGGTTTTATTTTGCGTGTCTCGTGCAAACCTTGAAGCATGAAACTGTTATGAGCCTGCAAGATCACATTGTATCTCTTCTTCACACTGCCCACACTGAAAACTTTATATACCCAAAAGCCGAGAGCGGTCACATTTCTTTCAGCCAGGAGTTGCTCACAATGGAAACCCTATTTTCAGCATATGCATCATCAGAAGAATCCAATCTTACTTCCTCCTCAAGAAACATGAGAGTTGGAAAATTGTGGGATATTTATCTCTCCCGATTACCATATGATGAAGATATCAAGACTACACGATTCATTGAGCTGATTGAAATAGTTCCAATGTCATTCAGAGAGAGTCATGACAAACTCTACCTTGCAGTAAACGCATTTCTTCAGGTATGCCTTACCTCTATTTCCTTCTTCCATCATGTAAAATTAACCAATGGTGTTCCTTATTATCTACGACTCTGATTTAGGTACATAAGGCCATATCTCAGGAAGAAATAGGATCAATCTGTAGTTATCTAAACTGCCAAAAACTGTCACAAGAAACATCACTCGACCTAGTTCAAAACGAGCAAATGCCATTACGTTTGGTTGTTCAAGCACTCTTTGTTCAACAGCTCAACACTCACCAAGCTTTCAAAGACTGCTCCGACTCATTCAGATTCACAAACTCTGCGGACTTCTCTGGTAGTATTGTTCCAAACTCAAGACCCTTGACCTCCCTACAAAGTCCTTGCACTGATGATGAAACCAGGCTAGGAACCAAACCATTATCCTTCTTGATGCAGAAAGATTCAACATTGGATGAGTATGAGTCAACTAGCTTCAGAATCCATAATCTCCAAGAGCAAATCGTTTCTTTGAAGAAGAGTCTTCAGTCCCATAACAGCCTAAAGAAGCCAACTTGCGTTGGAAAGAGATCAGTGGGTAATAACAAGAACCCTTTTGGCCAAGTGACCACAGCTTGTATTGGCTCTGTAAGTTTTACTTCACAGAGGAAGTATGTTCATAGGCTGCTCCGGGGACTACGGAGAGTTAACTTGTTTGGAAGTAGAAAAAGTAAAAGAAAAGCAGATGAGAGTGAAAGATAAAATGTATGTATCTAATGGATTCGCAAAGTTTAAGAGGTTTTCATAATGGACTGTATGATTAACGGTACACAAAAGATAAAGTTCTTTATTTGAGTTTTCTTAAAATATGCCCAAATACTTTTGATCTAATTCTCATATTTAAATACTCACCTACATATTAATATTATGGAAACTAATAATAATTCTAAATTCCCAAAAAATCTCTATACCTAATTTAAGTCAATACATTAGAAAACAATTATGAATCTCGATTCAACTTTATTTGATCATATTTTAAATTATTTTGATTTAATATGTAGTACATATAGTTAATAAAATTTTAGTTTTTTATGCATGTGTTGTGATTCAAAATTTTAAAACACAGATATAGTGTTGGACATTGACGTTTCAAATCGGATTCAGTTCGGGATTTTTGGATTCTGGATAATTCGGACTGAAAATTTTAGTATATGTTCAGATTTTATGACTATTCGGTTTAGGTAAATACGAGATTGGTTCGGTTTGGTTTTTGTTATTTAGCACATTTATGTTATTTGGTATTTTGGATATAAATAAATATACATAAGTATAATATAAATATACATTATATTTTATTGGTTTATTTTGGATAACTGATCTGGTTTGGTTCAGTTAGGATTTAGTTTGACTATAAGATTAATATAAAATATAATAAAATAAAATATTTAATATATATATAAGATTAATATAATTTAAAAATATTAATCAATGATTTGGTAAAAATTCTATACACGAATATCCTTTCTCTTACTGAATCCCTTATAATTTATACTAAAAAATAAATTCAAAATATACAATTATAGAAAACGATTCGATACAAAATGGAAAGTTTTCCACAGATACGTAAAGACTAAAAGGTGGCATTGGATAAATAATCTCATGTTTTATGGTTACAAATGTGTTACATCAGAAAACATCATTGTTAATTAGTAATCTAATGATTGTTAGTTATTTAATTGTTTAAATTTATGTGATGGTTTCTTATATTCTATACAATGGTTTTATGTCTGGAATGTAGATGGATATTTTAATGTTTTTTTTTGTTTTGGTATTGATAGATGTTTTATTTTTTATACAATGGTATTGATAGATGTCTGGAATTTATATTCTATACAATGGTTTTCTGTGAAATAAAATCCTAGAAAAGATGAAACCTGATAAAACATAGATAAATAAAAAAGAAAGAAAAATAAAGACTTTGGGTTGCCTTCAATAAGGGCTAGTTTAACGGCTAGAGCCTGACTGTAATTATGCGAAAGTATGACAAGAATCCATAGGAGGGTTGGAGACTTACTCGTCAGGATCATGGTGTGCTGGAGGTAAATTGAGGGGCTGTTCATGTGCAGTGACCTTCAAGCGTGGAACCTTTTGGGGAAAGTGATCTTCTGCTGTTGCAGTGTTTAGCTTCTTCTGATCAATATGCCCTGTCAAAGTGTATGATAGAGCTTTCAGTTGGCTTCTTTCAGTACCCAAAAGATCATCTCATCACACATAGGGGTTGCTTGCATCCAGAGTTGCCTTCAAGACATTGGGATCGATTGATCCAGTTGTGGATCGATCAATATGCAAGGATGATTTGGATTCTGGAATTGTGGTTAACACATTTTATTAAAGGTTTTTAATGTCTGTTTACTTTTGAATCGTGAGTTGTTTTGGTAAAAACAAGATGGTTTATGTATATTTATGTAATATCAGGTTTTATTCTTGGTGGAGTCAAATGAGAAGATCTGTAGTGAAATGAGTCTGAATTCATGAAGTGAAGATGAATATTAGGGTTATCACCAATCGGTGTGCTTTGTGTCACTGATAGGTATGATATTGCACTGTCACCAATCGGTGCAACCCATGTCACCAATCAGGTGAGCTGACTTCCGAGTTTTCATTTTTTACAAGGAAGATAATTTCTCTTCTAATATAAATAAAGGGGCTCGTATCCAGTTGTAAGTCATCCTTTCTTTTCTTATCTTCCAAAGCTAAAAAGTTCTTAGAGCCAAAAACTCTCTTCTAAGCTCAAATATGTAAAATCTTTTTGTAAATATTTATATTTTAGTATTTTTTATTTATTTTTCTTCTCTTTTTCATGCATATTCTTGGCATATCTGTTTTACAGTAAAGCATGTACTTAGAGATTTTAAAGGAGTTCTTATGTAATTTCATGCTTAGTATATTTATGAGTTTATTCTTTTTCATCATATTCTTTTTTAATGTCTAGTCTTTAGTTGATCGCTTAAACTTTTATCTTAATCCATTCATTGAGGCACTAAAAATTTCTGTTGAATTGGTGTAACTATTTTTAATGAGCAAATGTTTATATTAAATTCAACTGGAATCGATCTGTTGGTATGTACACTTGTGAGCATATTAGATTTTGTTAGTAATGCTTATTAGGTTCTTAATCGAAAGGTGAAAGCTGTTTATTGTTGAGAATACTCGCATATATATATATATGTGTTAATACATCAAAGAAGTGGTGTAACTTTACATTCGTAACATAAGCTGTATACGGTTCTTAATGCATCTTATAATTATTTCATGATGTTCATAGTCTCTGTATAAATCCAATAGAAATAATATATATACTTTAGGATGTTAGTTATCATGAGTTTCCATAAACTCTTTATTGTTGAGAATACTCGCATATATATGTGTTAATACATCAAAGAAGTGGTGTAACTTTACATTCGTAACATAAGCAGTAGACGGTTCTTAATGCATCTCATAATTATTTCATGATGTTCATAATATCTGTATAAATCCTATAGAAATAATATATATACTTTAGGATGTTAGTTATCATGAGTTTCCATAAACTCTTTTTATCCTAATTTTATTTAGATCATTATAATTCTTTTTGTGTTCTATTTTTCATTACATTTACTTGTGAACATATTAGGTTTTGTTTGTAATTTTTGCTAGGTTTTTAGTCGAAACACGGAAGCTGATTATTGTTGACAATACTTCCATAGACATAGGTTAATGATTCACATAAGAGGTGTAACTTACATTCGTAACCTCTTCTGTTTGGTTTTTAATGCATCTCATAATTATTTCATGATGTTCATAGTCTATGTATAAATCCATGTGAATTAATCTATATTTTATTTCTATTTTAGGATGTTAGTATCATGAGTTTTCAAGAAAATCTTTTTTATCCTAACTTTATTTAGATCTTATAATTCTTTATGTGTTCTATTTTTCTATGTGGATTAATAACTTAAGTAGTAATGTGATGCAGTGTGTACTTACATTATTTATTTATGGTTCAAAAGCTGTGCACATCATGGTATCACATCAGGGATCAATCAATCCTGAAGGTGCATCAATGGAAATTTGTATTTTCGGTACTGGGTTCCTGATATGTTTTTGAGAAAGGATGATGGCATTGCAGAACAAAATCTCTGATCTGTTATAATCTACTTCAAGCCCCAGCTCAGCATACTATCAGTAACTCTTTCACGTGTCTCTTTAAACTCTAGTGAGAAGATAACTTTGACTTTAGAGAAAGTGAAAAGCCTTACTGCCCGCTTTGCCTTCAGCTTATTCACAATTGTGTCTCTAACACATATTTGTAGTATCAAGGTCATATTAGAATATCCCACCAATTTCTTACTCTTTGATTTATCCCTATTAGACATCGATAAATCAAAATGAGTGTCTTTATCCAGGATTTCATTAACCTCATTCTTAATCCCAAGCGATGTTGATAGCATGACATCCAGCTTTCTCATTGTCTATGGTAATACAAGAGCCATGTTGGAGGCCATGAGTGTCTGGGATGAAGCTTAGAAGATCTTGTTTATCAATCGTAGAGAAAGCAATCCTCATACTAGGTAAATAAAAAACTGTACCTGTTGTTGCAAGGAAAAGTCTCATTGCTATCAAGAACATAAATGAACAATTGATCATCTCCACAACTTGAAAATCAGTAAGAAACAAGCAATTCTTAACCTGGACATTTAAACCTTCAATGTGTCCTTGTGGAGTTGGTTGCAAAGCATTCGAAATTTTGATGTACATCCAAGAAGTCTTAAAAATTAGCAATCACCAAACCTTCTGCAATATCATTTGACATGATGAGCCTCACACTACATCAAGAATCACAGAGATATTCTCCATAATTAAATCCAAACATAAATCACTGAACAACAAACTTTCTTAAACTTTCTAGCTGAGGAAATTTACTTAATGATGGACTCTGTATATTCCTTTCATAAGTTGAAAATGAGTCTTTGATAACATATGTTTGTGGCTCCTCATAAGGAAGATCATGTTCCTCAACCTTTCCAGTTGATTCATCATCAAAAAAAAAGAGTAAACCTCAGAAAATATGTTTTGACATGAGAGTCCATCATTTGTTCGGGGATAGATCAATTTGTAGAAATGATTGATCCATCTAATGGATAAATCTATCTGAGGGGTGGATCGATTAGATTGACAGATCCACAAAATATAATGTTTTTTTGAATCTTGTTCTCAATCTTTGTCACATCTAATGGCACCCTTAGCTCAGACAAAGAAAAAACATGAAATACTTGCACATCAAGATAATCAACCTGAAAAGTTAAATTCTCAAGTTTTTGATTGAGCTCGTTCTACATTTTATCTATCTTGTTCTTAAGATCAGTTATATTCTCATTCACTTCTTGTTCACTCATGCTCTCCCCATCTAATATATGCTACATCATGAGCTCAAAACGTTTCTCTTGGAACAATCATGAGCTAACTTATGCTGCATGTGAGCTACTAAGTCCATCTCTATTAAACTATCGTTGATAGCTCTTAAGAAGTTGACCCATCCTGGCATTAAGCCTAGAAAATATCTGTGACTATACACTATTGATGTGATGTGATTGTTATACTCATAGTCACGGTTATTGTTTCTAGCTGCTAGATTATTGATCAAAGTAGTACCTTCTGTAAGACTATCTCCAACCTAGATCAATCCCACTAGATCAATCCCACCGCAACCATGATCAGCTCCACAAACAGCTCCTCAGCCATGTCAACAGCCTCCATTTCCGCAAGCCTGGCAGCCATGTGCCAATGTTGACATGTTATCAGACACCTCTACCTGGCTCATCAACTCTGGTGCCTCCCATCACATGAATTCCGACTTGCAGAACTTATCACTTCATAATCCACACAATAGCGGTGATGATGTGCTACTTGGTGATGGCTCAGCCTTGCCTATAACACACATCGGTTCATTCTCTTCTCCTTCTTATACTCATACTTTCTTTATTAATGATGTTTTATGTGTTCCCTCTCTTGATAAAAAATTAATCTATGTTTTCCAACTATGTACAACTAATGGTGTTGCGGTTACTTTTACTCCGACCTATTTTCAGGTGAGAGACCTGGAAACAGGGACTCTTCGTCTGGAAGGAAAGTCTAAACATGGTACTTATGAGTGGCCACGCCACAAATTAGTTCATCTTCCATCACTTGCTTTTTCTTCCTAGTTAAAACTTATTTGTCTGATTGGCATTCTCGCTTAGGATATCCTGCTTTTTTGATTCTTCAAAACATTGTTTCTCAATTTGAATTGCCTGTTTCTTCAAGTGTTTTAATGGCACATCCATGCACTTCTTGCTCCATTAATAAAATGCATAAGTTACCTTTTCAAAATTTGACTTTAAAATCATCACATCCTCTTGACATCATTTTCTTGGATGTGTGAACTTCTCCACTTGTTTCATCGATGGTTTTGAATATTATGTTATTTTTGTAGATCATTATACTCGTTATACATGGATTTATCCTTTGAAAAGAAAATCACAAGTGTTTGAACTTTTTCAGAAGTTCAAAGCTTTGGTTGAAAATCGATTTCAATTCAAACTTAGAACTCTCTACACCGATAATGGGAGTGAGTACATAGTTCTTGCCACTTATTTATCCACTCATAGTATTTCACATATGAATAGTCCTCTGCATAAGCCAGAGCACAATGGCGTTGCAGAGAACTGATATCGACATGCCGACACCCACCTTGGCTTTAAAACCTCCTTTTCAAAATTTATTTGGTCATTCTTCAAATTTTAAAAAATTACGTGTATTTGGGTGTCTATGTTTTCCGTGGATACGACCATATGTGTCACATAAACTAGATGCTCAATCCACTCCTTGTTTTTCTAGGTTACTCGATTACACAAAGTGCATACTTTGTCTTGATAGAAGGACTAGTCGTATTTATACTTCACGCCATATTATTTTCATGAATCTGTTTTACCTTTTTCAATTAGTACGCCACTCGAAACTTGTTCATCGTCTGAGTGTGACTCACATATTTTATCACCTGTTTCTATTGTTTTACTTTTACCTAACAATGTTCCTGCTCCTGTAAAAAATATAGCTCCTCAGGTTACGTCTTCTCCTCCCTCTACTCCAGTCTCCTCAATGGCACATGGATCACCTTCACTGGTTCAGCTGTGGCACCTTAAGACTCAGAAAAGTCACAAACTCAACCATCTTCTTCAGATGCTTCTCCACAGAGATCTGCCTCTGCCACATCGAGACCCTATCCTGCTGCTCAACCACCTCTGCCTCCAGATCCACCAAGACAAAGCACTTGGCAACGCAAACCAGTTCAAAGACTCAATCTCCACGTCACAAAAACAGTCTCACCAGGTTTTATTCCTAATACAGCCACTGAAGCTCTTAAATATCATCATTGGCGTAAAGCCATGAGTAAAGAAATAAATTCACATATTATAAATCAGATTTGGATCTTGTTGATAATTCAAATGCATCTAATGTTGTAGGTTGCAGGTGGATTTTTCACAATTAAACGGCGCCCTTATGGATCAATCGAGAGATATAAAGCCCGCTTAGTAGACAAGGGATATACTCAAATACCTAGTATTGACTACCAAGATACATTCAGCCCGGTATTCAAACTTGCTACGATACGAGTAGTGCTTAGTACTGCGGTTTCTCGAGATTGCCAAATACGGAAACTTGAAGTGAACAACTCTTTCCTTCAAGGTAATCTTCAAGAAGAGGTCTTCATGGCACAACCAATAGGTTTTCTTTACAAGAATAATCCTCGTGCCATATTTCTTAGGTATTGAAGTTACTCGTACTCCTCAAGGACTACACTTAACGCAATGTCATTATATTGCAGATTTGTTGAACAAGACAAACATGATGAATGCTCAACCTGTTGCCACACCAATGTGCTCTTACACTCCACTCACTCTACTCTCGGGCACACCTCTCAATGATCTCACAGAATATCGGACTGTCATGGAAAGTCTACAATATTTGTCCCTTACTCGTCCAGACATATCCTACGCCGTAAACAAGCTCTCACAATTTATGCACAAGCTAACAACAGATCATTGGACAGCGGTCAAATGGGTTCTTCGCTACTTAGTTGGCACACAGACAAAAGGAATATATCTTCATGCCAAGAACTACCCGGCTCACCACGTCTATAACGACACAGATTGGGGTGGCAATAAAGACGACTACACCTCCACTGGTGCTATATTATTTACTTTGGCTCCCATCCGATTACTTGATCCTCCAAGAAGCAAACCGGTGTGTCGAGATCCTCTACTGAAGCTGAATATGAGTCGGTTGCCTCAACAATGGCAGAACTCTGCTGGATATCTTCTCTACTCAATGAAGGTATCAAGATCACATCATAACCAGCCATCTACTGTGACAATATTGGAGCAATATATTTAGCCGACAATCCCGTCTTCCACTCCAGAATGAAACACATTGCGTTAGACTACCATTTCGTATGCCAATTTTTCAAATTGGCCAAGTTCGAGTCTCCCAAATCTCCTCCAGTGACCAGCTCGCGGATGCTCTCACCAACCCCCTACCACGTACTCGTTTACAACAGTTATCAGTCAAGATCGAACTCACTTCTTGCGACCGTCCATCTTGAAGGGGTGTGTAAGAATACCTCCATCCTAGATCAATCCCACTAATTGATCATGTCAATATTCTCTCTTTAATGATCGAATATCACATTCCATGTATATCTTCTTCTAGATCTTTCCTTGTGTTAGTATATATGTAGAGATTTAGCTATCAATAATAATCATCAATTCTCATATTCAATACCTTTTCCTCCAGTCTTAGTCGAAAAATTTCATCTACTTGTGGTATTAAGAGCCATCTGAAACTTCAAGTACAAATATGTTAATGAGATTGAAATATAAGTATATGTGTTGTGGAAAGTCTCTAAGATACTCCCTGGATCTCTTCTAAGCCGCATAAAAGGAATCTGATTCTCCTTGATGGAAATTAGTGGTTATGTTTCTGAATCACTGTTGTTTTAGACTTGGTGTAGAAGTTGTTGAATAACATTACTCTACACTGACCCTAGCTTTTAATTGATCACGGTATCTATGACTTTAGTCACCTATGTGCTTTTCATAAGAATGTAAACTTATGAGAAGAACATTGGGTGTAGGGATATTCGCAATGATCAATGACCAATAGTCTAATTGCTGAATAAGGATCTAATTATAAACCGTTATAGAACTCAAATCATTAATATAAAACTAAGCAAATTCTAAGAAAATAAACTCTTGAATGAGGCTTAGGATACATATCAACATTCATAACAGTTTTGCTATGTTTTAGAGGTTGATGTCAAGATATCTGTCCAGACCGATGTGGTATAAGGTGATAAACGTTTGATTTCAGGAATCTTGATTGGGCGTATTTTAACCTGGAAAAATCTAACTAAACATAAAATGTTGCAATATGTCACATAAGAGATCTGATAAGGAATGGATTATCAAACTTCTATTTTTACCTGTCGGAAAGCCTCCAAAGATGTTTTGGATAAAGTTTGGCTGTGGAAGTGTTTTAGAGACGTTTGAACAAAAATATTTGTCGAATTTATGAAAATGTTTTTAATTATATGTTTTTAAAAAGATTTGAAAACAAAATGAAAGAACATGTAGAATTGTGTTTGATCATTGATAATTGATTAGTTTCTTTAGTCATTTAAAACTTAAAATGGAAGAACATGTATTATTATGTTTGATCATATGTGTAACTTTCTTTCTATCCTAACTGATGCATAAATTTTCATACTGTTATTGTCATTTAAATGTCGTACATGTTTCTTTATAATTTTGATTTTACCATTTCCTATGTTCTCAATCTATAAAAATAATGTCCCAATTTTTGATTTAGCAAAACTTTGTTGTCTACATTAATCTATGAAATGCTGTTTAATATAGGGAAAATATTTAAACTAGACACTTTTACAATTTTATTGTCGATATGGATCCCTAGGGTGTAAAATTAGAACGTATGAGGTCTATTTGATGATAAATTTTCAAAGTATATGTTTTCACAAAAATCCTTTAAATATAAGTTTCCTGAAAAATATAAAATAAAAAGGTAAATTTTTTTATCAATTAGCTTGTTTTAATATTAAAACAAAAATCAAACTAAAATTTGAATTTTATTGTTGTGACTTATGTTTACTTTGATTTCTCTTGAGCTGATTCAAGTGTTAAAAGTCGACACTCATCGTATATATTTCAGTAAGCATGCATACGAGTTTGTGTTTGCCTTTGATTGAATCATATCCTTAGAAATTTAATATTATATTTAAGCTCTTTTCCGGTTTATGTTAAATTGAAAATTTCTTATGGTAGGGTTCAATATTATGGGTTGTGAAACTTTTAGGAAGAATATCATGCTATTGACAGGAATCACTAATTAAAAAGCAACACTGTTGTAGGTATTTCATATGATAACTATCTACATACTAGCAGTAAGACTGATAATCATAATTTGATTTATGATTTTCTGCATAAACAAAAACAAGAAAAAAACTTAAAACAAAAAAATAGAAGATATGCCCATAAGGATCAAGTTTGTATGAGTTGGTAAAATATTGGTAACTAGTGACTGATGAGCATTGCTTCAAAACACAATGAAACCTCATAATGGGTTTAGCCGGTAGCGTTAAAAATATCTCTAATACTAGATTAAGGGGAAGGAAAAATGTTATATAGTTATATATCTAGAAAGATTACCATGTGTATTAGAGATTCTAAAAACTAGGTGAGGGGAATTTGAATCCATCTCCAAAACAATTATGACATTCAAATTGTGACTACCGTGGTGTCAATCCTGCTCAAAACCTTATACTTGAAATGAACTTAAGTAATAATAATACACAATTGTTTTGATATTTTACGATACACATAAAAACCTTTAAGACACTATTGTTAATTCTTATATATCAATATATATATATATATTGATAAAGAAATCATATTTTTGTGAGTAAATTTCATATGATATATATAAAATTATGATTTTTCCACTTTCTTGTCAGATTTAATTTGTATGAGGAGATTTAAAAAACTATGTATATTCCATCATTTTTAGGTTGATGACTAGGATAAAATAATGTTCTTATCCCTTTTTCATCAGGCACATAAATGGGTTCAATATTTTGAACCACATAAAGTTTCCCAAATTAATATAACACCCAATATATTTTTTAAGCATCTTTGGACAAGCAAAACCATTGATTATCATTTAATTCATAAAAGAAACATGGTAATCAGGTGTGATTAACTATAATTTATTAGTGTGGATTAAAGAGTTACACAGTTCTAATAGTCATGTATAATGCAACCTTTTTTGTTCATCATTCACATGCACTAATTGTGCACATAAAAGCATATAGTTCATCTTACTCAACCACATAATTATAAATTCTAGAGATATATTATTTTGTTTTAAATTATTTTCTTTAAGGAAAATATTATATATTCTAGATTTACAGTTATTCGGTTGAGGTAATAAAAGTAAAAACTAAAACAACCAAATAAATAAATATATATATATATATAGAAAGATACACCTAAGAATATATTCTGTTGTAGTAATAATTTTAGAAAATATGATTGTTTGAGGAATATATTAAGTTAATATTTCTGTGAGTACTTGATATACATTTGGAGACTATCTTATTTAGTGAAAGAATTTCTAAGTTTCTTACGAAAATTATGAGAAAATACCAAAAATAATAATTGCAAAAATATGTAAAATATTTTAGAATGAATAACTTTGATTCCAAATGGGCAAAAATACTTTATTTCAATTTATTAACTGTTAATGTTAGATTTCTTAATGATTTTGTTCTTAAAGTTTCTAAAATTAGAAAACATAATATTAAGAGAATATCATGACGAATAAATTTCCTACGTTGTTTTCTACCATCCAAAAATTTTTGTTTGGTTTTTATTTGTGCTAAGCTAATCAAAATCTGTAACGAGATGTGGGTTCTACAAAAAAAAGTATGTGCATAATTGTTTTATAATATTTTTGGGCATAATTCTTCTATAAAATTATGTAGTGCAGCTATGGAAAAGGCTATATTAATTATAGGATAATACTATTTCGTAAAGGTCTGGAGAATATTTATTCTTCATTATCACTGCGATAATTTTAACATGAAAGCCCAGTTATAAATCCAAACTCCTTTAGCGGAAATCTTATTGGTTCCCACCAAAAGGAGACCATAACTAATATGTGTTTGTTCTTTACTACTTACTAGCTGGTTTGCAAGAAAGTAACGAAGAAGTATACCTTTCTAAACAATTTTGTTTTCATTTGCTAGGCGATAAATGGAGATTCTTTAATGCAATATTGTAGCTCATCTTTTAAATATGTATCCCATTTCTCACTAATTTTAGTGTAACGAGAGTAATACTTGATATGAGACTCATGTATAGACTCCGTTTCTGGTTCAAAGAGTTTAGCCGGTAGACAAAAAGAGTAGTAGTAGACATTTCCTATTATAACTTTCAATAGACCAAAATCAACCATATTAATAAGACAAACTATATAACTGGATTTCGATGTCTATATATATATATATATATATATAATTGGACATAACTTAGCTAAGGAAGACACTAAACTGTCACGGATAAAGTAAATGATTTCCACTTTCTGGGTCCTCAAATATGGTGGCGGATTCAATACAAAACTTTAAATAAAATTAGGTTATATATTATAGTTATTTCACTACTTTCTTGAGTCATTCTAGGTAATTTTCACTTTATTTGTAAGATGATGAAATACCTTTTCAATCTCAACTGTTAATGAATATTTTTCAAGAAGTTGGAATGATTATATTTATTTTATAAATCTCAAGAAAAGCCACTGCCGTTGGATTAATAGTTTGAAAAATAACTTTTAAGATGTTTGAATTTAAAATTATTTTTAGAGAAATTAAGTTCTGATTATTTCGATTAATCATCATCTTTTTATCCAAATATAATCTTTTATTATTATGTAAATCTTGATTAATATATATTTAGATTCACAACTAATTTTGAAATTAATTCTAAAACATTATTCATTATATATGAAATTAATTATTTGTAATATTTTAAAAATTAAATAACCAAATCGTTTTTAAGTTATAAAGTATTGAAAATAATCTAAAATAAAAATAAAATATAAGATCTATTTTAAATGGTTATAAATCGTAGTGTTATTTTCAAATTCCTAATAAGATATAAGATCTATTGATGATTTGGTTATAGAAAACCGAACCTTAAACCTAAACCAGACATTGAACCATAACTTCAACTTTCTCTTTTTTTTTTATATAGACAAACAAACAATTTTATTAATTACAAACCAGGATTAAAAAGTTAATATACAAAACTTTCAGAAAAAAAATAATAGGACATACGCAGATATATTTAACATACATTGAAGACGATAACATGTGAAGTGAATTTGAAGATGTTTCATGAACTAAAGATTTATTCCTTACAGTAAATTACATTCGTTATATTTTCTTCCCTGTATTCGGTCTTTTCTAATGCAAACTGTGTGTTTGACTAGCAACTCATAGCTACAACCCATAATGACATACAACACTGTAACATTCAATGCTTCCGTATTCAAGACATTATTATAGGGTTTGGCTTTAAATTCGTCCTCCCATCATTTTTGTCTCTGGTCTTTTGCATTTTTGTAACACTCGTTTTCTGGAAAAAACAAAAAATTTGAGCTACCATTTTCCATCTTGATTTGAGTTATTATTCTAAAAGTTATTTGTATTTTCATGAAGTGTTCTGTTTAATATGTGATATAGAGCAAAGAGGATTTAAAAGGAGATCATGAGTTCATATGTAGTCCAATCATCACGAGTTTTTGAAGATATCTTCAGGATAGCTACAATGTGATTGGAAAGTGGACAGTGAAATTTTGATTTGTAATTTCTTCTTTATGCTAAGCGTTCTGTTATTTTGTAAGATTTTCTCAGGAATGTTGTTTTGTTGTTATGGTTGGCTATAGGGTGAGTAAGAGAATGTTGTGGTTGTATCATTGTAACCATTAAGAAACCATAGAAATTCCTGATAAGGAATATTTCTTAAAAAGGAAAAATACTATAAAGGAAATCATTGTGAGCATATATGTGAGTGCATGACCATTGGTTATCAGTGTGATCCTAAATTTTGCTGACACGTTTTCATGTGTAGAGTCAATGGATGTTGAGATAAGCTTGTGGTTTGATTGATTGTACAGTAGTTTATTTGTATTTTGTTAATATGTTAATTATTTTATGGATCATGTGTGTATATCCCGTAAGTTAAAGGATTTCATCACTAAATATTTATTAAAATAATTATGCATCTCTGCATCATGAATCAGAAAAAAAAATATTATGGTGAGAAGAGGATGATAATTTAAGACCCTCTTTCTAAAATTTTGGTTTTTTTGAATTTTTGACTATTGATGAATTGCTGGTTGAATTATTTTTAATAATTTTGAATTTATTTTTGATAATTATGTAGTTAAAAATAATATTAGAGATGGTTATTAGTCTCTCATATTTCGAAATGTTTTTTTCTGTGAATTTATTCGGTGATTTAATTAATTTAATTAAATTATTATTTGGCTATTAATTGAAGTAATTAAATCTAGAATTGTATTAAATTATTATTTAGTGATTAATTGAAGTAATTTAATCTGGAATTTTTAGTATTTTTTATAGAAATTTAATCTGGTAGAAACATCGGACACCGGCCAGAAAACGCTGAGATTGAAAGGTTGTGCCAAGTGTACTTAAAATCGCTAGAGTGTAGTAAATGTAAAATTAAATTTCGGGCCTTTGAGAAGCATAGACCCTGATTTTCCCAAGTGGTCATTATTCTCTTTTATTTTATTTTTTCGTTTGCTACGCAAAAAAGGAAACGAATTAAATTAACGAAAAGTCATACGTATGAGTAAATCAAAGTTATACGTATTTTCGTTATTTAAAAAGAAAATATTAACTAAATCTAATTACCTAAATCAAAGTAATTAGTTTCATCTTCTTCATTTTTTAAACTGTCATCATTGATCGTTATCCTAAATTGTTATTTGAAAAAAAATCCTCAAATGATCTTCACTATTTTAAGTGCCTCAAATATTTTACAAGTTAATCAACTCATAAATTCAAACTGGATTCGGTAAGTTTATTCAATCTTTTTCATAGTTTCAATTCACATAGAATAGCCGGAAGTCTGGAAGAAATTAGAACGATTAAATTTAGGAAAATTAGGTGTTGAAAGTTAGTGTAAAACAGATTGTTACATCTTGATTGTCATGAATCTTATGAGTTATGCAACATGGCAAGTGGCAAACGTATAAATAGAAAGTTTTGGCAATGACTGCTGTTATTGTTGCGTAGTGCTGTGGTGGATGAATGATGATGTTGTTATGTCGGAACTTAGATGTTACGTAAAAGACGAAACTAGCTTTAACGTTTCCATAGTCCATATCAATGTTTTGTACTCTAGTCATGTTAATTTTGTGATACCTTATTTTTTATATAGTGATTCATCTATTTAACATTTTTTAATTGTAAAAATGATGAGATTTAGAATATGAGAAATATGAATGGTGATGAGTGTGAACAGAATGAGAATATAAATTAGTTTGAATGTGAGGAGGGATACAAATGGGAATGAGAATGACAAAGAGAAAGAGAATGTTAATCAAAAGAATAAACCCGGGAATTTTAAGGAATATCAAATTTCTGGAGATGTTCAAGATCCTGGAAATTGGAGAAATGTTGATAATAGAATGAGAGATTTTTTGGTTTAGAAAAGTCCAATAACAAAGCTTCCTATTGATTATCATTTTTCAAGAGATATTGGGAGATGTTTCTCTCATTCATCTTATACAAGAGAAATAAATAATGGAAAGAACAAGATATTTTTGTTTTTTGCTGTATATTATTCAGCCAAAACAAAATATTAATCAGTTGGTCATTACTGGATATGATGATCGGAGAAACGTTTCACAGAGAAAATGAATTAATTTGGTTCTGTGTTTCCTTTCACCTTAGATGCATCTCTCGGTGGAGAAATCTTCACCATCGTGTAACATTTTGGCTGTATTTAATAGTAAAGAATTAGTTACTAATTATTAGATTAGTTTTTTTTCCAATAACGATTAATTTCTTACAATATATTTAGCTAATGCAATTTCTTCGCCGCATAAAAGGGCAAAAATAAGTTTTATATATATATAATTCAAAAAAATATGTTATTCCACATAGATATCAACAGAAAGCAAACGACATACATTAGTGTGTATGAGTATATATATTTACACTCTGAGCTTTTCTACTTTGGCTTCGTCACCGGGCTGCTACATGCTTTTGGAGTCTGAGTTCCCGTAAGCTTTGGAGATACGTTGGAGCATTGGAATGTCGCTGGACCATCACGTCCATTGTACTTTATATTAATGTCACCAACCTCAACATTCTGGCATGGATATCCCTTACTGCACAAAAGCTTAACTGCTTCTTTGTTCCCTGATGTTCCTCTGATCTTCTTGAAGCTTATGTTAGCCAACTTGATCGTTGATGGTTTCTAAGAAAAAAAAAACAAAAGAAAAACGTCTTGGAATCAGAACCAATAGGAGACTAGTGCATATAGTTTTATCTCTAACTATATGATCACATTTTTGTACAATAAATGTACCTGCTTGTTGCATTGGTTCCAAGGGCAGTACTCTTGGTCGATAAGAATTGGGTTGCTGACATTCTTGAGAATGATATTCTCGAAATGAATGTCGGATGCGGATGTGGTACAAGCAGCAGAAGGCCATGTCTTGATCCTAAGCCCATTGTCAGTTTCTTTGAGGGTGCAATTGACGATCTTGATGCCACTAACGTTTTCCTCATGCTTGTATCTTCCAAGGCTTCCAATACTAATTCCATGTCCTGGACCACAAATAACTCTTTCGACAAGAAGGTTCTTCATCCCATCCCCAACAGAGATACAGTCATCTCCTGTGGCGATGACTGAATTGATGATCTTGACTCCATCACTTCTTCCCAAATGGATACCATCGGTGTTAGGACTCTCTGCAGGAGCCACGATCCTCATGTCTTCCATTGTCATGTTCTTTGCACCAATCACGTTAATGTGGAAGTTCTTTGCATCTAATGATGTAATGCCTCTAATTTTCGCGTTGGTCACGAAATCAAACCTTATGCTCTGTTCAAGAAATGACACAAATAAACATCATTCAACATAACTATTCAGGGAGCTTATAACTGTTTATATAATATGAGAATGTTTCATACAATGGGGAGCTTCTTGCAGTTGAATGTCTGATGGCAGTTATTAACCCTCCAAGCTGCGTTACCTTCACCGTCAAAAACACCTCCTCCGTTCAACTTAAACCCATCAATGTTACGGAAAGCAACCCATTTCTCCTTTCCTTTGACGTTTCCATCAGCTTTTACGGTTCCTTGTAGAGCAATCCTTATCGGAGCTTTGCATGGACCCTTCATCTCGATTTCTCCAAGCTTGTATTCACCTTTTGGGATCATTACAGTACTCTTTGTTGGGAATTGGCATGCCTCATTGAATGTTTTCAACAATACCTTCATTGTAAAAGGTTTTTTTTTTTGTAAAATTGCTTGGAGAACAAGAAAATAATATACATGGTTTTTAGGTTTTAGAACTGACCTTAGTGATATCAGAGCCTGGACGAGCACCAATGTTAAATACCTTTGCATTAGCTGATAAACCTAAAAAGCAAAAAACAAAGAATGCAGATATTCCAAAATTTACGTGACCCATTATGGGATTGTTTTAGTCACTTAGTGATTACTTTTACCTATTTTTTTTTGTTTTTTTATAATACACTATTTATGACTATTAATTTTGAAATTTTTTATTTTTTATTTTTATTTTATGTTTTGTTTCTCCCTTTGGCTCCCATTATATAGTCTCTAGGAGGAGAGATATTTGTAACTTCAACTTTCTTCTCCACCACTAAATTTTCAGCTTTTCTTACCGATATTTAGGGTGTTTTATAATACACTAATACTATTATTATTTTCTAAAGAAATGAATCCATTTTTAGAAAGCAAAAGTTTATCTAGTTACGACAAGGTCTCAATATCGATTTTGGGTTTGCGGTAGTATATGCATGGTCTTTTATGCATACATCACAAAACAACTATAAAAATAGGCTAGAGAGATTTGTATGGTTATTAGTTCTAGCTATGTTCGACTATAAAAATTTAGTTACTAACAGACATAAGAGATTTTTTAGGGAGGTACCCACAATTGAGCACCTAAATACGGTAGACACGACCTACGAAAATAGATCATGTTAGAACATGTTACATAATCATATTAACATGATATATCGAAAGTTTCAAGCATTTTATATAATTTTCTAAGCACCATATATGGATTTAGATACCAGAAAGCAAATTTTATTTAGTTATATTGAAAGTCGTAAGAGCAATTTATTTATATTATATTAATTATCGAGCAGTTTTTCTTTGTCATACATAGTTTGTTGTTTTGAGAGTTCATGTATCTTATAGCATCTCTAATGGTTAAGAAACCATAAACATTATTTATAATACAAATATTGCAAAAATAAAAGATAAGAAACTCTTAAAGATTCTTAGCAAAAACATGTTCCAATGGTTAGAATTTTCTAATGAGGTTCTTATATTTTTAATTTTAGAAATATTGTGTAACAATATTTTTGATCAAACAAAAGCTTGAGTTGATAATACATGGTCTAATGTTTGTCCAATCATTCATCTAATTCACCTAATTGCATCTCTAAAGTATTTAGTTGATAAAACATACATGATTAAAGTACCAGAATCCAAAAGTGAGCTGACTTTCAAAGGCTTTACGACAATGATCTAAACCATAGTCAGAGGCGGTTGAGAGCACTAATTATTCATGTTTGAATCGTTGTCTTGTTCTGCAGTTGAAGCTTCAAGCTTTTCATACAATGCAGAGTTAATCCTACACCAATTATTCACATCAGTGTTAGTGTTTTAGAAAACTACAAACCATCAACATCAAAACACAAAGACCAATAACTTTCAATAGAAAGCAAGAATCTGATTCAATAGAAATAATGATTCAGCAGTTTACTGAAGCAAGCGATTATTAACTTTCACCTAATATAAATTTAATTTTGGATAATTGTCACCTAGATTTTAATTTTTATTTAAATTTAATTAAATAAATTGCATGATTTGACTAACCAATCAGGGTCCTAAAACTGCGTTGGAATCTGGTGGTCAAAAAAATGAAGAAGTCTCTGAGGGTAGAAAAGTATTGAAGATTATATGTGAACATGCATGGGTATGTCAAATCTCTTACCAAACCACATTAGAACATGTCCATTAGTTATTTTTTTAGGGTCTTTATAATAAAAATATTTTAAAAAATTTAGTACAGTATAGATCAGTGTCTTTATACAGACACTCGAGACACTCTCTAGACACTGAAAGTACTATCAATATAATACATGTCACAATTTGATTGAAGGTTGTTGTTTTTTTTTGCTTTATTTATATAGGCTCTTCCATTTTTTTACAAAACTTTCTCTTTCATTAGTAAAGACACTTTACTAAGAATAACCAATGCTTATGGTCTTATTGATTTTATTGGGAAGCTCTTTTATGGTTTTTGCTAGATTTCGCAGCTTCAGCTTCACCTTGGAAGTTCATTACATAACTATTATATATGTAGCATGGTTAATTTATCTGCGTTTAGTTTCGTTTTTCAGAAAAGCTTAAACATACATGTTTTAGACCCAAACTTATCCAGATTGAGTTTTGTTTGTAGATGAAAAATTGTAAAGTTCTTGATGTTGGTGGAGCAAAAAGACTCAAATGCTCTTAACAAAAAGAAAAAGAAACAAATAAAGACAACATTGGCAGATGGTGATGCAGTGTGAGTTTTTGCATCAAAATTAAAATCTATTTTTAAAAACAACTTAGAAATGGCTGCACAATATGACTCTTTTAGTTTAGCCTCTGATTCATCATATGCCACTAATTATTTTACTTTTCTGTTGTTGTTCATCTTGCATTATTTTGCCCCATTTGTTTCTGAAAAATCATTATTAACGATATATCATTCAAACAAAATTGAGGGTTTCGTCATCCACGAGAATTCGATAATGATGAGATATAATCATGACAGTTCTCGATTAATCAATCGTTTTGTCTCTAGATTGGAGAGATTTTTCTGTAGTAATTATCACAGGTGTCATTTATTCCCTATGAATAATTTAAATTGGCTCCAGAAGTGTCATCGAAATGAAGTCTACGCGCAAAGATATATGGAGTCACAACGGAATAAATATGAAGTATAAAATATTTTTAGTATGACTTGGAAAGCAAAAAAAAAAAATGTCAACCTGACATAAATATTTTATCAAATGAAAGGACAAATAGAAAAAGAAAATTAACATTATACAATTTTTGTTAGTGCGTGAAACTTATTTTGGAAGAAATCATCGTTCAACTTCGTCTTTTTAATATTTAGTCTTTTTAATATTTAGTCTTTAATATATGACACATACTATTGTTATGTAATCATTTGTATTTTGATGTTTGTATTCGTTTTTGTAATCTCTTTGTACTTTGATATTTTAATAAATTTATATGGGAAAATGTTTAATTCTAGACAGTTGCATAGTCTTACAAGTTAAGAGTATGTTATTAGATTATGATATATTTCAGCAATAAATCAAAAACATGTACATCGTTAAATCATGAAATGGCCGACGTTCGAGATGTCAACTATGTAAGGATAAATTTTTGTTTGATTATATTGATTTATTTCTGATTACATATAATTAATAAAAATAGAACACTATACTTATTTCGTATAGGACCTCAGATATTAAGAAGACCATTCAATGCTAACATGTTCCAAAACTTAAGGCATTTGTTTACTATACAAATACACACGCACGAGTTTATTTCAAGGGAGATAATTGGTTTTGAGTCTTGACCCACTCATGTGAACTATACTAAACAAATTCACTTGGGGAAGGCTTTTGACTAGCATTTCTTTGACAATTGTGCATTTCTTTTGGTCTCCAGTATAGTCTTCCAATGTTTTGAAGATTCAAATGAACGACTAAATAGCATACAAGTAGAAACACATTAATTGCTACCACACTAGAGAATGTCTTTGTTTTATCTCCAAGCACACGAGGCAACCAAATCTCTATTCATCCAACCAAGGTACAAGGCCCCATCTCTTTCTTCCAGCCTGTATTTTTCCGAATAGTTTCTGAGCAAACTTTTAATGGTTGAATTCACAACCGGACTCAGAGGGTAAGGCATGAAACCCGCCATCCCGAACCGTGATCTCCATTTCCCTAAGAGCTCGTGCCGCTCCACTCGGTCAGCTCCTTCACACGCTATGATGTTGACGACATCTCTTGCTAGACAATGTTGCTCAACATTAATCCTATGTTTGTGATCTCTTGGGAGAGTAACATCAATTGACTCGAACATCGCGGCATAGTAATTCATTGTCTCTATGAACCTCGGGAAGAAGGGGGCCGTGTTTGTGTTTGACTCTTGTTCCACTAAAGTAACTACCTTGGGAGATAAGCTCTTCACCATTCTTAGTAATTGGTCCCTACAATATATATCCAAAACATTCAAGGGACCAAACAGAAGAATCATTCTATGTTTTAAACAGATCTTTATTAAAAAGTATACCGGTGATTCTCGGTGCTCACGCTTTCGTCTGGCATATGATGAAGCACAAAGGCAAAGTTTACGGCTAGAGCTTCCCCTGGTCGGACTCCGAGGTTCTTAGGCTTAACATCCGAAACTGAAACCGATACCGAGTTGAACTCAAATGGAACATTGAACTTCTTAGCAAGTTTAGCGAGTCTGTTTCCAACAATGCTTAACCCACCTCCACGAGCATACGCAGAAGTCATATCATCAACACCGGTTATCCGAATCCGCGGAGGCCCACCAGGCCTAGCTGAAAAAGCCTGGATAAGAGTAACCCATTGACTTCCTTGACCGATTTGGAAATCGATAATATGAACACGGTTTTCTTCCTTCATTGCCTCAGCAATGGCACCATTTGCTGACATGTATCCAAACTTGAAATAAGGACAAACCTCATAGAGAATGTGCATATAGGAGAGAAGCTCAGTACTAGCTGGTTGAGGACACCTATAAAGAGCTTTATATATAGAACTACCCGATGAAGCTAATTGAGCCACTAGACCTTCCAATAAATAAGCTCCCAACCGTTGAATAGGCTCACCAGAAACCGAAACCATCAGCCGTAACTTCTCCATCATCGAATGAGCCATCATATGATCGTTTTCAGACATAGCTTTTGCACAAGAAACGAGATCAGCTCTTAGATCTCGTCTTGAGATAGCTTCTAGAGTTGATCTCCAGCTATTAATCTCTTGACACGCCGTGGAATCAAAGGAATCAGTACAATCAAAAACTAAGTCCAAAGAATCTGGTCCCATCATCACCGTTTCGATTTCTCTTATCTTGTGTTTGAAGTCATTCAAATCGTCTGTCACACAAGACCCACATGTATCCTCACATGTAGCAGTGTAACCAGGAGATTCAGGAGATGGCTCGAGTGTACAATAACGTTTACGAGAGTTGTGAACTGGTAAGTACCTAAGCTTCCCAACAGTGTTAGGCTCAATCTCTTGTCTAGGCTGCTTATACATTTCTAGTCACGCCTTTGAATAATCTGCACAACTACAAGTAAAAACATCAGACTTGACTTATCTCAAACTATAGAAAAGCTCTAAATTGGCCTAACATAGTTTTTAAACTAAGATCAACCAGATCCCTTAATTACATGCAAAATATTTACAGAGTTGCATATAAACAAATCAAATCTACTGACAGAAACAGAGTTTATGAACCAAAACAGAGCACACAATTCATACCTTTTATTGTTAATTAAGCAACATAAGCTCCAAAACAAAGAATTTTCCAACAAGATCAAGAGAAACATAAGAGTTACGACCAGATGTGATCATATTCATACCAGACAAAAGTTAGAAACTTGAGGAAGTAAAGATCAAACAGAACTGTTCAAGTGAAACAAAATCTAATTTTGGTAGTACCCACCTGAATTTTCGGAGATGGAAAAAACCTTAAATTTTGTGAAATCTTATTGAAGTTCCATGTGAACCAGAGGAAGAGCTAAAGAGAGAGAAAAAGTTGTCGGAGACAAGGCACATGCGAATGAGTTAAAACAGAAGTCACACATATTATTACAAATAATAGAATCTCAAATCGGCGTGGGATTTACGATTATACCACTCAAACATGTCGCTCCCACCACCACAAAAGTTTGATTTAAGTTTAATCTATAATTATCAAAGATACATGTCCTTGATCCAATATTTGTCTCAATCTGTTTTCTAAATTTCCACTATCTCGAATCTTAGTACATAGAATAAAAATATGAATTTTAATTGGACCAAAATGAGTTAATTTTAACTTAATGATACATAGAAAACAAAGAAAGTAGTAATATTTTTTGTTTAAAAGATATAGTGTAAAAGTTTTTAAACGACAAGAGAAAACGATAAGCAATAGAATAGCTAAAAGCCGTATTAAATAACGGTACGAAGTGGTGAAACAAAAATGTTGAGCGTACCAGTTCTGGTAAAAATAATTATATGAAAAGAATGTTGACCGTTTGGAGAAAAAAAAAAGAATGTTGACCGGTAGAGAAAGAAGACTACAATGCTGAAGTCAAGTAATTAGGTTTTTTTTTTCTTGGATTGGTGCCTCTGCAAGAAGTTCAAAAATTTGCTAATTAGTTTTATCTTACTTTTAGGATGATATTTTTATTTATCAAATCCGAACCAAGGCATTTAATTGCAACCGATTTTATCAATGGTGTTAGGAAACTTGTTGGATCATTAATATATATATATATATAAAGCAGAAACTAGTCAAATTAAAACTGCTCTGACTTAAAATAATTATATTTAAAAATTGAAGCTAAAAATAAATGTTTTGCAAGAGCAATTCAGATTCTAAATCAAAGGTGGAGATTCAATTTTGCAAAGCACCGAGAAAGAAAGAAAGATGAAAATTAAAACTTCCTAACAACTAAGATATATATATATATAATATTTGCTCACCTTTACTGCTTTTATAGTTTTTTTTGTAAGTGAATGGTGTGTCATTGTGACCCCACAGCATTTTCTCTTGCCGTTTCTTATTTTATTTTATCAACCTCCCATTACAAAATAGAGTAATAGAGATAACACTTTTAACAAAATCAGAGAGATTGAATGTGTTTAATAATCTATAAACATGATTCATGAAATCTGTCGATTTGTCGTTTTCTAAACTTCATGCACAGATTCATGTATGTACCATATATGATATATGTGAATGTGTATGTATGTTATGTTCATGGGACTTGTAAACTAATGAACCACTCTTTTTAAGTTGTTCTATTCTAGCCTTCGAGGCTTTACTTTACTGGGCTCGTGTTCAACCAAATTCGACATCTACAACCAAATCTTTTTGATGAAGTAAATGTATAAAATTTCGGGACCCTAATCCACTATCTACAGAAATGATTATTCTAATTCTTATTAGAAATTATTACTAAAATGCATGCACACAAATAATTTTAATAACATAATTGCCTTTATCCTCTTCATTTTTTTATTTTAAATATAAACTAAATGATGGCTCACATTTTTAAATCAAACTAAAATTGATGGTTGTATATCAAATGGTTGATTAATGAATATAGTTCAGAATTAACTTGGTAAATACTAAGAATTAAATTTTCATTTAAGTAAGATAATTATTAGAAGTTTCTATTTGCAAATGACAAAAGGAGACCGGCAAAAAAAATTACTTAAAGTTTGCGACTAACTTTGAATAAATTACCGTAAGAAATAAATCACTCGAATTAACTTGTCAAGCCAAAAAAATTGATGAGTTTGGTCAGCGCCAAGCGAAAAACCAGTTCATATTTTGTCTATCTTCTTCAGGATAATATGCCTTTAACCCGTGATAAGTTTGGCATCCAAAATTTGTTTAACCTAGGATATATTATTGTTTCATTTTCTTAAAGTTCATCTATATTGCTAAGGAGAGTAAATACTCCTCTTTCTATTTATCAAATAATGTCATTTGGACATTTTTTATAAAAATTAAGAAAAATGTGTAATTTTATTTTTATATCCTCTAAGAATAGAGTTGTTAAAAAATTTCTGCCTAATTAATAAATTAAAATAATAAGGATAAAATGAGTTTAAATTTAAATTATTGGTAGGATAATATTCTTTGGAAAACAGAGGGAGTAAATATTAGTCTACAAACTAAAAGATAAAAGTATGATTCAACGAAGGTGTTCCCCGAGTTCAAAACCCAAGAGTGAATATGCATACTTTTGGTTTCTCTGTTTCAATACAAACATGAATCCGTGGTCCTTGACACACCGAGCATATGTGAACGGTCACAGATATACGACCAAACACTAATAGATATCTGTTTCAAGAGTCACGATCGGATAATAAATTAATTATGAAAATAAATAATTTACTAGTGATATAAAAATGTCAATTTATCGTAAGAATAATTACACATAAAAATAAAAAATTAACATCGGTAAAATACTGAGATACCTATATTTGATATTGAATAATGTTTGAATGATTCGAATTATATCATTTATATAGAAATGATAAGGTAAATTACTATGTGTGCATTTAGACGGTGAGGCACAAAAATTATATTTTAATAATATTTTGATACATGTTAAATATGTATCTAACTTTATTTGATTCTTACAATACTCTCTCTATGAGATTAGTGTCACTATCGGTATGTTATGTTATATTTTTGTTGACTTATTCAAAATCTTTCTAGGAAATTATTGTTCTTAACAAGAGTATAACCATGCAAACTCTCCCTATAATGATAAGATGGTAACTTTTAATTTTCTTTGATGACATATTCTAATATTATAAATATATTTCTTGACTATACTGGTAGGTAGTGACTTTATGAAAATATATGTGTATCGTCACATGATCGAATATGATTAACTTCAATGACTTTAGCTTTCTCAATTTCCTTAGTGTATCATAATAATTTTGTAGAGATATATTTGGTTCTATCACTTTTTGATATATCATTCTTTTTCTTGAGGGACACATATATCATTGTCTTCATATAAGATTGTTGACTCTGAGTTAATATGGATCCCACTTAATCGGATGTGGTGGCTTATCGACCTTAACAATACATATTCTCTAATTGCTTCATGTGCGATAAATTCAGCATGATTTGAAAAAGTTGACATTATCGTTTGCTTCAGAGAACGCTTCTTATCGTGAATACATATCATTTTTGTGATTTGATTATTATGGGATCTGATAAGTATTTTGCATCTGTAAAACCGGTCATTTGACAATTTGAATTTTTAGAAGAAAGTCATTTTAAATTAATAGTTATTTGAAGATAACGAAATACATGTTTAATTTCATTCTAATATCTTCATGAAGGAAATGAACAAAATATTGCCAAAAGCTTAATGGTACATTCACTTCAAGAAATTTCTTGGTTCCAATTGGTCGAGCATTATGATTCTTAATTATAAGCTCGTTATTCTTTTCGTGCAATACATAGTAGTTCTTATGGAAAGTAAGAAAAGTCTTGTTAAACATTTCTACTTTGATAACATGATTTCAACAATCTTTCAATTTTGTCACCATTCTCAATATTGTGAAGTTGTAAAGACTAATATTTTCAAAATCTTGGAACCTTAGGTTATTCCAATTATCCCGAATATATTAAAGTGTTATTACTTTTTGGTTATCAAACCTATATTTAAATGATTTCTACATAATCTTTTGTTTGCACATAGTAATGCGTAAATTTCTCATCTAGATGTTTCTGATAAAAATTATTGATTTCGCGTAGGCAAAATATTTTTTTCTTTTATGGTTTTATATATTTTCTATATCTAGACAAAACTCTGTTGTCCAATCGATATAATTTTCTCCAATTATTTGCAGAACCGAAAACTTGAATTTCTCAATTTTTGTCATCTGGTTTTTCTAAATTCAAAGCAACAAAATACTATTAATATGATATTACATATAATATATTTAAAATAATCTATTGATGCTAATAATACAAGAGATTATAACACATCTGCACACCAATACTTATAGTGAATTCTTTGTGGTAAATTCTCCAAAACTAAATAATAAATACTAGCAAGAATTACAAATAAAAAATATAAGAGCAAGGGAATCATTCTTCACAATGGAAAACTAATACAATTTGTTGGAGAAAGATTTGAAGAAAAAAAATCTTTTGATCAATTGAATGAAAATGACAGAATTTAGAGATTAAAAGTACAATTCATAGCTGTTTAAGAAGTCGATAAAATTGAAACTTTTCATTGTGACCAATGGTAGTAAAAGACTAAAGCATAAATTAATTTGAATTTTTTTTCAATAAAGTTAAATTTACTAATTTCATATTGAATTTGTATACAACTAGCTGGTCTCCATTATATAATAATATAATATAAAATATATATTTAACAATAAAATTATTGTAAAAAAGGCATCTATATGATGATAATAAAATATGTGGCGGTTTAACCGTCCAATAAATGTATAATTATAGTGCATTACACAGCTATAACATAAAAATATTAAATTAATACTAAGGTGAAACCCGCAGTTAGTAAAATTAAGTGAATAGTAAAGTATTAAACAATTACTAAAAATAATATATTATTATATAGATGACATACTCTACACTATAATAAATTATACAATATAATATATTTATAAAAATTTAGAATAATGTCATGTTGATAATATGTTATAAAAATAATAATTTATAATAAACATAATTATAAATAAAGACAATAAACTTATACTCGTGAAATATCGTAATATTGATACTAAAAATAATTAGAGAGAAAAATAGATTTTAATCTCCTTGTTATTGAGCTGTGTTTAATAGATTTACAACAATTAATTTTAAGGGGAATACCATCCAATGACCTTAGTTTGATAATCCTATTGGAAAATGATGTTCAGTGCATAGTTATCATACTCCTTTTACCTAATGCATGCAACTGGGGCTTACATGGTGCACGTCAAATCATCCCCTATATAGATGAACACGTATATACATCAAGTGGTGTGATAATAATTATTATTATTATCTTACATGATAAGCATTTAATAAAAAAATTAACTCTTTCCTCAAATATGATAATTGATTGCTTTTCCTATGAAATACATCTAAATATGAAGTGTATTTTAAATAAAACATATCATAACATATAATAGCATGATATATAAATAAATTAATGAGATAATTTGTTTTTAGCATGATAATATAAAAAACCACGTAATCCCATCATGTAGGGACAGTAAGACATTCGTGTTAAAGTAAAAAAAAAGTACATTCGTTTATAGAAATGTTATTTTGAATTGATTAGGTTTGTTTTTTTTTTAATGATTTTTGTTAATTATATCTCTAAGTATAAGTTTTCTTTAGGGTTTTGGGGATTTTTAGACCACAAGTTTTGGTATTTCATTTGGATCGGCGATTTAGTATTCATTCAAGTTTATTTGGGTTTCCCATGTAGGATTCGTTATGTATTATCACTTATGGTTTATATTTCCAGTGATAGATCTGAAGATCTAAACCTTAAACCCTAAAATTTAATGCATAAACCCTTAAATCCTAAATTCTGAACTATAAACCATTTACTCTAATGAAAATAATTAAATCAAAATTACTTGGAAGACATCTTGAATTTTGAAAAAAACATAACATACACATATGAGTATTTTACTGAAAATTAACATGTAAACAAAATAATAACGTTATTTTTAAAAATCCACGTGGCATATCTGACGAATGACTTGCGAAAATAGCATATGGGTAAATAGGTGGTGACTTAGAACATGAATATTAATGGGGTCCACCTGTTTCCTATTTGACATAGCTTCTAATTCTCACCATATGTATCCCGCCATTTTTCCGAACGAGTTAAAGACATTTTCTCTGATCAAAACATTAATCTCTTCTCTTATTAAAAAATAATTAATATAATATCTATATCCAAATACTATTTGAATCAAACACAATTATTCATAACTAATAATTATCTAAATACTTAATTATAAAAAGAATATATAATTAAGATTTTTCAATATTATTAAATGATCATTACTAATAATTATTTAAAATAAGATCATTCTTTTAACATTATTAAATGATCTTATTTTACTTTAAGATTTATTTGAAATAATTTTAAAATTATTAGATAATATAATTAATATTTATTTCCTTCAAATATTTCCATTATAATTTTGTAAACGGATATATATTACTTAATCGATAAAGAAACATTGCGTTAATTTTTTCAATTTCATAATAGAAATATCAAAATTGACTGTAACTTAAACTTATATGATATTTTAACCTTAATGCCCATATATATGTTTTTGATCAGCATAAGACAGATATGGCGAAAATATTAAATCGCTAAAATGTGGAATTTGCAAAAATTTAATATAAAAAATATAAAGTTAAATTTGTTGGTCAGTCATCAAATCTGTTAGACATGATGAAAAATAGGTAATCATAACTTTTATAAGTACGAACCTTACCGGCTGACTATTTGCAATTCAGAAAAATATCATACACATACATGATCAAACGAATACATACATGATCAAACGAATGCGTATTTTGACAATTATATGTCTCACATCGGTCAAAATTTGATTAATAATTCGTAATCATATAATAAAAATAGTTTTAATTACAAATAAACATAAAAATTTTTAAACAAGAAAAATTAAAAAAAAACTAGTGATAATACACATAATATGATTTTATAATTATATTATAAATACTACGAAAATATTTATATTAAAAATATAAACAATAATAAAAATTCAAATTTGTATTTCAATAATTTACTCACGGTGTACTGTGGGTTTGATTCTAGTTACTAAAAAAATTTGACAATGTCGTTTAACAAAAACTTATCTAGAGTTATTTTGCTAATTGATCCTAATTTTAATCATTTAAATAGAAATGAAAAGTAAATTAGAATCTGTGCATAGTGATGATAAATTTCACATCAATTATATTTATGAATATTTTTGTGCGTGATAAATATGTATATAACTTTAGTTGAATTATGTCAGGTTTTTTTTTTTAGTCATTCAACCAGTAAGTTATAATATAATGTTTTTCTTTCTAAACGAGTTGTTAATATAATGTTGCAGAGAAGTCCATGTTCTCAACATCTTTGGTGGATCTTGAACTACCTAAAATGTGGCATCTTTGATGGTAAGACCATGTTATGGACCAGGAACTTGACACCAATGTTTTTGAATTTTTGTACAGTTTGTTCTTTTTATGCCTTCTTCAGACCAAGTTTGGGACATTTTCTTATGAATCAAATAAACGAACTTATTGACTCAACATCGGGAAAAAACAATTTCAACATGAATAATTTTCACGGTGTCTTTCCACATACGTACTAAAATGCAGTGCATTTTTCAACATCAATTTAGTAATTTTTCAAAAATTCAAATGAACTTTAACATATGTGCGGTTATGATCAACATTGACCAACAGATGTCATATGTCATATATTTTTTTGAGTCATACTTCACATGGAATATTTTGACACTTAAAATTGAACAGTGAAAACACTACTGCGGTTAAGCCATTAAATCAATATTTTATCATTTTTGTAATTCCAACAACTGTACATAAGTTTCCAACCATTATAATGTACATTCTCAAAAATAAAAAAAAGATACAATTTTAACTTACAATTTTTGAGTTTAGAGGTCACAAATGTAATTGTTCAAAAATATCCCGTTTAACAGTCGGACCCTTACAGTTAATGATAAAAATCTATATAATGATTTAAATTGATAATAGTATTTCGTTGGTCAATTTGAAGTATCAAAAATAATTTATACCCAGATCATTGCATAAAATTTCAAAAATCATTTTTTTGGAAAAATCTGTGGCATCCGACTCAGAAAAATATGTCGTGTTATACGACTCAAAAAAAAAAAATGTCATGTGTCATATGACTCAAAAGAAATATGTAGTTTTCCGTAAATGTTGATTCAGCAGAAATATGCCACCTGGCATCTTATTCATCAGTTTGACTAATACCATTTTGGTTTGACTGTTGAGTTGTTGAATATTTATTAAGTTGATGTGGAAAAATGTATTGCATCGTAGTTAGTGTATGAAAATATGTGGGGTTTAGAGAGTCCGGAGATATCCGCTAATTTTTTTTTAAATTAATTTTTTAAATTAACTTTTTTTGTTATAAGTTTTTAAAGAAATATTAGGTTGTTTTATTTTTTTTAAAAAAATAAATTACTTATAGTTTTGAGTTTTTTTATGTTTTGTATTTTATATATTTTTGTTATTATTTTATAAAAATTTTTAGATATAATATATATTTTTAAATAATTTAAAAAAAAATTTAATTTTTTTTGTGGGTTTGCGGGTAACCCGCTAATTGATGCGGAACGAATATGAATTACTTTTTTAATATTTGTCGGTCAAGTGGGTAAAAATAATTTTGTCGGCCCGAATCAACGTGACCCGCTTAACAGTTCTTAGTGTATGAAAATATACCGTAAAAATTGTTCACGTTCAAATTGTCGCTTTCCCACTCAACCTCCATCGAAACGATTTTGTTGCTAAGACAGCTTTTGGTGAACCAAAAGAGTTTACAGATTCTGTCGGAATAACGAGAAACCACAAATAGAGTATCCAAAATAATTTACTAAGGTATTGAGTTAACAATTTCAACATATCATAAGCCAAAAACAAGGTTGCATATGGTTATCAGATCACAAATATTCCGGTCTCATAATCGACAACAGCAAAAAGAAAATGAATAGGAAATACGAAATACAACTTCATATCAACCAAGTAAGAACACACAAATTAGAAAATATTAGGACATAAGGTTAACAAACACTCTTTTTACAAAACAAAGTGATGCAAACTTTAGGATATTAGAACTATGTATATATATAAAAGATGAGGAAGCATTCAAGGATTGGATCTAAAAGAATCTACCTTAGGCGAGAGATTGTAACCTTGAAGCAGATCATGGATCTTAGAGTACATCAACACCTGTGAGGGATCTCCTACACCACCACCACTACTCAGTGATTCAACCCTCGAAGTTTCCTGAAGCTTAATCTTCTCAAACAGATACTGTTTCTCTGCTTCAGCCTCGCTTAGCCTCTGTTTTAGATAGTTACTTGCGTATTCTTCTTCAGACTTATCGTTTTTCGATAGTACTATCCTCTGCAACCTCTCAGCCTCCCGCTTTGCTTCGTCGGCTTTAAGCTGGAACATGTCTGCCTCTGCTTGCTTTAACCTCACGATTCTCTCTAGCTCGTCTATCTGAAATTTCTTCTTCTGCCTCTCTGCTTTCAGTTCTGATGCTTCCTTGGCTTTGTCTTCGAGCTCTCTATCGCAAGTCTCGAGAGCCATCCGTGCTTTCTTGAACATCCTCATCTTCTCCTCGGCTACTATTTCCATTTTCCTTAGTGTCTCCTCCACAACTTCAGCGATTCGGTTGCATGCATCTTGTGGTGCCATCAGACTTCCACCTTCTCCATTTTCAAAGCTCTTCGCAGAATCCAATTCGATCTCTATAGTGACACGGTAATAAAAAGGGTTTAGATTAGACAAAACAGAGTTATGTTTACTCATACAAAGAAAAACTAATCACCTTGGAAAAAAGTTAATATCAGTTTAGCAGCTGTTGCTTCGGCCAAACCACCCTTAATCTTGTCGATAAGCTCTTCGCACTTCCAGAACAGTTTCCTAACTCGTTGATCTTCGCTTCCACGGAAAATCCTACTAACAAAGTCGAGTTCTTTCATTAAAGATTCCCGATCCCAGTTTGGTGCACAGTGCTGAAACACATCTTTAACCCAACCCAACAGCTCTGACGTGCGATTACATGCTCGACATTTGAACGATATTTCTCCAGGACCCGAAGCATTCTTAGCAGATGATCCTGTAGTGATTTGTCCATCTCGAATAGCACAATCTGTATGAGTCCAATGGGAACAAAAGTCGCATCCAATCCATCGGCAAGTATTGACCGAAAAATCAAACTTGTTACAGATCACACACATACAAAGGTTGCAAAATCCTTTCCTGTTAGCACATATCTCGCAGTAGCAATCATCCGCGGGTAAGTGGTTTTGGCAAGCAATGTTTCTACATCTCTTATACATGAAAATCTCGATTAGAGATGACTGAGACAAACTAATCTGCGGGTGCAAAAACGCTTGGATTCCAGTATTTATCGCTACGAGAATCTCAAGCTGTACCCTATGAGCTCTAACAAGTGTTACAGAACTCAAATCAGATCTGCTATGAACAAGCTTCTGCAAAAACATGAACTCATCTACACTCTGCGCTACATTTCCTTCAAGAACCGATTTAAGACCGTTCTTTAACTCATCAAGAAACTCATCAGGTAACCTATGCATTCTCTCCGCTACTAACTCAACTCTTTCCCTAGCTATGTCCCGAATCGATACCTTATCAGCATTAGAGACATGGTGCATCACAGTGTGTTGTTCCTGAGTATCAGGCTCAGTTTTTTGGTTTTTCACTGTCTTCTTCCCAGGGTCTGTTAGTGGCCATGTTTCTTGAGAACTAGCGCTCTCGGCTGATGACTCGCGTGGCTCTTGATCTGAAGAGACTAGTGAAAGAGTTGTTTCAAGCCCACCAGTGCGTTGTTGTTGCTGACGTGGAGGTAACATTTGGTGAGGATGATTTGAACCAGATGATGTTCCCATCAATGTTAAAACCAAACTGCAATATTACAAAAAAAAACAAACAAATTATAAACTCAAGAATCAGAAATATCATAAGTATACAATTCTGAATTTGACTTTAACCCAGAAGAAACTAAAAATACCCAAATCATTTATCAAAAACCTTGAAACTAACACGAAGCAAAGAAAAAAAAAATCAAATATCCAATGGAAAAATAGATAAAATTCTGAATTTAAATCAACCCTAACAAAAACCCCAAATTATTTATCAAAACCCTAGAAATTTCAGTCAAATAAGAAACAATAGAAAAATAGAGAATCTTGAAAATTGATACCAAAAAATAGATAGATATTAAATTAAATCATACAAAGATTAATATGAAATTGAATCTTCTAGTATCAATTTTCAAACTTAGTTTTAAACTTAAACAACTCGATTATGCAAGTTTCTTTGGTATTGTTTTTACATAGGGAAGAAGAAACTGATAGAGAAGAAAACAGATCGGAGCAGAGGACTCACCGGAAGAGGAGAAACGTCGGGAGATGAAGACGAGGAACAATGGTGGAGAGTGAGAATCGAGAGAAGACAAAAATGTTAGGCCAAGAATATTTATTTATTTTATTTTTATAAACAAAGAAAATATGAAAGAGAAGAAACTTTGGGAGACTTGACTGAAGTATGTATGCTTGGTTTTAAAGCTACTTACAGCTGTCTGTTTTAATCTGTAACGGCAACCTAACCAGCCGGTGACTATTACGACGTGTTGAATTTAACGGTTCATTTTAATGTTTGAATATTGGTGTCAGTTTTCACCTCTCGCCTTCTCAAAGAAGACTTTATTACTTATAGACTGTTGGACCATATAGATATTGAAATAGATATTCGTCTTATTTATTTTTGGGAAAATTATATAAACATATTTCTATCAGATTATATAAAGAGGTGTTGGACATAACTGATCAAAAAGTGTTTTTTAGATAAGAAAATTTCACATTTTAAATAAATCAGATTTTTTTTAATAATAAGATATTACAAGATATTCTAATATACACAATATTTCCTCATATCAATAACATTTAAAATCAAAAACAAAACTTTTCATGAGTTTAAAAAAAATTCGTGTTTGCCGACGAAATTGATCATCTTAGTAGGTGGATTTTTGTTTTCTCCTCCACTGGTTTTCTTTTCTCATGCGATCTCAAATATATGTTTATGTTTTCTTTTATTTTGTCTTCACACATGTTCTACAAATCTCCGTCTATCTCTGATTACACTCCGTCTAGTCGCTAGATCCACCCTCACCACTTTATTAATCTCTCGAAAAAGTCAGTCAACCGATTACTTTCCGCCTAATCCGATTACTTCCCACCTAATCCGATTAATCTCCACCTAATCCGATTATTTTCCACCTAATCATCTATAATCTAATTATTTTTAAATTTTTAGGTATAACAAAATTTTGTTTTTGTTATAAAGACATTTATATTGAGAGTTTGTGATGTTTATAACAAATTATGTTAAAAAAATATAAATAAAAATCATAAAATAAATTATTAATACTATATTTTTATGCATTTACTATAATTTTTAAAAAGAAATTATTTAAAAATTTAATATAATAGATAAATATATTTTTAAAATATTAAAATAACCTAAAATTAATCCCCGATTAATCTCCGTTTACTTTCCGATTAATCCCCTAGGCGATAGACCCACTCTCGCGCTGCCCGACTAGCGCTTAGCGAGTTTTAAAACATTGGTCTTCACTTGAACTCTTTCTCATGAACTTCTATTTGCTCTTTATTTGAATTTTTTATGTGTTATGTGCTTGAAATCGAGTGATTTTGTCTCAATTTGTTGTGATTTAAGTAATTCAATGTGTGTGTTGAGTTTGAAATTGGATGGATTCTAAAACGTTTTGTGCTACTAACTTTTTTATCTATTTACAACTATAACAATGATTACATATCTATGTTTTAAGTGTCTAACACTTCAAATATTTTATAATAGGTTGAAGTTTATCGTTGGAGTTGTGTAGCTTTTAACTATATGTTTGATTCCATTAAGAAAATATGAGATGACTTGACCAAACTCATCAGCCGGTCTCTTGATGGTTTCTCATATGCACTTCAGATATGGGGTTGGAAGCAATTTTTGTTGTTAGACAATTGATTGGAGAGAGGGTTATTGAATGAGAAGACACATTCACCACAAGGGTTAGTGAATAAGATTTATTTACTGGTTATCGAATATTAATTTCAATCTTACTTACTTTAACAATTTACATAGTTAATGTTTTAATCACTTTTCACAGGATGTTGTGCATCCATACATTTTAGCCACATGAAATTTTGATGTATGTGAGTTTATAGTTTTTTGGAGAACCGATAAAATCAAGGTTGCTAAAGTGACCAATTTGAATGCTTTGATCCAAAAAATGATCTGATTTTAGAGACTTTGTTTGGGAAAGTGTAGAAGATGATGAGGTGATGGATAAAGAAGAACATGATGCAACTGGAGTTTGCAATGATGATACTCAAGAGGAGCATGAGGTTGCGGATGAAACTAAGGATGTGCAAGTGTCTAGTTTGGAAAGAAATCAGCAGAAACAAGATTCCAAGTCCGTTGTGCCAGAGAGGAGTGATGAGATATCAGAAGAAACAAGTTTTGCTTTTGATGAACAGAAAGAAGAAGCAAGCTGATATTGGTGTAGAGGCACAGAAAATTAGACTGTTGTATGTGCAAGCAAGTGCAATATGTGCTAACTCTACACATGAAACTTTGAAAGAAGAAATGAAGACTTTCTTCAAAGGATTGTTGATTCTTATTTCAAGACCTTTACAGAGGACATTAGCACACGTTTGGGAGGTTATTACCCGATTTGAGAAATTAGATGGGGAATTCTTTGGGCTGAAGGACGTGATATCATCATCTGGAGCTTCTATTGAAACTAAGGCGAGTCCGCCTTTAGCACAACATAAATTGGAGTATATAAAATATGAATCTCTTTGTTTGATGTAATTGGTGTGATATTTCTTTTACATTGTATGTTGTTTATGTACTTGATTCTATACATTGAGTCTGATATTTCTAGATTATCTTATTTTTAATTGTAATATATTTTTAACATGTTATATAATCTACTGTTTATTTTTATAGATGTTCCTGAACTTTTCTTTTTAAATTGTCAAGACGAAAAAATTCTTTTTGATGGAATTTTCTCTCAGGCATGAGACATTGATCTTAATATTAATACATAGGAATTCCTTAGCCAAATAATATGTCATCTATTTACAAACACAACCTTATTCGAGTCTGAGCTAAAGACTTTGCTAGGAAAAAAGGACGTGGAACTCAAGGACGAATCATGAATAAATGATGAATATGCAGTATTGGTCCATTTTACTATGGAACAATGGGATTTTTTAAGTATTGGTCTATTCACAATCCGTAAGTAATGAAATGTTTGTCTTGTAATTAGAGTTTCTAGAATTTATGTTATTAATGTTTTAAAAATATATATATTCTTACATGAACTTTAAACTCGGTCCAACTATACTCGATACAAAGTTATACAACCGCGTCTTATCCCATAATGTATGGCTTGGAAACTAGGTGCATATTAACTGTTTTTGGGTTATGATAGTATACATTAAATGTCCTTATAAATGCTATTGTTGTTATACAACAATTACATAATTTTCACAAAATAAATGCTATGATGTACATATAGCGTAAGAATACATCACTAGGCCAATTCAAATCAGAGCATGTTAGGTTCATGAATTGTATATTCAGCATGCAAATTCAAAAAATCATGAAAGTTCAAGACACAAAAAGAGCATATATTGGATTCTCACATTTTACATTATACAAAAGGCGAATTACCATCTCACAGGAAGACGCAGTAGAAATGGGTTACAGACTTTGACAGAATCTATACTCCGGTCTCAATAACAATAATCATTGGATATCTTTGTGCGTAAATTTTTGTCTAAAACCATTGAAGTTTTTGATTGTTACAGGCACAAAAATAGACGGTATGTGGATGCTTAGGCTATCATCATCTCTCAAGTGATGAAACAAGTACATAGAAATATTGATGGTAAAATTTCATTGTTGACACCATACGAGGTCATAAAAGTTCATGTGCCAGCTGGAATAAATTGTTCAGCATGTGATTATGTCATCTCCGCGTTGAAATATATTCAGTGTCATATGTTTGAGCTATCGATAAAATTGATACATGATGAAAACATCAGTGAAGCTCGTATCAGGCTAGCAGTTGATTTTCATCAAGGCAATATAAATCCAGAGATAGTTTCTAGAATAAAGAATTTTAAACCTCCAAAATTATCTTCTGATTTTGTAGATTTTGAGTAATATTATTAGAATCAAACTTTTCGATTCTATTTAATTATTTAGATTTTGTTTTGTTTTGGTTAGACCATAATTTAGTTGTTTCTAATGTCATGAATTTGTAATGTGCCTTCATTCATAATATGAATTCTTATTGGTTTAAAATTAATTTTTTTTTGCGACTTACAACAAACATCAAGGTCTAATCGATCGTAATATACAGTAAAATCAATATAGTTTCTGTCGGTGAGTAATTGATCAGTCACATAATCAAATCGATCGTGCAAAATTATGTTACGTAAATGTTTATTATCGGAGGGTGACTGATCGACTGACCAAATCTTTACACATGTTCAATTTAAAACGAAATTAACCAACTTAGAACATTAAATTTAATTGAAACCAAGAGTCATAGCATCTAACCAGATCTAAAAAGGATTTCTATTTAACATAAGAAATTATCTTCTCCACGATTTCATCGTCCCCTCGCCATTAGCGAAAAAAAAAATCTTTATTTTTAAACAGCACTAGATAGCTTCTTCACCTCATTCACTTTCAACCAATTCTTCTCCTTTAATTCAATCTGCATGCCATTCAAAGACTTGAAAAGGTAATTCCTTGAAATCACCTTTTAATTTGGCAAATTAGTTTCAATAAGAAGTGTTTTAGAAACCAAATTATTTATGTTATGATGTATTATGTTTTAATTAGAAGTCAGTCTTTTCATCACAGATCTGTAAAAGTAATTCTTTGAAACCCCCTTCTTATTTGGCAATTTAGGTTTGAATTAGAAGTCTATAACTTTGGTAATGAGTGCATCTAGTTGTCCGCGGTTGGTGTATTCGAATTTCCATCTTATTAGAAATTTAAATTCCATCTTATTTCATTTTTACTCATGATGAGAAATCAAAATTTTCATCATATAACTTCATCGTCTTTGTCAATGGTTATAGCTACATGGAAATCTAATTTGAAGAAATTGTTTTTCTTTTGTAAAGCGAACTAGTTATGTATCAATTAGAAGTGATTATTGGTTTGATTTGTTTTAGTTAGCAACCCCCACATTACATGGATTTTGTTATTATAGATTTCCATTACAGGTGCTTTATATATCAGTTATAAGTGATTATCTAATGTTGTGAACTTGTGATGCTATGACCATTTGTTTCATATAAATTATCATTTGACTTGTTAATATTAATTTTTACTTGTTCATTTGTATAGTGCTGATTTTTAATGTTTTATTTAGTTTTATAAGATATTTAGTAATGGTTTCTTTCTTGTAGGCAATGACAAAAAAGGGAAAAGCCCCTGCGGAGGAGGAGTATGATGAGGTTATAGGTGTAAAAGAGGCATCCAGAACAGAATTCAAAAGCATTGATAGAAAACTACTATTACAACAATGCAAGAAAAAGATCCCATGATATTCACTTGAGACCAATCAAGAAAAAGATGGATAAGCATGATAATGAGTTTGTTAAAGAAATGGCAAGATGGTAAAATTGAACCTATGCTGTTTGCTTTGGAGCATGTATTGGATCAGTTTATGTTTCTTACGGAGCATGTATTAAACGTACGCGGTTTATTTCTAATGATCCAAAGGTTGCGATAATGCACTTGATGTGTCCAAAAGATGTTGAGAAATGTTTAGGTACAGAGTAAATTCATACAGATTCCCATTCACAAGTCAATATCCAAAAGGAACATCATAGAATTCACAAGTAAAGTAGGAAAATTCAGAAAGGAGGTTAAGCTTGGAATCTCTCGATCATTGAATGATCTTAAGTTAAGAGTGATATAAATCATATATCACCAATTGGTGGAGTTTTAAAAGCCTTCTCCAAAACCAATATCCTCTTGTTCTCTCAGCTATATGCTAGAACGATTTCCCCTCAAGGAGACTGACGAGTCCACACCACCCGAAGAGATCCCAAAGAACCAAAAAGTTTCTTAATACCCAAACAACCTTAGCCTTCAGAATACATATATCATTCCAAGCCACCTTATCTTTGGAAGTAATGTTTGGAGAACCTGACCAAAGGAAAGTGGAGCACAAGCTATTAACGGTGTCAAAAAAATGTTGTAGAAAGTAAAATATGAAGTATCAAAAATTGGATCTTTTAACCATGAAATTATAAAATTTCATTTAAATCATAAACTTTTGTTGATTTTCAAATTAAATAGAGAAATTTAGTTGACTTGGCTTTTTGTAGCGTGCCGTTAAGTCAACTGATGGAAAAACTAAATGGAGACTTCCCCGTTAGTATTTCTGTCAATTGATATAACGATACGTCTCAAATTGCCTAGTCAAAAAAAATTATATTTAATTTGAAAGTCAATTAAAAGTTCATGTTTTAAATGAAATTTTGTAAATTCATGATTAAAACATTCAATTTTTGAAATTTCATGTTTTTACATTGTTTTCATTTTATTATATTCAAATTCAAATTCAAATTTCTATATAATAGATGTTAGATAGACAAACTAAGACTAATTTATTTTTGGATTCGGAATTTGGTTTCCTACCAGAACTGAATCCATAATAATATCTATTAACAAGAAAAAATAAAGATCAATATCTTTTAAAAAAAAATAAACCTATGTCTCCAAAATATTTTGGAAACATAAACTCTCAGAAACACGGTAGAAACTCATTTTCTAAAAATCACAATTTGGAAACACAGATGAAACGTTTGTTTACATTTTGGAACGCGAAAGAAAGGTTTGTTTATGTTAACACAATGTAAGCTTATTTTTCTTATTTGAAAACTTGCTAATTAAATTATTTGGAAATTAGATATTATGATATATATTATTTTTAACTTAGAAACTGTATCTAGTTTTAAAATATAAAATATATCATTTTTATTTTCTCTAAAAAAGTCAATCATAAACCAAAACATTTAGAAGTGTAATCTGATTTTTAAAATATAAAATATAAATATTTGATTTTAATGATTATGATCTTTTATTTTAGTTAAATATCTTATACTACTTTCAACTTATACTATTTTTATAATATTTCTTATACTTACGTTTCTAACACATACTCGTTTCCTATATTTTTGAAAAACTCATTTCCACACGTTTTGCTTCTGTGTATCCTTTCCATTTCCATGCTATTTAGGGTATAACTAATCACTAATAATAACACATTTATTTTATAAATCTTACATTTATGATACTGAAGACTATATTTCAAAATTTTAAAACCACTAAATCACCATGCTCTTGATGAATAACCAGAGTATTGGTAAATTTGACATGATTTTTTTCTTGTTAGTATATATTATTATGGATTGAGTTCTATAAGTGAAACCACATCCCAAATCTAAAAATTAATTAATCCCAGGGGTTTTTCCAATATATAGTATATAGAAATTTGAATTTGGATATATGATAAACAATATTTGAACTCTATTAGATCAATTCCCCAAATCTTGTCATTGTAGCATTTGAAGTGTCAATCCATAATGGGAAAGATGCAATCAAAAAGGATATGATCAGATAGTTCTAAGTCAAACTAAATGATGGTTGGTTTTGATGTAACAGGTATAAAATAGCAAATAAAAGCAAATAAGAAGTGCAAATGAAATAAATAAGTAGAATGACAAATAGGATTTCTGGGGGTTTTGGTAAGATTTAGGGTTCAATATATCCTAAAATGATGCTTTCTTAAACTACTTATTCAAGCTATTATCTAGACAATGATCTTCTTAACAAGCTAAACCCACTCTCATGGTGATTAACCTCAAACCTCAGAAACTTCATAATCTTGACTCTCATCAATGAAACATAACTGAGATAGGCATAAAGATCCAGATTATTAAAGCCAAAATGCTCCCTAGACATCTAATCTCTTAGGCTATGATGAACAAATCTCTGGAATTAGGATGATCAGACATTCATTAAACACCTTTTGAGTGGTGGATGTCTCGGATCATATTCCAATTGATCAGAAAGGAATAAGCATTAAGAACCCTAATCCAGAAGAGAAATGGAAGTATTAAAGCATTAGCAACATTAAAGAGACAAAATCTAACCAAGATCTACCATTTTCCCTAAGAACCCTAAATTTCACTACTCAGATGAAGAAAACATAACAAAATGCAAAAACCCAGAAAACGAAATAAACTTCATAATCATAAACAGACAGAGTAGATAAACAAGATTGCAGAATAAACAAAATGCAAATTCATAATGAAAATGGGTAAATCTAAGGATCTAAAAACCTAGAAAAGTTAAGAACAATAAAAAGTGCTTAGATGAAATGTAAACAAAGATAAAACTAAACAGATTTGGCCAAAAATGACATAGAGTTAAGTATTTATAGAGAAGGATTAACTCTCTAAGTAAAAGTAATTAAGAAAAGTTAAAATGGTAAAAACGGGGCAGGACTCGGGATGCTAGATCGAGTGGTCTTTTCGAGTAGGAACAAATCTTCAAAGGTGGGAGCTTAACTCGAGGTGTTTGATCGAATGGGCCAAAGATGTCATCTTGATGTCTTGACTCGGGATGATACCGAGTGATGCATCCCGAGTGCCTCCTGAAAGTCTTGCTTTGTCTTCAAACTCATGATGAAGCCGAGTAATACATCCCGAATGGCTTCCTTGGTCTCTGACTCGGTTGAAACCGAGTGTCTTGGGCGAATTGCTCCACTCCCATTCCCAAAAGCTCCATAAACCAGCCAAAGTACCTGAGGATCATCCAATATGCAATGCAAATACAACATCTAATGCAAATCCTAAATAAATGCAATAAGTATGCAAGAGGGACAGGAAACTAATAGGAATGACAATAAAAATAGCAAAATATGGAGGATTCAGTGTGCTAAAAACATGCAAATATCATGCTTATCAATTCCCCCAAACTTAGTCTTTGCTTGCCCTCAAGCAAACATATAAACCAAGATGATGAGAAAGGTTTGAAAGTGGGAAATCAGAACCAAATCAAGCTGAAAGTAACAAGTGAGTTCTACTTTAAAAATTTTAGTCATACTCTTCTTGACAATAACTAGCAACAGAGAAAACTTAGACAAGCATTCAAATCATTCAAATCCTTTTAACATTCATTAATTGGTAACCATGAATCAAGTTTATTCAAGGATCATTAAATCTCATTTGGTTAAGGGTATAGGTTAAGAGACAAAGAGGGTCCCTTCAAAAGTTTATCAAACCCGAACAGGGATCTCTCAAAAACTGATTGAGCTTTAGAAGAATGCTAAAGGTCAGGACCAACCTATGCATACAAGGACAGATTCTCATCTACCCAAATAGCTAAAAAATGGTCCTAAACCTATTCTCTAATCCCAGAAAGCATCCTGAATCTACCCTTTTTGGCTTTCATTTGCCTCTGATTCTTCTTTTACTAAGGCTTTTCTTTTTGATTTCAAGTTCTAAAGAATTGTTTACTTCTTATTGATCTAGCGGATTGGGTTTCCTTTCTGTTTTTCTAAGGCTCTTAAATACTTTTCTTTTCTTTTCTGAGCCTAGAATTTTTTATTTTCTTCTTAAACTCTTCCAAATCCTTTACTAGACATTTTTCTTTTCTTTTTATAACTCCCAACTCCCAGAACTTATAAACACATTTTATGGCCTTTTTCTTTCTCTTTCTTTCTCTTAAACCCAGGGTGTTTGTCAGACTCGGGTTGCAAACTCGAGGTGATGAAACTGAGTTACACAACCCGAAAACACCAAATCCCAAAAATAAGAATCCCACTAGTCCTAACTGATCCAAAAGGTGTGAACCAGACTATATGAGATCCTATCCTTGTCAGCTCCAACCTAACACGCTCTAACAAAGCTCAATTAGGCAGAAAAGGCCTCACGATCACAAAGAGAGTAATAATGGCTTGAAAGAAGGTTAAGGTTAAAGGAATGAATTTTTTACTGTTCCAAAGATGGGAATCAGCTACTTGGGTTAACAAAGGGTGGTAGACAAGATAAGATAACCCAAGTATATGTATGGTGTCCATGAGATCAATTCATGATGCATAAACATGATAATTTAAAGTCCAGATTAGGTTCTACTAGATAGAGATATGAATTTCAAATCTCAGCATGTTTTCAGCCTAAGTTTGATGCAATGTTAAGCAATTGGAGCATGGTTCTATCTTAATTTCAAACTTCACTTATTCATTCAGCAAGTTTACAAGGTATTTTCATCATTTTTCCCTATGCAATGCAACATTCCTAAATGAAAAATACTAGACTCAATCCTATAATGCAAATGCAACTACATGAACACTCTATTTTTATGGAATGGATTTTTTAAAAAAAAATTAAATTTTTATGATTTTTTCTATGCCTTAAATGATATGTGTATGCAGACTCAAAGATGAAAATTTGAAAATAAGATTCAAAGTAAACTAGTTAAATACTCCTTTGATACTCCCCTAAACTTAAATCACACAGTCCCTTGTGTGATAAAGAGTCTAGAAAAGAACCTAGGATCAAACATAAACAAATAATCCTAAAAATGCATGATATATACAATGGAAGATTGGAGTATACCTCAGGGCTTTGAAAAGTAGGATGAGACGGCTGCATCCATGCTTTCCTTAGTATATGCTGGAGGTGGGGGTGACTCGGCTTCACTGCCCGAGTCTGAATCCCGAGTCTGATCTCCATGCTGAGCAAACTCGATGTCCTGGTCGAGGGTGGTATCTCGAGTTCCTCTTTTACGGGCTGGAATTGCTTTTCTCTTCCTTTGTCCTGGCTCTGCTGCTTATGCGTGTGGTAGTTCCACCAGAATTGATCTTGTAGCCTGGAAAGAAGTTGACCTGCTTCATGATAATGCTTCAATCCCTAGTGCCTTGAGAGGTGAAGCATCTCGGCCTTCATCTCTTTGACTGAATTGGCAAGCTCCTTGACTGTTCCTTTGAGGGACCTTATTGTCTTGTCTTGCCATTTGTTCCACCATTGAAGCAGGCTAATCCTTCTGTTGGCTTCCTTGAGAGATTTGGCTGGGGGTTCCTCTTCAAAGTGGTATCCTTCTGGTTCTTTCTCTTATCGTTCTTCCAAGTCTTCAGGTTTCTCGGGCTCTATTGGTGTTGCTCCAAACAGAACTGATGATGATGGTTTAAAGGCTACATTATGGCCATACTTGATCTCTGTGAGCAGCGGCATTGGCAATCTGAACTGAGCTTCTCCTTCTTCAGGATGTATGAATCTGTATAAGAACATCCCATCTGCTCGTTTCCTCTCAATTACCCTCTGTTTGATCAAATTCTTCATATCTAGGAACTTGGCTTCATAAGAAGTTGTATGTGGTTCAATCCCTACTGCAATTAAAATTGGAGTGATTAGACCTCCTGCAGTTAGTTCTCCTTTGATGCTCATGCTTTGAAGCCTCTTTGCCCAATCTCTGTAGCTTAGATACTGGGACATCAATACTATGGTCATGCTTGTATTTGCTTGATTGTCCTGGAGAAAGGTGTATCCTTTCTTTCTGTTCATATGTGTAGCAATTGCAGCATCCATCATTTGAAGCTCACTCTCGGTAACCGACCCTGTCACTTTCTTGCGAAAAAGTACTTGCTAGGCACTTGTGGAAATATCGGATAGCAGGGCTTCTAATGTGAGAACTTTTTGACCTCGCAGAAGAGAAAACTCATGGTCCTGCTATGTATTTCTAGAGCCACTGAAGATCAGCCTTGTCTATCCTTTGATATGCTTCTTCTCCAGGAGAGAAAGTGAATAGTTTGTCTAGTTCTTTGACTGTGAGGAGGCATTCTTTTCCTTGCACCTTGAATCTAATGAATCCCAATCCATTTTCTTCAACTTGCTCTTCTTGATCTTCAGAGTAGAAGTGCACTTCTAAGGTAGATAGAAACTGACATGTTTCCTCCTTGTAAGATTCAAAGGCGAATCCCATTAATTCGGTCATGTTGCATGCTTCAAACAAGATCTGCATGTCTTCATAGATTCCCAGTTCCTTCATCGTTTCCACATGTGGGTGTCTGGTTCCGGAGAATGACATGCTCATAAACAGCTCATAGAGTTATGTGTTGTTGAGCTCTTTCTTCTTTCTACCTCCTTTTGCTTTGACCCTGGGCTCCTTAGTGCTCTCAGTAGAAGTCTTTGCTCTAGTTCTGGTTCTGGGCGCTTGAGGTGTTATTTCCATAGGGATATGGTCTTCTTCCTCAGGTTCTACCATCCTCTGCTGACTTAATACATTCTCATCTTCCTCTGTCTCTTCACTGTCAAGATCCTCCTCTTGCTGTGGCCTCTTACCAGCTTTAATGTTCTTTTTTTGAATAAGCTCTGGCCAGTTCAGCATCATTCTTTGTCTTATCTCTTCCTTCTTTGATTTCTACTCCTCCAGTACGTCTAGCAAAGATCTTGGCTATCTTTTCTGCTGAAAATCTTGAACTTTGGGGTCTAGAATCCCATCTTTCTCTGTACCTGAAAGAATTAGCAATAAAAATAAGTGTCACGGAGAAATGTCAAACTCGATGTACAGACTCGGTTTTACGGGTCGAGTGTGAGTAATTTTTTTTTTTTTCGAACCTACTCGACGTAATACCGAGTCGTGGAAGCCGAGTTACAACAGATTTTGAACCTAAAATATCCTAACTCGGGGTATATACCGAGTGTTGCACCTCGAGTTTGAACATCCTAAGAACTAGATTCCCAGAAACCTAGATTCAATATTTTTTCAATAAATTTCCTTTATGTGTTTACAGATACAAGGTCTTTAAACCGTAAACAAGGCTTAATCTACAGGTCTCTAACACATCATATGTAAAATTCGGGAATTCTACTCAAGAACACCAAGAACACAAACCCAAAAATCTTTTGAACTTTAGCAAGATGTTTTGAATGATTATGAATCTATACTACTCAAGGTAAGGATACTTACTTGTGAATCATCTTGGAACCGAAATCCTTTGAGTTCATCTTGAAAAGACTAAAAATTTCTAGAGAAATCTAAGAGAAAGCTTAAAATTTTCTAGAGAGAAGTTAAAGAGTTTTAGAGAGATGTTGATGCGATTTTATGAAGGAGAGAAGAGCTATTGGTGCGTTTTTAAAGAGATTTTAGGGTGCAAGGATCAAGGGAGCGCATCCCATTAAATGCCAAAGTTCAAATTTTGAAATTTTGAAAATAAGAGGGAAGGGTAACTTAGGTTGCCTGACTCGGTTTGACTAAACCGAGTTGGTTCAGTCGAGTTGCAAACTCGACTTGTTGACCGAGTCAGCAAACCGAGTTTGTTACCTGGACCTTTATTTTTCTCGATTTTTCCTCATAAACTGTATTACACCCGTTGGTACTTTAAAACACAAACAGACAGTATTAAAGTTTAAGTAAACATATTGAAAACAAGAAAATTAAAAGATCTATGTACAAGGATAAGCATGGGATTTCCTCCCAAGTGAGCTTGTTTTAAGTCTCTAAGCTTGACTTCCTGAATGTTCTTAGTTAAGAAAGGGATCAAGAGGTGCTGAGGTCCTCTTTCCTTTGGAATATTCTTCATTGGATCCTTCCTTCTTTCTTGGAGAGTGTTTGTTGAATACTTCTTCTTTTCTTCCAAATGAGATTGCTGTAGTAGCTATCTCCCAGGAGTCCTTTGTGGCTTTTCTGCTAGAAGCGTGCTCTAGATTGACTGAAAGATTAGCAATTTATTTCTGGAGATATTGGGCTATATCTTGAAGTTCTTCGATTTGCTGTCTCAGATCCTTGAGATTTTCCTCATCTTCTTCTTGGTTCTCATTTGGTATTCCAAACTGGTTCCCAATCTCCATCTTTCCAATTTCTATGGAGAGAATGTGGGCCTCTGTGGTTGATCTCTTGTTGATATCATAGTGTAGCTTTGTTCCATTTCCGAGATTTAGATCAATCCTTCCTTTTCCAACATCAATAGTTACTCCAGCAGACGCCAAGAAAGGTCTTCCCATGATGAGAGGATTCTTTACTTCTTTATTAATTCTTAAAATCACAAAATCTGTAGGGATCTCCAAGTTCTCTATCTTGACAGGCACATTCTTCAACAATCCATAAGGTTCCCTTGTGGTTCTATCAGCTAAAACAAGAGAAATATAGCAAAGATCAAACCTATTGTATCCAAGTTTCTGAGCAATAGAGAGAGGCATCATGCTGACTGAGTCTCCTAGATAACAAAGACTGTTGTGAAATTTTGAATATCCAATTGAGCATGGAAGAGTAAAGGAGCATGGATCTGTTAGCTTGTCCTTGACTATAACCTCTGTAGCCAAGACTTTGAAGCTCTTCTCATCTTCTTCCAATCTTCTCTTCTTCTCAGCATCCTCTTCCTTCTTCTTTCTCGACTGTAAGTAGAGGAACGAGAGTGAAATGAGAGGAGAGGTGAGGTTTCAGTTTTCAATATGACTCTTTTCGTATTTGTTCGATGAGAAATGCGATTCAGTTTTGTCCATTTTTTCTATCCCCCTCTATCAAACAAAATGATCAAAAAAGAAGTTTACTGGCTTCTTATTCTCGTCAAATCCTTTCCTGAGCTCGTTTCTGGTGTGATGGAGGGCAAAGCGTCTTGGCTTCCTCTAACAACCCATCAGCTTCTATCCTGTTCAAATCCTCATCTATCAAAGCATCACGTCCTTCGATGATTTCCTTCATGTACATCTGAGGGTAATGTTATCTTGACAGCTCATTTAGCCTAGCAATACGTTTTGCCCTGTTTTTTACCCTTGCCTGCTCTTCTGAAGATAGAAGGTTAATGTTGATGCAGGATCTCCATAATTCACTTGGTTCTGGTTTCTTCAATCCAAGCACATCCCCCCATGTTTGTTCTTCACTGTCCTCAGTGTATTTCTCATGTCATTTCCTGAAAGGTGGTAAAGGAGTTGGTGTAGTTGATATTGCATTGATGGTACCATAATCTTTTGGATTCTGTATTGCTTTTCCTGGTAGTTGTGCAGGCTGAGAGTGAGAAGAAGTTGAAGTAGTTCCTCTGTTCTCTAGTAGCAACACTCTGGAGGTGAGTGCTTCAATCTTTCCACTCATAATATTAAGGTTGCAGTCCATAACATTCTTGAACTCTGAGATTCTTTTTGCTGTATCCAGTACTCCTTTTGCTTGTCCATGAATTATTTATTGGAGCATTGCTTCTATTAATGGAGTTGTGCTTTGAAGTTGGTGAGGTTGTTGAGGTTCAAAGCCAGGTGGTTGTTGAAAGGTTGATTGGTATTGTGGCCTCTGATTTGCATATCCTTGGTTGTAGTTGTTGTATGTTTTCTGTTGCTGAGGTTGCTGAGTTTGCTGTGGTGGGTAGACCTGATCTTGTGAATTTGCTACATTAGTACTTTTGTAGGAGAGGTTGGGATTGTTTTTGTAGTTGACAAATCCTTTCTGGTAGTTGGTTTGATTTTGTAGATAGCTGACCTCTTCTGTGACATCGGAGCTTTCTTCTTGGTGAAGTGCTTCTTCCTCAGTGATAAAGTGTACATGTTTCTGACTATTGAGTAGAAACTTGTCTATCTTTTCTGTTAAAGCCTTGATCTCTTTCCTGTAGTGATTTTTAGTGGTTGAGGTTCCTCTGACTGTTCTGTCATATTCTTCACTATTAGTGCCATCTGATTGAGCTAAGTTCTCTACTAGCTCCCAGCCTTCATCTACATCCTTGTTAAGAAAATTGTCATTGCTTGCTGTATCTAACATCATTCTGATTTTAGAAAGAACTCCTCTGTAAAGTGTGCTGAGTAAGGACTCATTGGAGAATCCATGATGAGGACACTTTGTTGTATAACTCTTGAATCTTTCCCAAACTTCACAAAAAGTTTCACTATTCTTCTGAGAAAATCCAGAGATATCATTGCGGAATTTAGCTGTTCTGGAGTTGGAGAAGAACTTGCTTAAAAAGGCTTGCTTGCAATCCTCCTAAGATGTGATAGATCCGTTAGGCAAAGTTTTCTCCCAAATGTGTGTCTTGTTGCCTAAAGAGAAAGGAAACAACTTGAGTTTGAATCCATCTTCACTGACACCATTTATCTTGGTGAAACTGCATAGTCTGTCAAACTCATCAAGATGGTCCAAAGGGTCTTCCATTGGTAAGACATGGAATTTGTTGCTCTGGATCATTGAAATAAGACCCCTTTTGATCTCAAAGTTGTTGTTCTGGATAACTGGGGGTACAATTCCTTGCCTCTGAGTATGGACATTTAGAGCATCTCGTGCTCCTATGTTTCTAGGCCTCCTCATAGGTCTCTCTTCTTCCATATCGTTCTGTTGTGTGATTTCTTCCTGTCTTTTCCTGTATTCTTGCAAAGCCTGTGGAGGATTCTGGTTAATGGCGTCTATGTACTGCTTAAGAGATAGTCATGGTTGTATACAAACGGTGGAAACTGTCAAACTCGGATTGTTGATGTCGAGTCTGTCAAGCCGAGTTTGAATTGGAAAGTAGGTAAACTCGGGGTGGTTCTCGAGTTTGTAGACCGAGTTTGGTCAAAAATTTGAACAAACTAGATAACACGTCGAGTGGTACCTGAAAACCAGAAAGGGAAACAAAATTAGTTCTTGATCTTAAAAGTCTGAAATCCAAAATGAAACAAACAATCCCAAATGGCAACGGCGCCAAATTGATAAACAAAATTTGAACTCTATTAGATCAATTCCCCAAATCTTGTCATTGTAACATTTGAGGTGTCAATCCATAATGGAAAAGATGCAATCAAAAAGGATATGATCAGGTAGTTCTAAGGCAAGCTAAATGATGGTTGGTTTTGATGTAACAGGTATGAAATAGCAAATGAAAGCAAACAAGAAGTGCAAATGAAATAAACAAGCAGAATGACAAATAGGATTCATGGGGGTTTTAGTAAGATTTAGGGTTCAATCTATCTTAAAATGATGCTTTCTTAAACTACTTATTCAAGCTATTCTCTAGACAATAATCTTCTTAACAAGCTAAACTCACTCTCATGGTGATTAACCTCAAACCTCAGAAACTTCCTAATCTTGACTCTCATCAATGAAACATAACTGAGATAAGCATAAAGATCCAGATCATTAAAGCCAAAATGATTCCTAAATAACTAATCTCTTAGGCTAGGATGAACAAATCTCTGGAATTATGATGATCAGACATTCATTGAACACCTTTTGAGTGGTGAATGTCTGGGATCATATTCCAATTGATCAAAAAGGAATAAACATTAAGAAACCCTAATCCAGAAGAGAAATGGAAGTATTAAAGCATTAGCAACATTAAAGAGACGAAATCTAACACATATCTACCATTTTCCCAAGAACTCTAAATTTTACTACTCAGATGAAGAACATATAACAAAATGCAAAAACCCAGAAAACGAAATAAACTTCATAATCATAAACAGACAGAGTAGATAAACAAGATTTCAGAATAAACAAAATGCAAATTCGTAATGAAAATGGGTAGATCTAAGGATCTAAATACCCAGAAAAGTTAAGAACAATAAAAGTGCTTAGATGAAATGTAAATAAAGATAAAACTAAACAGACTTGGCCGAAAATGACCTAGAGTTAAGTATTTATAGAGAAGGATTAACTCTCTAAGTAAAACTAATTAAGAAAAGTTAAAATGGTAAAAATGGGCTAGGACTCGGGATGCTAGATCGAGTGGTCTTCTCGAGTAGGAACAAGTCTTCAAAGGTGGGAGTTTGACTCCAGGTGTTTGATCGAGTGGGCCAAAGATGTCATCTTGATGTCTTGACTCGGGATGATACCGAGTGATGCATCCCGAGTGGCTCCTGAAATTCTTGCTTTGTCTTTAAAATCGGGATGAAGCCGAGTAATACATCCCGAGTGGCTTTCTTGGTCTCTGACTCGGGTTGAAACCGAGTGTCTTGGGCGAGTTGCTCCACTCCCATTCCCAAAAGCTCTATAAACCTTCCAAAGTACCTGAGGATCATCCAATATGCAATGCAAATGCAACATCTAATGCAAATCCTAAATAAAAGCAATAAGTATGCAAGAGGGACAAGAAACTAATAGGAATGACAATAAAAATAGCAAAATATAGAGGATTAAGTGTGCTAAAAACATGCAAATATCATGCTTATCAATATAATAAAATGAAAACAATGTCAGAAAACATGAACTTTAAAAAATTGGATATTTTAATCATGAACTTACAAAATGTCATTTAAAACACAAACTTTTAGTTGACTTTCAAGTTAAATATGAAACTTATTTTGACTGGACAATTTAAGGCATGTCGTTATGTCAACTAACAGAAACTCTAATGGTGAAATATCAGATTAGTTTTTTCTATCAGTTGACTTAACGACGTGCCTCAAATTGCCTAATCAACAAAAGCTTAATATTTAATTTGAAAATTAACTAAGAATTCGTGATTTAAATGATATTTTTGTAAATTCATGATTAAACTTCCAATTTTTGAAAGCTCATAATTTTTTGACATTTTCCCATTGAAAATTGGTTATGCTCATAATAACAGATTTTATCAGCTGAAGACGACACACAAAGGAGATAGCCTTAGCCATCGATGTGGAAAACTCCGCAATCTGGACTCATAGTCTCGACATGCCCTTAGTTGTAAACGGAAAACTAAGATAACGAATATGCATGCCTCCATTGGAATACCATGAGGTTGTGCTTCCAAAGGCAAGGATGTTAGATTTCTTCTCCTGTTAGAATTGGAGGAGTCCTTCCTCAGAGAGATCCACATGAGTATGAGGTCAAAGGGTACTCCCAGGATCTGCATTCACTTCCCTTTCCTTCCTAATTTTTTCATTATGCTTGGACCCTCATGTTTAAATCACGCCCTCAACATCTCATCGCCCATTTTCAAGAATTAATCTTTTAATTTTTGTAATAAGTTCACAAAAAAAAAAGGCATAGTGGACCTTAAATCACTTAAGTTAGGACCCAGAACAATGTTTCATTCCTCTTTTAGTGGACAAAATATCAACCCTATCTTCTACCATTATTTCTGAACGATCTATGTTTTTCAAAGAGTAAATTAAAGCATTTAAGATATTTCAAAAATTCGGGGCAACAATGTGGAGGAACCATCACTTATTTTACCATCCCAGCATCATACTATTATATTATTAGTTTTGTTCTATGTAGTGTGCGATAATTTAATTTATACTATTACGTGTAGTGTGTGTGAGACTACGTGATGAAGACCAAAAAGGTGATTAAACATGGGGATCTAGAGGTGGGACCTTTCGTACAAGGTATGAAATGAAAAGATAGAAAATATTGCAAATACTTGAAAATGAGGTAAAGAGATGGAATGGATTATAAGCAATAAGTGGGAGTGTGAAAGTGCTTCCATCATATAACTCAATGAAAACTTGAATGATATGGTTTCACGAGCAACAACAAAGAGAGAAATGTCTCATCTAATTTCCAAAAGACTTTCTATTACAATAAAAGTTTTCAGCATTTTATATACTTATATCATGTGAAGGAAAATAGTGGGCTGAAAAAACTTTCTAAACATTGGGCAATTTAAACTAAAAATACACTTACATGAAGGGAAATAAGGAAAAGAAGGGAAAAGACTTATTTTTATGGTTAAGTCATTTTGAGATAGGATCCCCTCTTCCTTTGACTTCCTAACTTGTCACTAGATATTTCCAAGGTAGTTAATCAAGTAGGACGGCATGGAGATGCAGTAAGATTAATTTCCTCACTAAAAACTTTTCTAGTAAACTTTTTTGGGATAAACCCAAGTAGGGAAAAAAAGTGCAATATTTCTTGGTAACTTAGGGAAATCTCCACACTTGGGTAATAGTAAATACACTTAATCAAAGCTTTCCGAACCTGTCCTTGATCCAGAGACTTCAAGAGATGGTGGAGAAGACTCTATAAGCTTCCAGAGAGCTTCTTGGCGCTTGTCTTATTAGGCAGATGTCTTCCCCTTGGCCAGTGCCTTTGTAAATGAATCTTGGCTCCAAAATGATCTGGTGTATCTTCTATTGATGCTTTCTGGAGGTATTGCTGGTGTTGAGAGCACCATTCCATGGTCTTTACCGCATAGGTGATGAAGCATCGAACCGCGGTATTCCTTGGTACCATACCACTTGGTCTCTCGGTATGTGGGTTCATACACCTTGGTTCATGGGATCATATCATCTCCTCCCTCTTCTAAAGGTTTTGACCTCAAAACTCATCAAGTGTCTGGTTCAAAAATAAAAAAAGTCAGCAGCATCAAGAATGAAAAATCAAATTAACTTATCGGGATCCTAACGAAAAAGTAAAGCCTTAAGGGATAAGGCTAGGACTTCTCCTGTTAAGATAAGCTCCATGAACTTTGGCCTAGGATGGTTGGGAGTACTTGCGAACAACCCATAAGAATTTTGAGTCCAAAAATCCGCATTGGTTCGGCCGGTATATGGCAAAATGGCCCTTTGGTGCGAACTCTCACACCTGTCCGATCATGCCCTGATTTTCCTCGATCAAACACTCTTTTACAAGTGTTTTGCTGATTGAATCTTAAGCTGAGACTCAGGTTATGCACGAAACCCAAACTGCTAACCCTCCTCTTCGGGGTGCGTATTTGCGATGTATGTCTCGTGCAACTTTGCAAATCGCCTGACCCAGACTTGAACCTACCTGATCAGAAACCTCTTCATATGCACTTTGACGGTAAATATTGAAGCTGGAATTGAAAGAGCACATGGAATTCAAAATGGTCAAGCCTCTTCATTTCAGCTAGGACCGATGTGGTCTGTCTCATGTAACTCCTTAAAAACTCGATCTAAACTGATATTTCCTCGATCGAAAGTCTTCAAATATGCACTTTGCCGATAAAAATGGAGCTGGAAGCAATAGAACACGAAAATCCCAATCTGGACAACTTTCCTCCCATGGTGTGTATCCGCGAGGTATGTCTCGTGCAACTTGGCAGAACACCCGACCAAGACTTGAAACTGTTCGATCAGAAATTTCTTTATAGACACTTTGCTGGTAAATATCGAAGTTCAAGCTAAAATAACAGACAGAACATTTGATTTTATGGTTTTCTCATTGTAGTATCTCGACCTAAAGTAGACTTGTCAATAAAAGTTTCCCAAGGAAAATTTCAGGGTTAAACTTTTATATAACTACAATTTTCTAGTATTCAGGTATTTCGAGAAAAAAACTCGATTCACATTATCACAGTATCAAACTTGATCGTTCAATTATTTTTATTGATTTAAAATATTAAAATTAATATAATGATTAACTACTCTTACGATTTACTTGTAAATTCTTGCTTGCAATTGTTCCAGATCGAGTAAGAATAGGAGTTTTTCTTTAGGGTTTAGGGTTTATCATCTCCATATTTATCTCGATCAAAGCTTCTTATTTGTGAAAATAAGCTTATGCTGAAAATATAGCTAGACTGGGACATTTTACATTTTACTTGATGGACTTGTTTCATATTCATAAAAACTTTATCGTCGTGAACCTAGGGAATTTTGTTTGTGCAAATGCTAATCTTTTACGATAAAAACTCCTTGTTTGACAAATAATGTTAGCTCCTTGGTTTTGTTCATGAACTATCACTCGTTTATGGTTTAGATCTTGCTAGGTTTCTCGGGTTGAATTAGTTTACAGTCGCACGGAATACATATGAAATTTCGATCTCACTATCCTATAATGTTTCATCAAGTCCATTATAACTTTCAACGACATTTGTTGAATTTCCATTCTTGTTTCTATTTATTTTATCGGTGTATGTTACTGGAAAAAAACAAGATTTTGTATTATAAACCACTTCGGAATGAATGATACGTATGTTCTCCCTACTGGACAACCTAAGCTTTGCATAAGGTATTACAATATGTTTCTCTAGATTTGAGGTAAACAACTCAAGAGACAATAGTTTTTGGTCGAATCGTGTGCCACCAGTTCTTAGCCCCTCTAAGGTTTCTTCAATTAGGTTAGGACAAACCTATTATTTGCTTAGTGGTAAAGTCTTATTCTTTACATGCCTTTTCTTTTGTGGAGTCCTTGTTCTCGTTGACGCTTGTTGCTGTTTTTTTCTTATATGTGATTTTTCCTTTCTCCCACATATCCTCTTGTTTTAAATGGTTGTATGGAAATAAAATCTTAGTTTGAGCCAACAAAATGAAAAATAAGTTATTAATAAGTCTAATTTGGGGTTGTTAAACTAATCAAAGTCAACAATGTTGATTTTTTTTTAACCGAGCCCTGTTAAATTTGTTACTTATTGGTCTTAGGATTTTTTAATCGGTTTAATTTTGTAAGTTCCATAATAAAGTGTTCTCCCATTATTTGTATGAGTAACACTTTTCTTTTCTTTTACTTTTTTCTTCTTTAATAAACACGTTCTTTAGTTAATGGAAATTCACAATTCACCTATAAATCCACTTTTCACTGATCAATTTTTCATTGATACTATTTGCAATTTTGCATATTAAACAAAATTCCTCTAGAAATTTTGTTGATCAAAAGTTTTTTTTTTTGACAAAACTGACCTCATTCAGAAAAAAAGAAAGGAATTAATAGATGTTGGAAGAAACACTAACCCTCCAAACAATTTTCCCCTCTACAATGGCATAATAAGCGAAATAATGACGTGGGAGATTAGATAAAAAGAAAAAAAAAAACAGAAGAGACAAAAACAGCTAGGCGGCAGTATCTAGGGAGAAAAAAGACCGGAGTATTAAAAAGATCACGTTTATTAATAAAATCATGTAAATGAAATGAAGTAATCGAAATTTCGTAATCATAAAATTCGGAAACAAATAATAATTTTATAAAAGAATACAATCTTGAAAACATAAATTATTAATTATAAAAAAGTGCCGTTCGAGTTCCGGTTCCGGTGAGTTAAACGACGTTGACGGGCTTCCGAAGGAACATAAGCGAGGACGGTGGCGTGTCTCCAAGCCACGCGCCGACGTGGAGACGTTCGTAGTAATAGACACAGTAGAGAGAAAGAGAGAGTTGAAGCTGGTCTCGTGTCCAAAGGAGCTTAGGTAGTCTTGCAAGAACCGGACGGATACAGAGGAAGTAAAGACAACGGTAGCCACCAAGAGCTGACACAACGGAGCGAAGTGAAAGTGAAGGTCGTGGTGACACTTGTTGGAAACAAAGCTCTTCCCATATAGAGTCGTTACGAGCCACGGCTGACCATAGACGGCAAACGCATGCGGCTGAGCAGAGAGATGGACCGTCTAGTTTCCGGAGGATTTCCACAAGCACGTCGTGATGGTCGTTGATGTTGAACTCGGGAACTTGGTTCACTCTTTGTCTCTTGTTGTTACTTCTCTCGACCATGCTTATTCGTTTCTCCGACATGGTGGAACTAGAAAAAGTGAGAGAGAGATTGAGAGAGAGGTTTGTGTTTCAAAGAATACAGCTGTTTATATCACACGGACGCATAATATATATATATATATATAAGTATTTATTGTGTGTGAGTGAGAAGTAGAAGATTGATGTTTAATTGTTTATATTCAATCAGTTAGGAATAAAAATTTAATGTTGGTTGGGTGGTTCTTGTTAGTTTTAAAGATCTTTAGTAGTATATTGTCTTTTTGTTTTAAAAGCTATTGGTAAAACATATAACTATTTGTTTCTTTACATATCTTTTTATCCTAGTATGCCAGTAGAATTACCGCACTCGGCTACAAAACTATATATGAATATCCAATTATTGGTGGAAATAATTGGATACTAATAGTAATGTACATATTTGGTTAGAGTGAATCGAGTTTTGTTAATCGGACTGAGAACTAAAATAAATATATGTTTTGAAATATTCTTTTTAATTAATTTATAAACGGGGTGGACGAGATATATGCAGGGTGAACGAAATAGTATTAAACTTTTACTTCCTCAGTTCCATGTTATAAAATATTTTAGAAAAACTTATGTGTTGCACTTTATAAATTGTATTAGAGAACTAGAATCTAACCCACCGTACACCGTAGATAAATTATTTAAATATAAATTTATAGTTTATTATTATTTATATTTTTAATTTATATATTTCATATTGTTTATAATATATTTATAAAATTATATATTTTATTATCACTAAACAATTTCAATTTCTCTTATTTTAAAGTTTTGGTGTTCCTTTTGTAATTATAATTATTTTATTATATGATTATAAATTATTAATCAAGTTTTGTTGTCAGACTGGTCAGTACAGATTCATTAAAACTGTTAAAATAGGCTGAGCTTTCCACTGTCCGTCCAGATCCAACTCATTATGCACAATTTATGGAAATTCTACTTTTGAACGGGTCAAAATGATCCTAGATCCGTTTTGTCTATGAAAATTATGGACTCGACAGTATGGACATTAATTTTCTATTGGTTTACAAAATTCTAGATCAAAATCGATTTAAAAAAATGTTCACTCTCTTTTCTAAAATCATGAAATTAGAAATTTTTTAAATCATTTAAATTTAAAATTCGGATTTGAAAATGTAAGAACTTGCGGATATCACATTTAGATTTTATCGTTTATGGGTTTAGACCAAAATGAGTTTGAGTCTAATTGGACATGAATATCAATTTTTCTTTAATTATTATGATATTCCATTTTTTTTTAATATCACATTTTAATAGAATTTAAAGTATATTAGGAAAATAATTAAAAATAATTAAAAAGGCTTCTACAATCACAAAAAGAAAAGAAATAGACAGAAAATGTATGAATGTAAAAATCAATCATATTAGAGAGTAGAAACGACATGAATATAAATAAAATACATGTACCTAAACATGCAATGCATTTTCCTTTTAATATCCACTTCTTTGCTTGAATTAGTTTAACTACTAAAATGAAATTCACTGACATATCCTTGTTGTTTGTCCCATAAAAATACAATCCATGTCTTATGAATAGAAGATAACTATATTCAAAATGCTTCAGACTAAAACAAAATTTGAAATGATATTCCATTTTTATGTTTTTAATATCACATTTTTATGGAATTCAAAGTATATCAGGAAAATATTTAAAAAGGCTTCTATAATTGGAGGGGTTGAAAATGAACGTGGAGAACTCAATTGATATTTTTACGTGTCAGACACTATTTTCTTAATTACAATATGAGCACGTAAAAGTCATATTTAAAGAAACTTTGTCCACACATATCTCGTTATATCTAATAGATTAACTGACTGGACTATAAACTTAATATTTATATATTTAATATTAAATTTCTTTATAAAATTTAAAATTAATAATATTTAAAAATTAAATAACTTTTAAATATCACATTTTCTTGTAAATATTATAATTAATATACATTAATTTTTTATATAACCATATATTATATTTTTAAAACTATAGAAAAATATTTCTCTATACAAATATACAATATATTAATTTTATTAGTATTTGTAACCCATAAAGCAGTTCGTTAATCCACGAACATAATTTGATAAAATCTGTAATTCGGTTGAATTTACCTGAAATATCCACTTTTAGCGATTTAATAATTTTATTTATATATTGTTTTTATGCCAGCAGACATATTCATATCCATTTTGATATTTATATTATGAAATTGGTCAAATTAACATAATATTTTCTTTATCAATTGTGTAATATATATATATCCATTTTAAAACATTCTAATGAAAGTATGTGAAGGAAAACATATTAATTATATATTATTTAAGAATTTAAAATAATTTAAAATTATATTAAATAAATGTAAAAGTAGAATAAAATCATTTAATAATGATCAAATGATGATCTTATTTTAAAATATTAATCAGAATTTTCATTTATGCTCATAATTAATTAAAGAGAATAATTAATAATGTTTCCTATATTTGTAACAATAATTAATAATTTTCAAATACATTTATAAATGATATTATGTATTATATATTAAGTAATAAATTTTATTTTTTGTGAAAAAATAAATTAAGAATAATATAATTTTAACCTGAAATTATAAGTAAAATAATATTATAATAAAAATTATAGATTTGGTTACTATATTTGTAACAATTTATATGTTTTAAAATTTTGAATCATAATATATCTAAAATATATATAATTTTATTAACTTTTGATTAAATTAAAATGAGGAGGAATGAGAATTTACAAATAATTAATATGATTTAATTATTTAATTGGTAAATAATTAGGAAGAGAGAAAAAAATCTTTATCAGATATTTTCGAAATTAAATATTTAGTATAATTATTATATATGAATAATTGTGTTTGGTTACTTAGATAATAATATCTAATCTATTATTCTTCCTAAATATTGTTTGGAGAGTACTTCTTTTTAATAGGATAGAAGATTTTTCAAGTGTCTATGAAAAAATATATTCTTTTACGACTATTTATTATGAAATAGAATTTATCATTAAATGAATTATTTTTAGTTAGATGTTAAATTATATGTATAATGTGAGTAAGAAATAATAGAAATTAAGTAGTTTCTTAAATTAAGCGTTTTTAATTAAATCAAATCCAAAATAATGGGACAGATGGAGTCTCTCCCACATCAAATGGTTCTAATGGAAAGTTTGGTGGGGGTTTCTCTAGTTCAGTTATCTTATTTTAGAGCCTATGACAAATATTTCTTTTCTCTGTACCTATATTTTCGTAGATTTAAGTCGCACTAGTTATTTTCCTTTTCACTAGGACTATGTTTATTTTCTTTAAATTTTTGGTTTCTGAAAGATGTTAGAACATTTCCGGGGATAAATTAATATTTGAGTTTTTTTGTTATTAAATTTAAAACAAAAAATTAGACCAATAAAAATATGACATGTGATGTTAAAAGATGAAATACCGTATTATTTCAGGAACGTTTCTCTGCTTTTCTACTTCTTTTTCTCATCACTTAATTACTTTTTAATTTTTTTTTATGTTTAGAAACTCATTTATAAACCCAACGATGACCATGCTCTTATATTGTAAACTTATTGGCTCGTATTAATAATGTTTATACTATACATTTGTTTCATCAACTTTATATTCTAGATGACAAAAAATGAGACAGATGGAGTATATTATTTTATATGCATCCGCATCTATTTCATTCGATCATGTACCGCTATTGTTTTACGTCCAACCAGATACTCAAAAAATTAAATAAAGAAATATGTAGGGAAGATCTAATATTTTTTTTTTTTTATTACAAACTGTCAAACTACCAAAAGCTTTCTATAAATTAATAACTTTGAAACGATAACTTATTAATTGATCGAGTTATTATCAATATATTAATTTATTTATTGAATATTATTTATATATATTGTCCATATATCATAAAATAATTTTTTTTTTTTTTGTATTTTATTATATATAAAAGTGAGCTAGAAAGGGAGGTTTTATTATTTTCTTAATATACTTTTCAATTTGGATCATTACGGGGCGAATGCCAATTGAAAAATATAAGTTTAAAATTAAGCTTGTTATGCGAGTAATATATTTAGTGGGGTAAATATGGATAATGATATTTTTATTAGCGGGTTATGTGGATCATGCGGATACTCACTAATATTGAACAAACAATTATGTAAAATTAAGTGTTGTTATTAGTTTTGTAAAAAAATATGTTTTCTAACTGTGTTTAAAAAAATTACTTCTTGTTTTGAGTTTTTATGTTTTGTAATGTTTTGTTATCATTTTATAAAAATATTCTTTAAAATAAATTTTATTTTTGTAGCGGATAACCCAACACGTCTAGTTGATTAATACATAAAAGGTGCAGATTACTCATCTAAAATTTGGGATTATGTGGATAAAAATTTTACATAAAAATAATTTTCGTATGACAGATTAGCGGGTTGTAATTTGATCCACTTGAGAGATCTACTTAATAGATAGATCCTAATATGCAACAGATAGGTCCTATGCAAGGATCATACAATGCAATTGAATTATAGATACAATTATTAAAAAAGTAGATCCATTTTAAGGCAATAAAGATCTTTGGTGGTCCTTTAAAGCGGAGTATGATGAATGGAATCGATCGTAGTGCTTGCGTAACATTAAGATTCATTTGGTTTATAATGAGAGAACGAAATCAGAACTATATATGTATTGTTTGATCAAATGGCCAGGAAAAAACCAAGAGCAACACCGAGAACTTAGGTCAGGTAGTATTTAAATATCCATAATAAATAGACATTGTTTATTTAGAAATTTGTAAAAGATAACTTTATTATTATGAAAATAACTAGATTAATCGCTTCAAATTTTTTATTGTTCCAATGATTTTGTTTTAAAATATTTTTTTTCAATAATACCAAAGTTTTCCTTTTTACAATTAATACATTAGAAAATTAAATTATTGACAAATTATTATTGTTGTTAATTTGAATATATATTTTTAACTGAAACTCTATTCTTAATTGTTTTTTACTATTATAAGAAATTGATTACAGGTTTAAAAGTTTGTTTTCAAAAAATCTAAAAGGTTTTACAAAATTATATCAAACTTAGCAAAGTTTGTTATATTTTCCAAAAAATTTCAAATGTTTGGAGATTTTCTCAAATGCTAGCAACTCTGATAATTGTTTAGATAATCTGTGGAATAGTTGCAAATTCTTTCAAATGCTGGTACACTCCACCAAATGATTGCAAAATCTATTAAATACTCGTAAACTCCACCAAATACTCACATATATTGTGAAATGCTTGTAAAATGTATAAAATGTTTGGAGAACCTGCCAAATGTTAGCAAAGTTTGTGAAATGCTTACATAGTTTACATGTCTGCTATTTATTTTGCAGAGTTTTTAAGACTTTGCAAAATATATGACAAATCTGCCAAATATATAAAATGTTTTTAGATGCTGAGATCGGTCACAAAGTTTGTGAAGTGCCTGCTGGTAAAATCTGTCAAACTTATCAGACTATTTTAGAAAATTTTATTTTTCAAAATATAAAAATTTAATAATATATATTAGATATTTCGAAAATAAAATGAGTTATTATAAAAAAAAAATCATTCTATTTATTTATAGGATTTTTTTAACATCGTTCATACTTATTATTGTGTGACACCGAAGTATTCTCTGATTTTAACGATAAACTATTCGTATAGATTTGAGCATACTTCTTCATACTAATCGGAATAGAATTCTAAGTATCTCACTAGGATTAGTCGATTTCTTAGTATATGAAATTCATCGTCAAAAATATTATTAATTACTCATCTTGTAAAGGCTTTTAAAAATTAATAGTTAGAAATCAAGAGTAAACAAATTTCCATTTGTTGCAAAAATGAATATAAAAAAGCAAAAGTCAAAAACCCATTCATTTGAATAAAGAAAATAAAAACTAAAATATATAGCAAAACCAATCAATTAAAAACTAAAACCCAAAAACTAAAATCCAAAAACTACAAAATTATTTTTCTAAACAAAAAAGACTAGCTACTGCCATTCAATCCAACGTATTTTTGGACATTTTTTCCAAAACGTTTTTATAATTATATGAAAATGAAAATTGCATTCGACTATATGAAAACTCCATAACTGAATATTTTACACCCAGAACGATAATGTCTAACAACATCAAATAAACCATGGCGTTAATTTATTTCAGATACTATACATTGGTGTACGCATTCACACCATTTACACTAGCTTCTAACATAAATCTATAAATTTATATTTGATTAGGTTTTAACAAATATAAATTTATGTAAAATTTTATTGGAAGTAATAATTAACTGATATATATATATAACAATATAACGTATGCATGTGAACATCTATAGAGAGAGAGAGATAAGAGTTGTGACTTGTGAATAGGAATCGAGGTGAAGTGTGGAAGGGTCCAAGGGAAAGAGTCCACAAGAGAGAACTGCAAATCCGATGCTCTTCCAATTTCTTTTTTATTTCTCTGTCTCTCTTTTCTGATAAATATATATTAAAAATAATGTATATACATACACCAAGACACGCATGTACATAACATCCTATATTAATTTTCCTCTTTTCTAAATAATTTTTTACACAGATGTACGTATATTTCATATGCGTATGCGTCTTTTTGTGTATATATTTATTACAGTTTCTTTTCTCGAGGGAAAAGAGACATTGTTGTTCGTTCTTCTTGTTGTCTTTTGTATTTAATTTTTCCTTGAGTTCTTCCATATGTCTTCTTCACATTCTCGTCTTAGTTGTTTCAGAGCCGTTGTACAATTATCTACAGTATATTCATGCATGTTTATGTCCACGTAGATATAAAAATAAAACTCAATAACCCATATTTAGCATGATGTAACTTGACTTAGGTGAACAGTAGTAAACACCAAGCATAATAAACTTTTGCAACTAAGAATTGTTAAAATAACTTTTACAAAATTCATTCAATTAGCTTACGTAACCAATTGTTTTTGTAGGTGTGGTACAAAAAAATTGCTAATCTACAATAAACGTGTATGCTGAAAAAATCACTGGAACAATTTATCTTTAAAAACAAACCTTATGAAAGAGAGATATAAAAGAGAGTACACGAAAAGTAACATTCATTGTGTAAAATTTAGTAACATAATACGTGAGGTTCGTGACGTTGACAAAACAAATGTGAGATTCATAACATAAAATATAAAATATACAAATTAATATTTAAAGGTGTAAATTTAACATCTTAGGATGCAAGTAGAACAAACATACATTACCCACTTAGTCACTATTTACAGATTTTCTTTTGTTTTGCTCTAGTATAACTATATTTTTGGGGAAAAAACTATATTTTTGGCCATGCTGTAAAGGTATAATTAGCCTTTTCCTGTCTTTTCTTTAAGAAAACAGTTGAACTTTTTTTAATTATATGAATTTTGTTCGTTATCTGTTTTTTTTTAATTGTCTTTTCAAAAAAAAAAACTCAATTTATGTTACTCAAATACTCAATTATTATTATTTTTTGTGAAGAAAATTTGTTTCTATTAGTTTAAACTTTTGGTTGGTTACGTTTTTACCCAATATAACCAAACTCTTTCTATCTAAAATCATCATTTCAGGACTTTCCACAAATTTCTAAAATTTATTGATGATTTTACCATACTTTTCTAATATATATATATATATATATACTTGAAAAAAACGAATGTGTTCGTATCCTTTTCAACGAACAATAGCCGTAGACTACGATCCAAATGGAGAGAAAAAATAAACACTGCCATCCAAACAGAAGATAGATTGATATGTAAAATGAAAGAAGAAGAAATAAGAAATTAATTTATAGGCCAAATATGCACATATATATATATACATTTATCAAACATTTAGTCAATAAGCAACTATTTAGTTGTTTTTTTGGCGTTGGAATCTCGCCGAAAATAGCAAACCCAAAATTCAGTGTAAGACTCATGGTGTCCTAGCCTTATATATATTACAATATTGTGCATATGTATATACGTATCATATGCCAATAAAATTAATTGATTCAATAATTCTGAAACTGCATGAACTGTAGCAAATTATTGAAGAAGAGAATATGAAATGTTGAAAAGGATATGGAGTGAAAGAAAAGGGGAATATGTTTTTCCATGTGGCTGTTACCGTGTAAGAGGCTTGTTTGTAAATCACATTTGGTCTATCGGCTATTTATTATGTTATTGATTTTTTTATATGGAATCATGTTTCTTAATTATGGGAATGTTGAATTCAGGAGATAACAAGAAGATAATTATGAAACATGAACATATCATAATTGAGATGTTTGATTCTCTTTCAAATATTTACTCACTCTTCCGACGACTAGCGTTTGTACTTTGTAAGAAAGAGTGACATGTGCAACATCAAATTGGTCAACCTTATATAATTATTGTATTGACTTCGATTTATTAATAAAAAGAGGGTGGGGATGGTGTAAACATTTTATTTTATAGCACTAACGTCTCTCTCCTCGTGTTGCAAGATTGTTTGTTTCATTTGAGATAGAATTCACTACTCAGTATCAAGACAAAATTCTTAAAATTACTAAATAACGATGTTGGTTTTGTTAAACTTCATTGAGAGAGCTCGATCATATTAGGGTACATAGTATCAAATAGTACGGAATAGAAAGCAATTGAGATAGGGAAGATCCGACCATAATAGATTCAAAGTCTTATTTTTTTCATTCGACGAAAAAAGTCTTATCATTATACAAAAACAAGATTATAGGATATATAAGCTATATATTTTTTTAGAATTCTTTAAATTATATACATGATATGGTTTTGATTAGGGATGTTGCGATGGGTTTTTTTTATCCGGTCTAGCCCGAGTTCGTTTTGTAGCCCGAATAAAGCCCATAAATTCTGGGTATACCCGCGGGTACCCGAATTGATTTTTTGTTTTGTTTTTGGTGGTTTTATTTTAGTTTTCTTTTAAAAATTCGAAAACTGGAAATTAAATCTATGAATCAAATTTATCTTGTTTAGTTTTACAATTCATGTTTTATAATATTTTTTTCTTTATGTGTGTTTTTAAAAATATTGATAAAATAATTTTTATAAGTATTGATATAATTATTCACTAGGCACAATTATAAAATAAATTAAAGATATCATTTCATGTTTTTCCAATTTGAGGGGTTGGTAAAAATTTATAGGTTTTGCGCAAAAATATAACTTCATGATTTCTGGCCAAATTTGCAATTTGATGGGTTTGACCAAAAAATCCAAATTCTAAATTTTATAATTTTAGCACAAAACTTAATCTTGCAATTTTGCGTTTTGGCAGAAAAATGTCATTTCCCGTTTTTTGACAAATTTGCGTTTTGATATGTTTGAAGACAAAATAATCAGATTTTAGCAAAAAAATGTGACTATGTGATTTTATGTCTTTAGCGAAAAATATAGTTTCACGTTTTTTGCTAAAATTTCGATTGTACGATATTGAAAATATTATTAATTATTTTTTTTTTTTTTTTTGGCACAAAAATAATTTTATAAAGATTTAACTTTTAGAAAACATTTATTTTAGAAGTATAAATATTTTATAAGTTGATTAATATAAGCGCCTCAAAATATTATTCTATGATAAATAATAAAATCTCATTCTTTATTAGAGGTTTTAAAATTTTCATATTGATTAAAATCACAAATATAATCATCATTCGTATTTCCTTAATGAACTTAGAATTAAAATTACTTTGATTTTCTTGGTAAATAAGCTTATAAAATTATTTAATTTAACCAAGTTGTTGGTGTCCTAGAAATAAAGTATTCAAGGTAATTAGTCCAACTCCACTTGGAAAGAGTGACTTAATTTATCAAATATAATTTATTTAATTTAAAAAATAAAAAACACCACTATACATGAAGGTTAATTTATTGTATGAAACTACTTAAACTTCACCTCGACATACACTATGAACAAGGATTAGAAGTATATATACACATATAACCTACTAATTAATATAAATACAATAAAAATAAAGGGATACTATGTCAATTTAAGGAACTGGTATCCAATGTCCGACTAGTTCCAAATCAACTAGCTAGACTTTCTAAAATAAATACATATTTAATGCAATATAATATGAGTTTACTGAGATGGAGTTGCAAGCCCAAGGCAAAGATTTGGTCAGCCCTAGCTCTAAGACAAGAAACAAACAACAAAGAGAAGAAGACTGACACATAGGTCCTCCATAGAATCTTCAATATATAACGTTCTAGACTTATAGTCTCGGTACAGATCATGTACGTATTTGTATATATTTTTGTAATCAAATACATTACTCAATTAAAAATTAACAAGAAGGATTTGGTAATGATTAAAAGACTAAAAAGGAGGGTCTAAGAGGGGTAAAGAGATAAAAGCTCAAGTACAATGATAAAGAAAACAAAGAAGAAAAGGGGTGAACAGAAACATACCCTCCAATAAACAAACAAAGACTTACATATTTGTCCAAATCTCATTTCACCTTCACATATACACACACACACATGTATTCATGCTTAAATATATATCTTCTCAACCATTCTTCCATTTATACCATACCCAATGTGTTTTAATATACGAGTCACTGAAAATTAATTTTCCTATTCAAGGAAAATTGGTTTTACAATATCAATATAAAGTTTTATTAAGAACACCAATTAATTTTTCCCTAATTGAAAAATGGATAGTGCAACTGGGTTCAAGTTACTTTGAACGAGGAAAATTTGTTCACAATATATATATATATATATATATATATATATATATTGATGAATAATAAATTATATTACCAAATTGAACTTGGATATAAGCATGAGAGCTAGCTATTAGCCGATAGTTGTTCGGAATGTCCTAAAATCATTTATACTTTATTCTAATTAAACTTGTATTGTCGAAATTTGATAATTAAATGATATTATGTGGTTATAATGTTTTGTTAGAAGCCGCTTATAATATATGAGTTTGAAACAGATTACTAACATCATATAATCCTACATAACACACACCTAAACATATTAAATCAATATTATGTTGAGTTCAATAATATATATGTTATATAAGATATACATATAATATATTTGTACATTGATATATTATATCCATGTACATGTAAAGAATAATTGGACCCTGACCTATTAGTTATTACCCTTGTTCTAAAAATCGGCCGCCTAGGCGCTAGACGAAGGTCAACCTCTACGATTTTCCTAAAATCGAGTCGGTTCTACGGTCGGCCGATTAATCTGTCAAAATCCGATTAATCACTGATTTTTTCCGATTTTTTTTTTTGAAAAATTAAAACAAAACAAAATTATTTTCATGTATATTTGGAACTTTAGTTGTATATTTTAAATATATCTATGATGAATGTTATTTTTATAAAATTTAGAAATAATCTAAATACTTGAAAGATTTTTGTAGTGACAAGTTTATGAAACTTTAAATGTTATATTATATCAAAGTTATAAATAGAGAGGATTTATAAATTAAAATAAGTTAAAATACTATAAAAAACCTCTAAAACTAATCCCCGATTAATCTCCATTTACTCCCCGATTAATCCTCTAGACGCTAGGCCCACCCACCGCCAACTAGCGCGTAGCGAGTTTAGGTTATTACTAATCCTAATTAAATTAGGTTAAACAAGTATTAGCATTAGTCAGCTTTATATGCATCCATTCTTAGGTTTTATCTACAAACTAATTTTACTCAAATAAGAAACAAAAAGTTCGTGATTGGAGATTTGATCTTTGCGGCACTAGCATCCCACTTTGATTTAGTTTGTGTGCATGTGGATACCGCTAGAGTCATGACATTTAGAGTGCTATACAACCTCCGATTTATCCTGGTTCATCTTTCTGCTACGAATATCCAGATATATTCATAAACTCTTAAGGTTAGATTAAATTTATTATTTGCATAAAATTCTGGGAGATAGATTTATTAATAGTTTATAAGGTGTTATATGATTTTTTCAATAGTGGTATCAGAGCCTAGATGTATAATTTTGAAATTGAATCTAAATTAGTGTATATATAGATATACGATGTAATTATGTTTTCTCGAACGAATTCATAATCGATCAATGAGATTTAGATGTTAGAATTCTGTAACTTTGTTGTTCTATCCGTTGCATACATACAACATATATCATAAAGAGTTGTGATCAACATAATTACACTAGCATGATATGTTTTACTTTGAATCACATATAAATATATTATATAAAGTTATTAATATTTGGTTATTACATTCTAGTAATACATGAATTATGAAGTATATATCACACAGCCGTATAAAATAGTTCATTGGATTTAGGTATTAGGTGCATAATTAAGTTTAATCAAAGTCTATTAAGGATTTTAATATAAACTTTCTTTAATCTTTAAAAACAAGATATAATTCGATTAGAACTTGTAAAATGTAATCCAGATTAAATTACATGTATAATTGATAATTTTAATTTGATTAAAATTATTTCAGTTATTTATGATTCAGTTAAATACAAATTAGATATGAATTAGTTATATTTTTATATATTTGGTATAAAATTTAAAATGTAAAATAAATTTAAATTATAATTTATTTCTCAACTAAATATCAAGTAATTTGATATTTTTCAATCTTATCAACTGTAAAAACTTGTTTTATTGTGTGATGTGCATACCAATAGGGTGTCCATGATTACATGAGTAACACAGATGGTAAACGATTGGTTTACTTGACTAAGCTATCAAAATAGTTGTGGGCTTTGAGATATAGAATTGAATATTATATAAAGATGACATCCACAACCAAAAGTTATATTGGATATAATTAGTAAAAATATTACTTACCTAAATAGCTAAAAATCAGGTTATGAGCCAAAGATCACTTGGATTTTAGTGAAATAATGATCTTAGATCACTAAACTCATTTGAGGAAAATATGATTTTGAGTATAGTGTGAGTTTTTTTTAATTGTCGATAATTCTCCAAATTCATGAATATCATATAAATATCTGCCAAACTTTTGACGCAGTGATTTCAAACCCTCACTATTTATTTTCATTGCGACCTGTCCTTGAGAAGGACAAGTTGAATGGATCCAAATTCCTTGAATAGTATCAAAACTTGAGAATTGTTCTCAAACGAAAGAACAAAAGGAATGGTATAACAAGCTGGATTAAGAATCCAAGTAAGTCAGACACTTCTTCTAAGTCTAAGCATGGTCCTTCTAGTGAAGACAAGTGCCATTATTGTAGTGGGCTTGGACATTAGAAGAGAAACTGCAAGAAATACTTGAAAATCTGAAAAGAAGAAGACTGTTGAGACTTCTTCACCAAGTATTCATGTTCTAGAAGTAAATGTTGCTACCTCTGGTTCTACTTCTAGGGTATTAGATACTGGTTGTGGTGCTCATATTTGTGTGAATATGCAGAGCCTAAGCAAGAGTACAAATTTGGAGAAAAGGCAAGTGGACCTGCAACGTGGGAAATGGAGCAAGAGTTGCTGCTGACATGATTTTAGAACTTAAGAATTGCTACTACGTACCTACTATAAGCAGAAATATTATTTCTATATCTTGTTTAGATTTAGAAGAATTTCATTTTTCGATTAAAGACAAGTATTACTCATTTGATTGTGGTGATATTTTTATGGTAGCGGTCTATTAGAGAATGAATTTTATATTCTTAATCAAGATGTGCATGTTTATAACATAAGTACTAACAGATTTAAGTCTAACGATTCGAATCTGACTTTTCTTTGGCATTGTCGTTTAGGCCATATAAATGAGAAACTTATTCAAAAGCTTCATAGTGATGAATTTTTGAGCTCATTTAATTATGAATCATTTAAAAGATGTGAATCTAGTTATTAGGTAAAATGACTAAGACTCCTTTTACTGTACATGGTGAAAGAACTAATGACTTATTGGGCCTTATACATATTGTGGGCTAATGAGTTTGAGAGCCAGAAGAAACTATCGGTACTTCATTAAATTTACTGATGATTTCAGTAGATATGGTTATGTTTATCGAATGAAACCTAAATCTGAATCTTTTGAAAAGTTCAAAAAATTCTAGAATGATGTACAAAATCAACTTGGCAAAACAATTAAAGCTCTTCAGTCAGATCATGGAGGAGAATATTTGAGCCAAGCTTTTAGTGATCATCTCAGAGAATTTAGAATTGTTTCACAACTCACTCCTCCTGGAACACCACAATGGAATGGCGTGTCTGAGAGGAGAAATTAAACTTTATTAAATATGGTTCGATCAATGACGAGTCAAACAAATCTTCCATTATTCTTTTGGGGATACACTCTATAAACGTTTGCGTTTACGCTAAACAGATGTCCATCAAAATCAGTTGAAAAGACACCATATGAGATATGGACTGAAAAAGTTCCTAATTTGTCTTTTTTGAAAATTTGGGATTGTGAAGCTTATGTCAAACGTTTGACTACTGATAAGGTAGGACCCAAACCTGATAAGTGCTACTTCGTTGCTTATCCCAAAGATACCAAAGTTACTACTTTTATAATTCCATTAAGAACAAAGTGTTTGTTGATCGAAATTCTGTCTTTTTCTAGTAAGAGAATTTCTTTCGAAGAGGAACAGTGGGAGTAAAGTACAATTTGAAGAGTTCTAGAACCACATGAGATTGCTCCACCTATTCAGGAAGAGCATCAATTGGATTTATGAGTCATAGAACCTATACCTGTGGAACCTGATATACGTAGTGGAGGTGGGAATTTTAACCGAACCATCCAAACCAAACCGAACTCAATCCGAACCAAACCAAAATTTATATTTAAACCATTAGGTTAGATTTTTTTCAAAACTCAAATGGTTCAGTTTAAACCGAACCGAACCGACAAACTGATGTAATTAAGTTTTTAATATTTTTATTTAAAGTTTTAATACTTTTAGTTTAATATTTTACTACTTTATTTTAAAAATTTTAGTTTAACATTTAGTATTTTTAGTTTAAATTTTTCATACTTTTCGTTTTAATTTTTGTTAGTTTATTTTCATATTTATTAACTTGATCTCTTACATATTTTATTTAAATTTTGAACTTTGACGTTTTTCGTATACGGTTTTTCATATATGATTTAGTTTTATAAATAATTTGTTTTACACAACTGAAATGAAACCGAACCAAATTAAAATTAATCCAAACCAATCCGAACCAAATATAAACCAAACCGAACACAAATCAATCCGAAGTGTTTTTCGTTAATTTTGGTTAGAGTTTTCTCAAAACCAAAATAACCGAACCAAACTGAACCCGAGCCGAATCTAAAATTTAACCAAAATGTCCACCCCTAATACGTAGATCTGAAAGGGCATGTCATGAACCCGATAAATATGAGGTTTGGGTGACGGATCATCATGATTTATTTATTATAGAAAATGATGAACCTACATCTTACAAATAAGTAATGGTGGGCCCTGACTTCAATAAATGGTCTGAGGCCGCTGAATCCGAAATGGAATCCATGCCACAAAACAAAACATATACTTTGGTTGATTATCTGATGGTGTAAAAGCCATTGAGTGTAAATGAGTTTTCAAGAAGAAAATATACATGGATGGACATATACAGATATACAAAGCAAGACTGATGGCTAAAGGTTACAAACAAATTCATGGTATAGACTATGACAAAACCTAATCCCCAGTAGCATTTTTTAGTCCAATCGGATTCTCCCAGCAATTACCGCTTATTATGATTATAAGATTTGGCAAATGGATGTGAAAACAGCTTTATTTAATATAAATTTAGAGGAGAATGTGTACATGACACAACCTGAAGGTTTCACACATCCAGGTAATGTTGGGAAAGTGTGCAAGCTTCAACGCTCTATTTATGGGTTTGAAGCAAGCATCTCGGAGTTGGAATCTCTGTTTCATTGAGGCAATATTTTGATAAAAATGAGGAAGAACCTTGCGTTTATAAGAAAACTAGAGGGAACACAATTACATTTCTAATATTGTATGCTAGATGACAAACTGCTCATTGGAAATGACATTCCTTTACTTCAGTCTGTCAAGACTTGGCTAGGAAGTTGTTTTTCAATGAAAGACATGGAAGAAGCCAAATAACTCTTAGCAAGACACAGTATCCTTCGATACATGATGAGCGAGAACGCATGAGGAGAATCCCATATGCATCTCCTATTGGATATATTATGTATTTCATGCTCTATACTCGTAAAGATGTAACTTGTGCTTTGAGCATGACAAGTCGATACCAATCTAATCCATGTGAGAGTCACTGGACAGAAGTCTAGACTATCCTTAAATATTTAAGAAAAACGAGGGAAAAATTCTTGGTTTATGGAGGAAATGATGAGCTTGTCGTGAGTGGTTACATGGATGCTAGTTTTCAGACAGAAAAAGATGATTTCCGATCACAATCTGGATTTATCTTCTGTCTTAATGGAGAAGCGGTGAGTTGGAAGAACTCTAAGCAAAGCACCTGTTAGACTACGACCGAAGCTGAATACATTGTTGCTTCAGAAGCAGCAAAGGAAGCTGTTTGGATCAGGAAGTTCACTGTTGAACTTAATGTGGTTCCTAACATCTCTGGTCCGCTGGATCTTTATGATGATAACAATGGAGCCATCGCACATGCAAAAGAATCCAGACCACACCAGAAATCCAAACACATTCAAAGGCGATATCAATTAATTTGTGAAATTGTTGATAGAGGAGATGTGAAGATTAGCAGAATCTCAACGGATGCAAATGTGGGTTGATCCGCGTACTGATAGGGTTACACGCTGAAGACAAAGAGGTAGTACGGAAACTCTCTTCATACTGATTTTATTTTAGAAACTTTGAAGAAGATATTTTGTTTTCTTTTTTCTTAATAAATTGGAGATGTTGACAATGTTCAAATCAATTTAAGATTTGAATCTTTGAAAATTTGTTGATTTATTTATGCATTTTGTAATTTTTGTTAGTATTTTCTTTTTGATTTGGGATAGACGGGATACATTTATTTTATTATCGATGAATTTATATTATAAAGTTTTATTTTATTTTTGTTATTAATTTGATTTTAAATTCCGCGGACCAACCCGCTAAACCCGTGGTTATAATGCGAGACAGATTAGAGTTATTAATTTAAAACTCATGGGTTATAACGCACTAACCCGCTAAAATCGCAAATTAACTCAATCCGTAATTGGGCGGATTTAATAGAGCAAATTAATCTAGTTTGACACCCTAGGTGTTTTACAAAGCTTGGTCGATTACGTTGATCTGAGTTTATAAGGCTTTGTTGATGCTGATTGGGCCTCGTGTTAGGCTATTAATTAGGAGATCGATTACAGGGTTTATGTTCTCGGGTTCTTGACATTCCACATCCAGATCCAAGAAATAAACTTTTGTCTCTAGCTGATGCAGACTACCGAGCATTAGCTCTTGGTTCATGTGAAATAATGTGGCTAAGTGCTTTATTATTTGACTTGAAAATTTCAACATCTGCAGCTCATGTTCTCTTTAGATAGCACTAGGGCGATTTACATTGCTACAAATTATGTTTTCCATGAGAGAACGAAGCCACACTGTTCGGGAAAATTGGATTAAGGTGTTCTCAAAACTCTTCATGTTTGAATTAAAGATCAGATGGTAGATATTCTCACTAAACCTTTGATTCCCTACCAATTTGAACATGTTAAATCCAAGATGTCTTAAAAATATACCCATCTCATCTTGAGGGGAACCACTGGAGAATATACTAATTTTGTTTACTGTGGTTAAGTAAATAGTTTAATTAGCTGTCTGCTGGTTAAAGCAAAACGATTATATATAAACATCATTTGTAAAGTAATGAGAATGACTAACTTTTCCCCGATTCTTCATCTTTCACGTTTGTAATACAGAAAGATTTTACACTCTTTCATACTAAAACTAATCTCGCATAATGCGGTTAGTTAATCACAGGGACGGATGCAGAGAAATTTTATGAGATAAATATAATTTCTTAAACAATTAGAATTAGAAAGGCAAATAACAACCGGCAATATTCAAAATATCAATTTACATGAACTTTTTAAAGTTTACCAAGAGCAACTACTCCTCTTTTAAGTGCCACTGTTAATACTCTAGTTTATAAGAAATATATGTTAGTTACCAATAATCTTTGTTAAATCCATCTTTGCTAAATCCTATTGCAGCAAAGTAGATGACCATCACCATTTTTTACTAACACGTTTGGAGGGTCAGATTCAACACAATTTTTACTAAATAATCAAAACACCAAAGTTCATAAAATACTTGGAATTTCTAGCAAATTTTAACCACATAGACACTTTGCAGTGACATATCAACACCACATAAACTCTTTTAAACAACACATAAACTCTTTAAAACAACACACACCACTAAGCAGTTTACACACGAAATGCATAAAGTAACACATTAATTAACATTAAGACGAGGGAAACCCCAAAACACCATATCATGAAGCCGCTCATTGACCGGACTATTCCCACCATGAACAAGCAACCCTTCTTCACCATCCTTAACCGCAACCGCAAACGCGCACCATCCGCGAGGGCTCGGATTCTTCTCCTCCTCAGTCCCATCCACAACCTTCTCCCATACCAATGTCTCTGTATCAAACTTGTAAACCTCACCAGACAACTTCCCAGCTCCCATATGCATAAGCTCATGCGGCTCCTCTTCCCCACCATATATAACAATATACTTCCCGGCAGAAACCGCCGGAAACACGCTTCTCGCCGGAGGTACATCCCCTGTGGTTTCCACAGCTGCCCATTGTCCACTAGCTATATCAAAACAATGAATATCACCCAGTTCATTACCATCAAACCCAAACAAAACCCAAAGTTTCCCATTCACAAGCACAAGCCCTGGTGCTCCTCTTCCTTTACAAGCTTCCCCTGCCGCCGGATACTCAACCCATTTCTGATCAACCACATCGTAAGCATGCAAAGTATTAACGCGTCCCTTAGCCGTAACACCACCAAAGACATAAACCTTCCGGTCATCACAAGCCATTGAGTGATAGCTACGACCAGTAAGCCCTTCTTCCACCGGAGACAACATTTTCCACTCGTTGTTCACAGTCTCAAATGAGTAAAGACCATTGTATTTCCTGGAGTCGTCACGGCCACCAAAGACATAGATCGTGGTACCGATCGTGACCATTGAGACACCGAAACAGGGGAAAGGACGGTCTCCTATTGCAGGAGCTATGGACCATTCTTGAGTCTTGAGATCAAAAACGTAAAGGTCGTTGTCAATATGAATCGTTGGCTTAAGTTCACCCCCGAAACAGTAAACTTTGTTCCCCACCACGGCAAAGGCGTGTGAGCTTCTTGGCCCTGGACCAGCTCCTTTTTGCTCCACCTGATTAACAAAAGTCGTAATCAAATTACAATACGGATCGAATAAACAAAAAAAAAACCTAATTATTTTCTGGAGAATATTACCTTTACCCATTTGTTTTCCACCACCGGACTCATTTTTTGTTCTTCACCAAAAAGCTTTTAGGAAAAATGAAAAAAAAATTGTTTTCTCTTTCAAGTGTCAAGGAATGAAAGAAAATGTTGTGGCTACAGTTGTTGTTGTTGCGTGTAGTTATATAGGCAAATGTGGTATCACATTCACATGTCCACCACAATTACAATTTAAAGTAAATTTGGATTTTTTTTTTCTATACATAAAAAAATGGAGATACGTTACCATTTATAACACTATTTTCTTTATATCATAATTGACAGTTTTAATGATGTTTAAGGAAAATATAAAAACTGATTAATGCATGCGTAATACGTGTCGTTTGTTTATTTTTTTAAAAAATATTTTGATTTATATTTTTTTTCTTTCTTATATATTCATAGTCCCGGATAAAGATTCAACAAAGATATTTTAACAATTTTTATTTACTATTTCTGATAATACATGTTCTTGTCCGAGTCATTCGTAGATCATAATCTCTAAATAATATTTTCCCATAATCTCTAATTGTTTCTTAACAATGTGTAAAATACGAACTATGTCTTATAGTAATTATGATAGAGTATAAGATGCTATGATATCTACGGTGTGGATGAATTACTTGTCACGTGGTGGTTCTTATCTTGTTTTGGCTCCACTTTGATAAGAGAGAAGGTCACATGCGACTTTTTATCAAGAACAAGACAACAAAAAGCTTAAGGTACAAGAAAAATAGAGAGGAAAAAGTGGGATGAACGTGGACAATGTGAATTAGAATCTGGTCAATAATCCAAGCAACATCAATGTAGGCTACATTTGGGCAAAAATTAGCAGTTTTATCCTTTAACTCATTTTCTTTTTAACATAAATTTGTTGACATTTTATTTTAGCACCTAACTCTCGAAATCCTAGGCTTTCTAGTTTTATTTATGACATCATTGAGTTATTTTTTTTTAAATAATAAATTTAGTGTTATGTGTAACTTGCGAGACTCTAAAACCAAGAAGTGTTTATGACTTTTTCGATAAGAGTTGGGTATGAATTCGGCACTCGCTATCACTAAAATCATTTGGTCTTTGTTGGATTCAAACACTTTAGATATCGGCAATTTTGATAACTTTTTGTTTCAACCACATATTATTTAAATTAAAAAAATCTTGAGTAGTTGTCTAAACGAGAAGAAAACTATTTTATATAAAAAAAACTCAACAAAAGAGATTAAAGTGATTCAAACTAAACAGTCGGGTTTTAAATTCAGTAACGCTCAATGTTAAAAAGACTAAAATTAGGATAATAAACTAGAAGCATGTTAATTATATATATAAAAAAAATTGGAGAAACCTGGCTAATCATCAGGACATTGAGTAATTGAGACAAGTTTTGCATAATCTTATTCTAATGCATGACAATCTATCTTTCTGGTTATGATAGTTTTCATTACTCAAACTAATGTTTCTATCTTCGAGTGAAGTGATGATAACTCGATGACAATAAGTATCTCAGATCAAGATATGTCAACATAAGTTAAAAATGAATCATGAAATCAACAAAATTTAAGGATTTAAAAAACATTTTTAAAAATTGAAGATTTCAAGATACGCAATTTGAAAATAAAAGCTTTAAAGACATTTTTCCATTATAAATTTTATATGAATTGCTTATACCTAATTTATGCGAATCTTTAATTTAGTATGGGCAAATCTTTTACCTCTATTTAATTTTTCCAAAAATTTGGATAATTTGCTGGACTCCACATATGTATGTGGAGGTATCACATCACTACAATTAGAATTTCTTTAAATACCTTCCACTGCTTCCCAAAAAACTTGTACATAGTTACTATTTATAACACTATTTCTTTCATTTATTTCTGAATGTTTTTAGAGACGTTTTTACGACGTCTTCTTTGATTCACATTTATATTTCTTTCGATAATAGCTGTCATAGATATAAGTAACATAATGGTCATAGCCCCGTCTAAGATCCGACGAAAAATATCAAAATATTGTAGACGGTATCTTACCCATTCATTTTTTTTACACAGATCTTACCCATTCATACATTATCACTATTTGTTTCTTCACGATTTTTGTAAGATGTTTTACTCTTCTCTTTTGGGTTAAAAAAACGTATTACTATGATTCTATAGGGGTGGATCACGTGGCTCGATGGTGGTGCCTTTGATCATTCAGGGTCACATGCAACTTGTGTTAAAAAAACAAACAAGAGAATAAAAGCTGAAAGGTAAAAGAAAAAAGTGAGGAAAGGAAGAATGAGATGAACGTGGACAACATAACTTGGAACCTAGTCAATAATCCAGGGAACATTAATGTTGGTTACATAACATCCGTGCCAAATGTTGCACTTTGACGCATACAGTATTTTATAATAAAGCCACAATTTTAAGCTCCATATCAAAGCAGATTATTCTGCCCCATTTAATTTGGCTTGGGTTGAGTTAATTTGCAGGTTTTAGCGGGTTGACCCGTTTTAACCCATGCGTTCTATATTAATAATCATAACCCGTCCCACACGATAACCGCGGGTTTAGCGGGTTGTCCGCAGAATTCAAAATCAAATTAATAACCAAAAAATAATGTTTATAATGTAAATTCATCAATAAAATAAATGCATCTCGTATCCATCATAAATAAAAAATAGTAACAAAATCACAAAACTCATAACTAAATCAACAAAATTTTATTTTTTTAAAGATTCAAATTTGAAATTGATTTCTAAAATAAAATATGTCTGAAGAGGGCTTTCCTATATCTTTGTTTTCAGCGTGTAACCACATCAACTTTTTCACAAACACCTTCAAATTCATGATCAGCACATTTTAATCCCATGAATAGTATTATAATTAATGACACATTCACACTACATACTTTAAATTATATTAATTAGACATAAAATTGTATTAGATTGCATCTTATATCTTCTTTACCTTCATGATCAGATTTTTCAACAATTGACATATCCACCCAAACCTCCGAATAAAGTTTTCTAGTCCTTTTCTTATTTTTAGCTTCAGAACCACTGTTGTTTTCATTTCCCATAGGTTGGGACAGTTGATTATCACCAGGTGAATTCATCTCTCCCCTAGAGTTGTTCATCTAGTAATCGTAAAGTGTTTAGAAACTATGATCAACCAAACTAAGACACTAAAAACCTTTGAAACAAAACCACTAAAATAATATGGCACAATATAACATGAACAAGAATCAGTGATGTAAAAAATTTAATGTAAAAAACATAGCCCACAGATCAACCTGCAATCCATGCGGGTTTGTTCAACAAAGATCATAAACCATGATGAGTTAACCTGCAATGCCCTCTTTTTTGGTCAATCAAAACATGAACCCTAACCCGCCCCATAGCGGTGCGGGTTTAGGTTTACCTGCGAGTTTTCAACCCTAATTGACATCTCTAATATATAAATTGTTAAGTTAGTTATGATTTGGAAGAGAGTAAGAATTTAAAGTTTTGACATAGATTCATATATTGAATGTGTTTATTCAATTGAATATTATCAATGATAAAGCTCTGTTTATATAATACATAGAAGGTTCTAGAGAAAACTCTACACAAAGAAACTAGTATATGTAAGTAATAACAATGATATTATACCGTTAAGATTATGATCAATCAAAGGGATTGATTTTTTATATCCATATCTTATTACACCCCCTCAAGATGGAGAATGTGAGTCCAATCTTGACTGAAAGAGACTGAAATCGAGCCCGAGAAGTGGCTTGGTAAGAGCATTTGTGAGTTGGTCCATGAATGAGATATGTGAGACCCAAATCTGCCTTCTTTGGAAAAATTGACGAACAAAATGCTAGTCCAAAGCGTTATGCTTCATTCTTGAATGAAAAACTGGATTAGCCGCTAGGTAAGTAGCACCAAGATTATCAAAATATACTGCTGGCTGAGTAGTGAGCGGAATGCCGAGTTCAGAGAGGAGTGAAGCTATCCTACAGAGTTCAACTGTTGTAGATGAATTGGAACGGTACTCCGCTTTGGTTGATGATTGAGCAACCCCTGTTTATTTCTTTGATGACCATAAAATAGGGTGAGAACCAAGGTATATTATGTATGTGCCTGTGGAAGTATATTCGTCTTTGTCACCTCCCCAATTTGCATATGTGTAAGCATGGAGTGCTGGAGTGTTTGTGGTGTGAAGATAGAGACCGATAGTCTTGGTTCCATTCAAGTAGCATTGAATGCGTTTTACCACAGTCCAACATCATTTTTGGGCTGATGCATAAACTGGGAGAGTTTGTTGACTGAGTAAGAGATATCCAGATGAGTTAGTGATAGATATTGAAGACTCATAACAACCACCCTATACTCCATTGGATCAGCAAGGACCGTTCCCATATTATTCGTGAGTGTGGTGTACATATTGGTGTGACTAGGGGACTTGCCTCTACATTCTTGTCTTCTGAAGTAAAGCTGCAATATAACGATGTTGCATTAATTGTAAACCTTGAGGAGTTGGAGTAACTTCTATTCCTAAGAAGTAAGACAAGTCGCCCAAACCCATAAGTGAAAAGCGTTGAGATAGAGATGTGATAAACCAAGTTATATGTTGTGGACTTTGTCAGTGATGATGAAATCATCTACATAGATGAGCATGTAAAATCTGATTCTCTTGCTATTGTAGATAAAGATGAAGCATCAGATAGATAGTTCTTGAAACCAGATTGAAGCAAAAATGTTCTAAGCTCATTGTACCAAACTCGAGGAGCTTGTTTGAGCCTGTAAACAGCCTTCTGCAATTTTCAGATAACATGAGGTTGATACTTGTAAATAAATCCTGTTGGTTATGCCATGAAGACTTCCTCTGTGAGATTTCCTTGAAGAAAAGCATTGTTTACAGTTGATGCATTTGCCAATTTATTTCTAGAGACTGCAGTACTTAGAACAATTCTAACTATTGCCGCTTTTACCACAGAACTGAATGTCTCATGATAATCAATCACTGGGTGTGGAGTATATCCTTTGGCCACCAAGCGAGCTTTGTATCATTATATAGAGCCATCATGACATCTTTTAACTGTAAACACACATCTGCAACACACAACATTAGAAACATTAGAATTGTTGACCAAATCCTATGTATGGTTCCTAATATGTGAATTAACTTCTTCACTCATGGCATTTTGCCAATGTTGGTGTTTAAGTGCTTCAGTGATGGGAAGGATGAAGTCTGGTGAAATAGAAACAGAAGCATGAAGATAGAGCTTTTGCACTGGCTTCTGTGGGAGCAAGACCACGGTCCATTGAGTGAATAGAGAATGATGGTGTTAGAGTAACTTCCGGTGAAGGCAATGGATCTGGAGATGCTTCCGGGATAGCTGGTATGGCTGACCTGACTTGCGGAGATAACCTATGAGGCACACTAGAAACAACAGAAACTAGAGGTGATACATGATATTCATCATTAGATTCAGATGATGTTTCAAGAGGTGAGTTTATGGAAAAGGGAAAAATTGTTTCATGAAAATAATATGTCTAGATGTATAAATGCGTGTCATTGTTCTATCTAGAAAAATATGCACTTTGAATAGTGAAATAACCTAGAAAAATACAAGGAGTGGATCGAGCATCCAGTTTATTAGATGCATAAGGATGTATCAATGGAAAACATAAACACCAAAAAACAAATAGTTTTTGAAATTTTGGAGATTGATCAAATAATTTTCAAAAAAGAGTTTGTAAATGCAAAGTGAGTGTAGGCATCCTATTAATAAGGTGAACGACCGACCACCGCAAACACATATGTCCAATAAGTTTTAGGCATAGAGGCATAAGACATTAGCGTTAAACTGTATCAACAATATGTAGATGATGATGTTAGTTGATGCCATTATGTTCTGGTGTATGCGGAGGACTCTTTATATGAGAAATACCATGAGAATAAAGAAATACTGCAAGATCAATATATTCACCTCCATTTTCGGTATAAAGAATTCTTAGTTTGACTTGAAATCGATTTTAAACAAAATCTTTAAAGTTTTGAAGTAACTCAAAAACTTGTGACATTCTTTTGAATGGATATATCCAAGTGTACAATGTAAAATGATCTACAAAAATAACATTATATTTAAAACATCAATAAAAATAATAGGTGAGGTCCACACATCCAAAAAAAAAATCAATGGGATACATAGATTTTAAAGTAGAATTTGTGAAATGTAACTTATGCATTTAATTGATAGAACAAAAAGTACATGGCTCAGTCATTGAAACAGTTGAAGAAATAGATAAATCAAATTATGAAACAATATTTTTAAGAATTGTTAAAGCCGGGTATTCGATGCGAGAGGGCCATGAAGAGAAAAGCTTTGAGCTTGAAGATGATGAATTTGTTGTTTTTATTAATTCATTTCAAGTCTGTTCTTAAACTCTTACAAGATGATGTTTTTATAGACCTCTTTAATCTCATTTCCTAAATGATAATTATTGATGTTTTACAGCTAAGCTGTAATGTCCATATTGCTTTATCACGCGTCTTCTTCTTTTAATGCACTGAACTTGTTCTGCGTCTTGATTCTACAGTTGTACGGGTCTCTGCTGGCTCTGAGCTTTCTTCCGCTTTGTCTCTTGTTGCAGGTTTCCATTGCAGACATTCTTCCTTCTTCTTGGGCTTGACTTCTGCAACCTTCAATTTGTCTTGGCCCATTTCGTCCTTCTTCTTGACCCAGACCATTTGATTTTGGTTTGAACCCTCTGCATCACTCAGAGGATTACTCTGTTTTGATTCAGTCTTAATATTCCCCCTCAAACTTTGTGTGGGAGGTTCTGACACACCAAGTTTGAATCGTAAATCACAAAACGATGATGCAGGGAGTGATTTCGTAAAGATGTCTGCAATTTGATGATAACCTGGAATGTGTTTTACCTCAAGTGTTCCTAACGCAACTCGTTCTCGTACGTAATGATGATCAGTGTCAAAGTGTTTGGTTCGAGCATGAAAGGCAGGATTAGCTGTCAGGTAAACTGCTGACAGGTTATCACAGAACAGAACCGGAGTTGTAAGTAGAGGAATACCAACATCGCGAAGAACTGACCCAATCCATTTTAACTCTGAAGCTGTTTCTGACAAACTTCTGTATTCTGCTTCTGTTGAGCTTTTAGAAACCGTGGGTTGTTTTTTTGATTGCCAGGAGATCAAATTATTACCGAGATAGGTGCAGTAACCCCCAGTTGATTTTCTTGTAATTTTGCAACCAGCATAGTTGCTGTCACTGTAGGCACTTAATGTACAGTCAGTGTTCTTGTTGAAGCAAATTCCCATAGTCACCGTTCCTTTTACATATCTGAGAATTCTCTTTAGCAACTTGTAATCCGAAACAGTAGGAGCATGTATCTTTTGGCATACGTAGTTGACAGCATATTGAATGTTTGGTCTTGTAAGAGTGAGATATTGTAATTTACCTGCCAGACTTCTAAAGTATTTTGAATTTGAAAACAATTCCTTTTCATCTTCTGCTTCTTTGTTTGTGTGATCCTTTGAAATTCTATCCAGTTGTAGAGGTAATGGTGTAGATATTGGTTGACAGTCTTTCATTGCCGCAATTGTAAGCAAATCTTCAGCATATTTTTGCTGTGATAAGAACAATCCATTTTGATGATAATGAGCTTGAATTCCTAGAAAATAGTGAAATTGTCCCATGTCCTTCATCCTGAACTGAAGATTAAGTTCTTGAACCAATCTTGTCATAGCCGGTGATTTGTTCCCTATAATAGCCATGTCGTCAACATATAGGAGTAGAAGAATAACATCTTTGTTGTGAATATACACGAACAGAGAAGGGTCTGAATGGCTGCAAGTGAATCCAAACTCTAACAAAAAATTGCTGAATTTGTCATACCAAGCTCTTGGTGATTGTTTGAGTCCATATAGAGATTTGTGCAATAGGCAAACATGATCTGGTCTCGCTTTGTCCGTAAATCCAGCAGGTTATCTCATGTATACTGTTTCGGTAAGATCACCATGTAAGAAAGCATTTCTTACATCCATTTGTTTAACTTCCCAACTCATGATAGTAGCTATATGTAGGACTAGTCTTACTGTTGCTGATCGAACTACTGGACTATAAGTCTCCAAGTAGTCTATTCCTTCTTCTTGATTGAACCCTTGAGCCACTAATCTTGCTCTGTATTTGTCTAAGCTTCCATCTGCATTTAGTTTAATTCTAAATATCCACTTGCTTCCAAGTATGTTCATCTCCGGGTTAGGTTCAACTAAAGACCAAGTTCTTGTTTCAGTACAGTTTCCAAATTCTTCTTCCATTGCTTCAGTCCACTTTGGATCTTTCAAAGCTTCTGTTACCGTTTTAGGTTGAGTATACTCTACTTTCTCTGATAGCAATGCATATCTTGGATTCGGTTTTATTATTCCTTCTTTAGACTTTGTGATCATACGGTGACTTGATCCTGACTGTTTAACATTATGAGAAGCAACACAAGTTTCATTTGATGTAATAGAGGAGCTGTTGCCTATAGATACAAGATCTGAGCTTGTCGTACACCCAGTACATCCTCTATTTTTAATCGCTTGTATTTCTTTTTCTTTGTTGGGTTGGACTGTTGCAGGATCTAATGATGTCATCTCAGTTGAACCGCTTGTTGAACTGCTTGTTTGGAACATTGGTTCACTCGTTATTGTGACACTCGGAGTCTCCACTGTTGGTGGCAAGAATCCTTGAAGTGGAAAAGAATCACTGGTTTGAGTGTTAATAGATATGTTTACTAGATTTAATCCCTTTAACCATGCTTCTATCAGTACAGTGGGTCGCTTGTCTTGATGATGTCTGTAGATTCCTTCAAAAGGAAAATTTTCTTCATCAAATAACACATTTCTGCTGACATAAACCCGCCCTGTTGGAGGATATAAGCACCGGTATCCTTTATATTTTGCATTGTATCCTAGAAAGATATACTTGAGAGACTTAGGATCAAACTTGTTCTTAGAGTAGTCCCTAAGTGTGGGATAACATGCACATCCAAAGGTCCGTAAAGCACCATACTCTGGAGCTTTATCCATAAGCATTTGAAAGGGACTTGCATTGTTACTTGTTGAAGTAGATGGCAACAGATTGATCAAGTAACATGAGGTGAAGAACGCCTCTACCCAATATCTTTGAGGAATCTTGCTTTGAAACATCATAGATAGTCCCAATTCGGTGACATGTCTGTGCTTCCTCTCTGCCAATCCATTTTGTTGGGGAGTGTAAGGACAAGAAATGTATTGTTTAGTTCCAGAATCTTGTAAGTGTTGGAGGAATCGTTTACTTGTAAATTCTCCTCCTCCATCACACTGAAAAATTACAATCTTTGAATCAAATTGGACTTCAACCATTTTTTGAAACATGATGTATACTTCACAAAAGTCTGATTTGTTTTTGATAAGATAAAACCAACAATATCTTGAGAAGTTGTCAATAAGGATTACATAGTAACGAAATCCCTGAACAGAAACTATTGGTAAAGGGCCCCAGAGATCACAGTGAATCCTCTCCAAAGGCCTTGATGCAGAGAAGCTAGAAGATGTAAAAGAAAGATGACTACTTTTTCCTAACTGACACGCTTCACACATGTTGTGAGCCAACTTATTGAGACTGATGGACTTGTTTTGAGAAAGTAGCAGAGTGATCTTGTCATCAGGATGACCAAGCCTCCTATGCCAAACTTCAAAACTAGCTGATTGTTGACGTTTTGAGTAGAAAACTTGAGCCTTGGGATCTTCTAGCACATATAGTCCATTACTGTTTCTTCCCATGATTAATAACTTCTTTGTTTCCTTGTCCTTAACACGAACTTCATTAGCATCAAACTTAACAGAGCATGGATAATCATTGGTGAGTTTAGATACAGAAAGTAAAGATTTTGTTATGTCAGGACAGACCAACACATCTTTCAGAGGAGATTACCTGAAGTGGAGGGGAGATTAGCAGAGCCTACATGCGTGATAGGCAAGAAATTTCCATCTCCAATAAGAACTGTATCTGATCCATGATAAGGTTGAGCTTGGTTAAGTCTTTGAGTAGAGTTTGTGATATGAGCAGAGGCTCCGGAATCAGGGTACCATTCATTTCCTGGAGCATCAGTAACATCTGTAATGTGTAGTGCTGCTAATGCAGATGGTAAATCTTCTGATTGGTAGCTATTGTCAAAACGGTGCAGCATTTTAAAGCATGATGCCCCATTTTTCCGCAGATTTGACAAACAGGACGATTATCACCTTCATATGAACTTGAAGAACTGGAGGATGGAGATATTTGTTGGTGAAACCCTCTTCCTCTAGTTGAGAAAGAACCTCTACCTCTGTTACCAAATCTGCCATAGAAGGTTCCTCTTCCACGGTTATTATATCCTGCTTGAGAGCTAGATCTGGAGGCGTTGAAGGCTAGATGAGGTGAAACGGTAAGCCCTGATTCATAGCTTGTTATTCTGTTGTCATAGTTAGTGAGCCTTGGAACCACATCTTCAAAAGAAGGACTAGGAGTAGTATCCATCATGCTTTCAATACTGGTTTTAATAGGCTCATATTCACGTCCAAGGCCATGTAACGCTGCAAAAATTTTCATTTTCTCCAGAACAGGGCTTCCAATAGATGAAAGTTGATCACATACTTCTTTAATCTCTTTCAGATAGACTGTCATTGTTTTATCATTCTTTGAAACGGTTTGGAGTTTTCGTTGTAGCTCAAAGAGTCTGGATGAAGAGACTTTGTTGAAGTGATTAGCTAGAGCGTTCCAAACATCCTTTGCAGTAGGTGAGTTAACCACAACACTGAGAATATCTTCTGAGAAAGATCCCAGAAGCCATGATTTGACTACTTGGTCTGTGCGAGCCCAAAGTTGGAAATCTGGATTTGCAGTGTCTTCAAGTCTTCCATCTATGGTGGGAACTTGTAACCTTTCTTCAGGGCAAGGCGTTCTGCCATCAATGAATCCTAGAAGACCTTGACCAGAGAGAAAAGTTTCAAACTGAGTCTTCCACAAAATGTAGTTCTTTTCTGTGAGTTTTATAGTTACACAGTTAGAAATGTTTAGAGCAGGTTGAGAATAGATTTCAAGAGCCATAGCTCTGATACCATGAAGAGAAAAGCTTTGAGCTTGAAGATGATGAATTTGTTGTTTTTATTAATTCATTTCAACTCTGTTCTTAAACTCTTACAAGATGATGTTTTATAGACCTCTTTAATCTCATTTCCTAAATGATAATTATTGATGTTTTACAACTAAGCTGTAATGTCCATCTTGCTTTATCACGCGTCTTCTTCTTTTAATGCACTGAACTTGTTCTGCGTCTTGATTCTGCAGGTTGTACGGGTCTCTGCTGGCTCTGAGCTTTCTTCCGCTTTGTCTCTTGTTGCAGGTTTCCGTTGCAGACATTCTTCCTTCTTCTTGGGCTTGACTTCTGCAACCTTCAATTTGTCTTGGCCCATTTCGTCTTTCTTCTTGACCCAGACCATTTGATTTTGGTTTGAACCCTCTGCATCACTCAGAGGATTACTCTGTTTTGATTCAGTCTTAATAGGCCAATCGGATAAAGAAGTTTTAACAACATAAGCAAAAGCAAGAGATGGTGGATGAAAAGGATTATGACATGGCCACATCATAGGTGCTACCCTTAGGTTTGCCTTCCAGACGAAGAGCCCCCGTGTGTAGGTTTCTCACCTAGAAATAAGTTGGAATTAATGTAACAGCAACATTAGTTTTGCATAATTGAAAGACAGATAATAGGTTTTTGTCAAGAGATGGAACACATAAAACATTATTGATAAAAAAATGTTTTAGTATAAGAAGGAGAGGAGAAAGAACATGTGTGTGAAATGGTCATGGCTGAGCCATATCCAAGAATCAAATCATCGCCACCATTGTAAGGATTGTGAAGACACAGATTGGCAAGGTCAGATGTCATATGGTGTGAGGCCCCAGAGTCAACAAGCCAAGTGAAAGAGTCAAAAGCATGGCTGCATTCGCACGTGGCTTCCAAGTTTATTGGGCAGGAGAGGAGTTCTATGGCTGAGGTGAAGGCATAGGAGAAGCAGACCACGTATGAGGTGCATCACTCCCACGAACCATGCGGAACTCATGGCAATACTTGGCACTATGCGCCTAAGCGATACAAGCCTGACATCTTCCTAAATAAGGCTTCAAAAATGATTTGGACCACCATTGTTGTGAGGCACAAAATGATTTTGTGAGTTGAAATTGTTTTGATTTGATAGTTGCTGATTGTAGTGATGTTGGTTCCTTTGACAAGTGTATGTAGCATTGAAAACAATTGGGGGGGGGGGGGGCATAACTTATTAATTCAGAGCAAAGAAGCATAGCGTCACGGTTTAAAAATTTCTCATGAAGTTCCGATTATGAGATTGGTGTATCACGACCATTGATGGCGTCAATCTCGGCCTTGTAATCTTCAGATAAACTGGCTACGCTTTTTTCAATGAGGTCTTATGGATCAAGCAGTTTTCCAAAAAGATCAAGGTCATCAGCTTTTGATTTGATAAAGCGCAGATATTCACTTATCGCCTTGGTCCATTTGACACACATTTTGATTTGAAACTTCCATTTTCGGAGGTGACCACGATAAGGATTTCTGAAAGTGTCAGTTAGTGTATCCCATACCTCTTTTGTCGTAGATGGCATGGAGACCACATATTGGATTGGAAGAGTTATTGCAACAATGATGATAATGTATAGAATTCAGTCTTGAAGATCCTATTTGAATAGTTAAGCCTATTTGTGCTCTGATACTATATTGAATGTGATTATTCAATTGAATATTATACCGTTAAGAAATACGCTTACTAGTATAAAAATAATAACAATGATATTACACTGTTAAGATTACGATCAATCAAAGAGATTGATCTTTTATATCCATATCTATCATCAGAAAGATCAGAACAGCTCAGCTTAATTATTATGTTTGAACAAATTTGAGACTATTTAGAATATTTTTCAAAAGATTAGTACCTAGTTCTACTATACGGTTCAAAATATGTGGACAAAAATAAACAAGAAATAACAATGATATTATACCATTAAGATTACGATCAATCAAATAAATTGATCTTTTATATCCAAATCCTATCATCAGAAATATCAGAACAACTCAACTCAGTTATTATGCTTGAACAAATTTGACAAAATTTAGAATATTTTCCAAAATATTAGTACCTAGTTCTATTAAAAGGTTTAAAATATTGGAAAAAATAAACAAGAAATAACTTTCTATCAGAAAATAATTTGACATCTTCAACCCATTAATTTTCATTTTTTATAAATTAATATTTTCTTCAACCTTACTCTATATTTCACTGGAAAGTAATAAAATACTAATATATATATATATATATATATATATATTCGGAATAGAATGAAACATTTTGTATTTATAAAATACTTCCTTAATTCTTATATATTTTATTTTGTACTAAAAATATTATTAAACATTTTAGTTATGTAATTAACTATTTCACATTAGCTCACAAACAATATTAGTTCATTTCACACTTTAAAATTTGTTAATTGGTCATCTTTGAAGAAATAATAATAATTATAATTAAAACATAAATTATTTTCTGTTGTTGTTTGTTATTATTTTTAGTTGTGTAAATATTTAATAAAATCATTTAAATGAAATCAAAGTTTTATTGGAATTTGGTTTAAAATAAAATAAGTGATTCAAATCTATATTCTTGATAAACAATTGATATTTGAAAAATAATAATAACTAATTGGAAAAGGAATACACACATAATTGGGTTTTAATAGTAAAAATCCAACTGTATTTCAATTTTTGTTTTGTTTTTATTTTAAAAATCATACCTCCTAGATACACTAATTCTAGCAGGTTTTCTATATATATGCCCACAATTCGGATACAGTTACTCATATATATTGTTAATCTTTTCATACTCAGCATATTGAATAGACAAATCATATATGATAATCTCACTAACCATATCATGATCTACCTTGATCATATTGTCTTTCTCATTTTGCTATGGAGG
>OY978506.1:5774719-5863111 GCA_963854855.1 Nasturtium officinale
ATAGAGCCATCATGACATCTTTTAACTGTAAACACACATCTGCAACACACAACATTAGAAACATTAGAATTGTTGACCAAATCCTATGTATGGTTCCTAATATGTGAATTAACTTCTTCACTCATGGCATTTTGCCAATGTTGGTGTTTAAGTGCTTCAGTGATGGGAAGGATGAAGTCTGGTGAAATAGAAACAGAAGCATGAAGATAGAGCTTTTGCACTGGCTTCTGTGGGAGCAAGACCACGGTCCATTGAGTGAATAGAGAATGATGGTGTTAGAGTAACTTCCGGTGAAGGCAATGGATCTGGAGATGCTTCCGGGATAGCTGGTATGGCTGACCTGACTTGCGGAGATAACCTATGAGGCACACTAGAAACAACAGAAACTAGAGGTGATACATGATATTCATCATTAGATTCAGATGATGTTTCAAGAGGTGAGTTTATGGAAAAGGGAAAAATTGTTTCATGAAAATAATATGTCTAGATGTATAAATGCGTGTCATTGTTCTATCTAGAAAAATATGCACTTTGAATAGTGAAATAACCTAGAAAAATACAAGGAGTGGATCGAGCATCCAGTTTATTAGATGCATAAGGATGTATCAATGGAAAACATAAACACCAAAAAACAAATAGTTTTTGAAATTTTGGAGATTGATCAAATAATTTTCAAAAAAGAGTTTGTAAATGCAAAGTGAGTGTAGGCATCCTATTAATAAGGTGAACGACCGACCACCGCAAACACATATGTCCAATAAGTTTTAGGCATAGAGGCATAAGACATTAGCGTTAAACTGTATCAACAATATGTAGATGATGATGTTAGTTGATGCCATTATGTTCTGGTGTATGCGGAGGACTCTTTATATGAGAAATACCATGAGAATAAAGAAATACTGCAAGATCAATATATTCACCTCCATTTTCGGTATAAAGAATTCTTAGTTTGACTTGAAATCGATTTTAAACAAAATCTTTAAAGTTTTGAAGTAACTCAAAAACTTGTGACATTCTTTTGAATGGATATATCCAAGTGTACAATGTAAAATGATCTACAAAAATAACATTATATTTAAAACATCAATAAAAATAATAGGTGAGGTCCACACATCCAAAAAAAAAATCAATGGGATACATAGATTTTAAAGTAGAATTTGTGAAATGTAACTTATGCATTTAATTGATAGAACAAAAAGTACATGGCTCAGTCATTGAAACAGTTGAAGAAATAGATAAATCAAATTATGAAACAATATTTTTAAGAATTGTTAAAGCCGGGTATTCGATGCGAGAGGGCCATGAAGAGAAAAGCTTTGAGCTTGAAGATGATGAATTTGTTGTTTTTATTAATTCATTTCAAGTCTGTTCTTAAACTCTTACAAGATGATGTTTTTATAGACCTCTTTAATCTCATTTCCTAAATGATAATTATTGATGTTTTACAGCTAAGCTGTAATGTCCATATTGCTTTATCACGCGTCTTCTTCTTTTAATGCACTGAACTTGTTCTGCGTCTTGATTCTACAGTTGTACGGGTCTCTGCTGGCTCTGAGCTTTCTTCCGCTTTGTCTCTTGTTGCAGGTTTCCATTGCAGACATTCTTCCTTCTTCTTGGGCTTGACTTCTGCAACCTTCAATTTGTCTTGGCCCATTTCGTCCTTCTTCTTGACCCAGACCATTTGATTTTGGTTTGAACCCTCTGCATCACTCAGAGGATTACTCTGTTTTGATTCAGTCTTAATATTCCCCCTCAAACTTTGTGTGGGAGGTTCTGACACACCAAGTTTGAATCGTAAATCACAAAACGATGATGCAGGGAGTGATTTCGTAAAGATGTCTGCAATTTGATGATAACCTGGAATGTGTTTTACCTCAAGTGTTCCTAACGCAACTCGTTCTCGTACGTAATGATGATCAGTGTCAAAGTGTTTGGTTCGAGCATGAAAGGCAGGATTAGCTGTCAGGTAAACTGCTGACAGGTTATCACAGAACAGAACCGGAGTTGTAAGTAGAGGAATACCAACATCGCGAAGAACTGACCCAATCCATTTTAACTCTGAAGCTGTTTCTGACAAACTTCTGTATTCTGCTTCTGTTGAGCTTTTAGAAACCGTGGGTTGTTTTTTTGATTGCCAGGAGATCAAATTATTACCGAGATAGGTGCAGTAACCCCCAGTTGATTTTCTTGTAATTTTGCAACCAGCATAGTTGCTGTCACTGTAGGCACTTAATGTACAGTCAGTGTTCTTGTTGAAGCAAATTCCCATAGTCACCGTTCCTTTTACATATCTGAGAATTCTCTTTAGCAACTTGTAATCCGAAACAGTAGGAGCATGTATCTTTTGGCATACGTAGTTGACAGCATATTGAATGTTTGGTCTTGTAAGAGTGAGATATTGTAATTTACCTGCCAGACTTCTAAAGTATTTTGAATTTGAAAACAATTCCTTTTCATCTTCTGCTTCTTTGTTTGTGTGATCCTTTGAAATTCTATCCAGTTGTAGAGGTAATGGTGTAGATATTGGTTGACAGTCTTTCATTGCCGCAATTGTAAGCAAATCTTCAGCATATTTTTGCTGTGATAAGAACAATCCATTTTGATGATAATGAGCTTGAATTCCTAGAAAATAGTGAAATTGTCCCATGTCCTTCATCCTGAACTGAAGATTAAGTTCTTGAACCAATCTTGTCATAGCCGGTGATTTGTTCCCTATAATAGCCATGTCGTCAACATATAGGAGTAGAAGAATAACATCTTTGTTGTGAATATACACGAACAGAGAAGGGTCTGAATGGCTGCAAGTGAATCCAAACTCTAACAAAAAATTGCTGAATTTGTCATACCAAGCTCTTGGTGATTGTTTGAGTCCATATAGAGATTTGTGCAATAGGCAAACATGATCTGGTCTCGCTTTGTCCGTAAATCCAGCAGGTTATCTCATGTATACTGTTTCGGTAAGATCACCATGTAAGAAAGCATTTCTTACATCCATTTGTTTAACTTCCCAACTCATGATAGTAGCTATATGTAGGACTAGTCTTACTGTTGCTGATCGAACTACTGGACTATAAGTCTCCAAGTAGTCTATTCCTTCTTCTTGATTGAACCCTTGAGCCACTAATCTTGCTCTGTATTTGTCTAAGCTTCCATCTGCATTTAGTTTAATTCTAAATATCCACTTGCTTCCAAGTATGTTCATCTCCGGGTTAGGTTCAACTAAAGACCAAGTTCTTGTTTCAGTACAGTTTCCAAATTCTTCTTCCATTGCTTCAGTCCACTTTGGATCTTTCAAAGCTTCTGTTACCGTTTTAGGTTGAGTATACTCTACTTTCTCTGATAGCAATGCATATCTTGGATTCGGTTTTATTATTCCTTCTTTAGACTTTGTGATCATACGGTGACTTGATCCTGACTGTTTAACATTATGAGAAGCAACACAAGTTTCATTTGATGTAATAGAGGAGCTGTTGCCTATAGATACAAGATCTGAGCTTGTCGTACACCCAGTACATCCTCTATTTTTAATCGCTTGTATTTCTTTTTCTTTGTTGGGTTGGACTGTTGCAGGATCTAATGATGTCATCTCAGTTGAACCGCTTGTTGAACTGCTTGTTTGGAACATTGGTTCACTCGTTATTGTGACACTCGGAGTCTCCACTGTTGGTGGCAAGAATCCTTGAAGTGGAAAAGAATCACTGGTTTGAGTGTTAATAGATATGTTTACTAGATTTAATCCCTTTAACCATGCTTCTATCAGTACAGTGGGTCGCTTGTCTTGATGATGTCTGTAGATTCCTTCAAAAGGAAAATTTTCTTCATCAAATAACACATTTCTGCTGACATAAACCCGCCCTGTTGGAGGATATAAGCACCGGTATCCTTTATATTTTGCATTGTATCCTAGAAAGATATACTTGAGAGACTTAGGATCAAACTTGTTCTTAGAGTAGTCCCTAAGTGTGGGATAACATGCACATCCAAAGGTCCGTAAAGCACCATACTCTGGAGCTTTATCCATAAGCATTTGAAAGGGACTTGCATTGTTACTTGTTGAAGTAGATGGCAACAGATTGATCAAGTAACATGAGGTGAAGAACGCCTCTACCCAATATCTTTGAGGAATCTTGCTTTGAAACATCATAGATAGTCCCAATTCGGTGACATGTCTGTGCTTCCTCTCTGCCAATCCATTTTGTTGGGGAGTGTAAGGACAAGAAATGTATTGTTTAGTTCCAGAATCTTGTAAGTGTTGGAGGAATCGTTTACTTGTAAATTCTCCTCCTCCATCACACTGAAAAATTACAATCTTTGAATCAAATTGGACTTCAACCATTTTTTGAAACATGATGTATACTTCACAAAAGTCTGATTTGTTTTTGATAAGATAAAACCAACAATATCTTGAGAAGTTGTCAATAAGGATTACATAGTAACGAAATCCCTGAACAGAAACTATTGGTAAAGGGCCCCAGAGATCACAGTGAATCCTCTCCAAAGGCCTTGATGCAGAGAAGCTAGAAGATGTAAAAGAAAGATGACTACTTTTTCCTAACTGACACGCTTCACACATGTTGTGAGCCAACTTATTGAGACTGATGGACTTGTTTTGAGAAAGTAGCAGAGTGATCTTGTCATCAGGATGACCAAGCCTCCTATGCCAAACTTCAAAACTAGCTGATTGTTGACGTTTTGAGTAGAAAACTTGAGCCTTGGGATCTTCTAGCACATATAGTCCATTACTGTTTCTTCCCATGATTAATAACTTCTTTGTTTCCTTGTCCTTAACACGAACTTCATTAGCATCAAACTTAACAGAGCATGGATAATCATTGGTGAGTTTAGATACAGAAAGTAAAGATTTTGTTATGTCAGGACAGACCAACACATCTTTCAGAGGAGATTACCTGAAGTGGAGGGGAGATTAGCAGAGCCTACATGCGTGATAGGCAAGAAATTTCCATCTCCAATAAGAACTGTATCTGATCCATGATAAGGTTGAGCTTGGTTAAGTCTTTGAGTAGAGTTTGTGATATGAGCAGAGGCTCCGGAATCAGGGTACCATTCATTTCCTGGAGCATCAGTAACATCTGTAATGTGTAGTGCTGCTAATGCAGATGGTAAATCTTCTGATTGGTAGCTATTGTCAAAACGGTGCAGCATTTTAAAGCATGATGCCCCATTTTTCCGCAGATTTGACAAACAGGACGATTATCACCTTCATATGAACTTGAAGAACTGGAGGATGGAGATATTTGTTGGTGAAACCCTCTTCCTCTAGTTGAGAAAGAACCTCTACCTCTGTTACCAAATCTGCCATAGAAGGTTCCTCTTCCACGGTTATTATATCCTGCTTGAGAGCTAGATCTGGAGGCGTTGAAGGCTAGATGAGGTGAAACGGTAAGCCCTGATTCATAGCTTGTTATTCTGTTGTCATAGTTAGTGAGCCTTGGAACCACATCTTCAAAAGAAGGACTAGGAGTAGTATCCATCATGCTTTCAATACTGGTTTTAATAGGCTCATATTCACGTCCAAGGCCATGTAACGCTGCAAAAATTTTCATTTTCTCCAGAACAGGGCTTCCAATAGATGAAAGTTGATCACATACTTCTTTAATCTCTTTCAGATAGACTGTCATTGTTTTATCATTCTTTGAAACGGTTTGGAGTTTTCGTTGTAGCTCAAAGAGTCTGGATGAAGAGACTTTGTTGAAGTGATTAGCTAGAGCGTTCCAAACATCCTTTGCAGTAGGTGAGTTAACCACAACACTGAGAATATCTTCTGAGAAAGATCCCAGAAGCCATGATTTGACTACTTGGTCTGTGCGAGCCCAAAGTTGGAAATCTGGATTTGCAGTGTCTTCAAGTCTTCCATCTATGGTGGGAACTTGTAACCTTTCTTCAGGGCAAGGCGTTCTGCCATCAATGAATCCTAGAAGACCTTGACCAGAGAGAAAAGTTTCAAACTGAGTCTTCCACAAAATGTAGTTCTTTTCTGTGAGTTTTATAGTTACACAGTTAGAAATGTTTAGAGCAGGTTGAGAATAGATTTCAAGAGCCATAGCTCTGATACCATGAAGAGAAAAGCTTTGAGCTTGAAGATGATGAATTTGTTGTTTTTATTAATTCATTTCAACTCTGTTCTTAAACTCTTACAAGATGATGTTTTATAGACCTCTTTAATCTCATTTCCTAAATGATAATTATTGATGTTTTACAACTAAGCTGTAATGTCCATCTTGCTTTATCACGCGTCTTCTTCTTTTAATGCACTGAACTTGTTCTGCGTCTTGATTCTGCAGGTTGTACGGGTCTCTGCTGGCTCTGAGCTTTCTTCCGCTTTGTCTCTTGTTGCAGGTTTCCGTTGCAGACATTCTTCCTTCTTCTTGGGCTTGACTTCTGCAACCTTCAATTTGTCTTGGCCCATTTCGTCTTTCTTCTTGACCCAGACCATTTGATTTTGGTTTGAACCCTCTGCATCACTCAGAGGATTACTCTGTTTTGATTCAGTCTTAATAGGCCAATCGGATAAAGAAGTTTTAACAACATAAGCAAAAGCAAGAGATGGTGGATGAAAAGGATTATGACATGGCCACATCATAGGTGCTACCCTTAGGTTTGCCTTCCAGACGAAGAGCCCCCGTGTGTAGGTTTCTCACCTAGAAATAAGTTGGAATTAATGTAACAGCAACATTAGTTTTGCATAATTGAAAGACAGATAATAGGTTTTTGTCAAGAGATGGAACACATAAAACATTATTGATAAAAAAATGTTTTAGTATAAGAAGGAGAGGAGAAAGAACATGTGTGTGAAATGGTCATGGCTGAGCCATATCCAAGAATCAAATCATCGCCACCATTGTAAGGATTGTGAAGACACAGATTGGCAAGGTCAGATGTCATATGGTGTGAGGCCCCAGAGTCAACAAGCCAAGTGAAAGAGTCAAAAGCATGGCTGCATTCGCACGTGGCTTCCAAGTTTATTGGGCAGGAGAGGAGTTCTATGGCTGAGGTGAAGGCATAGGAGAAGCAGACCACGTATGAGGTGCATCACTCCCACGAACCATGCGGAACTCATGGCAATACTTGGCACTATGCGCCTAAGCGATACAAGCCTGACATCTTCCTAAATAAGGCTTCAAAAATGATTTGGACCACCATTGTTGTGAGGCACAAAATGATTTTGTGAGTTGAAATTGTTTTGATTTGATAGTTGCTGATTGTAGTGATGTTGGTTCCTTTGACAAGTGTATGTAGCATTGAAAACAATTGGGGGGGGGGGGGGCATAACTTATTAATTCAGAGCAAAGAAGCATAGCGTCACGGTTTAAAAATTTCTCATGAAGTTCCGATTATGAGATTGGTGTATCACGACCATTGATGGCGTCAATCTCGGCCTTGTAATCTTCAGATAAACTGGCTACGCTTTTTTCAATGAGGTCTTATGGATCAAGCAGTTTTCCAAAAAGATCAAGGTCATCAGCTTTTGATTTGATAAAGCGCAGATATTCACTTATCGCCTTGGTCCATTTGACACACATTTTGATTTGAAACTTCCATTTTCGGAGGTGACCACGATAAGGATTTCTGAAAGTGTCAGTTAGTGTATCCCATACCTCTTTTGTCGTAGATGGCATGGAGACCACATATTGGATTGGAAGAGTTATTGCAACAATGATGATAATGTATAGAATTCAGTCTTGAAGATCCTATTTGAATAGTTAAGCCTATTTGTGCTCTGATACTATATTGAATGTGATTATTCAATTGAATATTATACCGTTAAGAAATACGCTTACTAGTATAAAAATAATAACAATGATATTACACTGTTAAGATTACGATCAATCAAAGAGATTGATCTTTTATATCCATATCTATCATCAGAAAGATCAGAACAGCTCAGCTTAATTATTATGTTTGAACAAATTTGAGACTATTTAGAATATTTTTCAAAAGATTAGTACCTAGTTCTACTATACGGTTCAAAATATGTGGACAAAAATAAACAAGAAATAACAATGATATTATACCATTAAGATTACGATCAATCAAATAAATTGATCTTTTATATCCAAATCCTATCATCAGAAATATCAGAACAACTCAACTCAGTTATTATGCTTGAACAAATTTGACAAAATTTAGAATATTTTCCAAAATATTAGTACCTAGTTCTATTAAAAGGTTTAAAATATTGGAAAAAATAAACAAGAAATAACTTTCTATCAGAAAATAATTTGACATCTTCAACCCATTAATTTTCATTTTTTATAAATTAATATTTTCTTCAACCTTACTCTATATTTCACTGGAAAGTAATAAAATACTAATATATATATATATATATATATATATATTCGGAATAGAATGAAACATTTTGTATTTATAAAATACTTCCTTAATTCTTATATATTTTATTTTGTACTAAAAATATTATTAAACATTTTAGTTATGTAATTAACTATTTCACATTAGCTCACAAACAATATTAGTTCATTTCACACTTTAAAATTTGTTAATTGGTCATCTTTGAAGAAATAATAATAATTATAATTAAAACATAAATTATTTTCTGTTGTTGTTTGTTATTATTTTTAGTTGTGTAAATATTTAATAAAATCATTTAAATGAAATCAAAGTTTTATTGGAATTTGGTTTAAAATAAAATAAGTGATTCAAATCTATATTCTTGATAAACAATTGATATTTGAAAAATAATAATAACTAATTGGAAAAGGAATACACACATAATTGGGTTTTAATAGTAAAAATCCAACTGTATTTCAATTTTTGTTTTGTTTTTATTTTAAAAATCATACCTCCTAGATACACTAATTCTAGCAGGTTTTCTATATATATGCCCACAATTCGGATACAGTTACTCATATATATTGTTAATCTTTTCATACTCAGCATATTGAATAGACAAATCATATATGATAATCTCACTAACCATATCATGATCTACCTTGATCATATTGTCTTTCTCATTTTGCTATGGAGGTCACTTTAGGCAACACTGTAAATGTTACTTTAAATCTAATAGTCCTTGACTAGTTACTGTGATTAGCTTTAGTACAATGACTGCAATAACACTGTAAATGCCATTTTAAATCCAATAGTCCTTTACTAGTTACTATGATCAAATGTTTAGTACAATGGCTGCAATAACACTGTAAATATCAATTTAAACCCATTAGTCTTTCTGGCATATGGTTATGTTCGCACAATAGAACTGAAATCTTTCCAAATACTAAACTTTAAATGTTTAATAAAGTTAAATATTATTTCAATCACTTCAATTGGTTGATTTATTTTATACTTTGTGCTCCTCTTTAAGTGTAGGTCATGCATCCTCATTTTTTATGTATACTCTCAGAATTGAGATCTACCATTTTCTTTTGTTTCTAAAAATCCATTATGAATCAAAGATTCAAACCACATAATTAGAATTAATTGAGAAATCCATAATCTAAGAAATATATAATATGTTGTAGAAGACTAATCCCCTTGTTCAACCTATTAGTTTGACTTGCTTTGCATTTCTCTGTTTTGGAGGTGATTTATTGTAACTCTTGGTGATTGTTGGATAGAAATTTTGCTACAAGAATATATTTTTGGAAACTCCATAATGTTTCTACAATACAAGCAAATTACATATAAAAATAGAATTCTACATCAACATCTATTTTAACAACTATTCAACAACTCTACTTAACATCTAGATTAATGTTAGCCGAATAAACAACTCAAAATACTAAAGCTACATGTTTCCAACAACTCTATAAGCCTAACTTATAACTTCAAAACCAAATTTGTTTTCTCATTCAGTTTGGTTTGTGAACCAAAATGGTATTACTCAACACTTCTACTTGCCATTTTGTCACTCAACCCGAGCTGTTCACTGAGTTTTTTAAACATAGACCTTCTCAATATCTTAATGAAAATATCAGCCAACTGATCGTCACCCTTCCAGAAATTTAGTTGAATGTCTCCTTTCTTTCTGATTCTATGACAAAGTAATATTTGATTTGATTATGCTTTTTCCTCCTATGTTGAATTGGATTCTTGCCAGTGGCAATAGCTGAATGATTATTACAACGGATTGGAACTCTTCTTGCAACATTGAAGTTCTGTTATTCAAGTAATCTCTTCAACCATATGATTTGATTTGTTACAGCACACAAAGCCACATATTCTACTTCTACAGTTGATTGAGCTATTGTATTTTTCTTGTTTTTTTCCAAGAGAAAACAGAAGATCCAATGTTGAAACAATACCCAGTAGTGGATTTAAGATCTTCCCTGCGTCTTCCCCATTCGGTATCTGAAAAACCAATAAACTTAGGTTCCATGACTGTAGAATGTCTTAGACTTGAATTAACTGTTCCTCTGATGAATCCGAGTACATGTTTTGCATTTTTCAAATGCTTAGTTTTATGCTCTTTGAGGTACCTAGTAAGATATGAGGCCGAGAACAGTAGATCAGATTTTGTAGCCGTTAAGTACAACAGTTCTCCCACTAAGCTTCTGTTAGATAAATGGATCTGTTGAGCTTTCATCTTCTTCTACAACCTTCCCTTTTGGAATCAAGGGATTACTCATGAAATTGCAGTTTTCCATATTGAATTTCTTTAACAGCTTTTTTGCATAGCCCTTTTGACCGAAAAAAATTCCTTGTGTATTTTGCTCAATCTTCATCCCCAAAATTGACATTTCAAACTCATTCTTTATAATGCAGGTCCTAAAATATAGAGAATCTGAATTTTGATGGGGTTTGCACATTTATACAGAGAATTCAAAATCTCACTTTTAAGAATTTTTTTACCATTTTATTTACAGCAAAATCTATTCTATGGAATTTTTCACAAGACTAATCTTAATATATTTTTATTTTTTTTATAAAAAGTTTTATTTTTAAATGATTATTGTAAGAACAACAATGGATAAACATAGACAAAAAGTACCGTCATCAATAGTTAGAGCTTCAATTTGATAATGAACAGAGCAGCTTCAACTTCAAACAGTTCTGGACCAGAGTATCAAACTCCCTCAATGCAGAATTAAGACCCAGAAGATTTATTACTTGCTGTCTAGCTCAACCATGAGGGATTACCATTACCGATATATGATTGGTACCTATGGTCTTCTGTAACTCTAAAATCCATTTTAGTAGCCATTTGATAACCAGCTTGACTAATATCCATTTTAGTAGTCATTTGATAACCAGCTCCAAAAAACACATGAATCTCTGCCAAAATGCTTCTGTAAAGTGGCGATGATTGAGGATGCTGTTGATTTTAGAGGTTTAGAAAGAGATAAGGATGGAGATGAGAGAATTGGCGTAATAAGGAAGAGAAAGATTGCTGAATATTTCTTCTTATTCACACACTTCTTTACAAGAGATTACATGTATTTATAGACTTTTTACATTGAAATGAAGAATAATCAAGGAAGAGGAGAGGAGGGGCGTGAAGAAGGGAAGAGAGATGGGTGAGCTGCTCCAATAGTCTTGTTGCACCATGCCCTGCTCTGACGCGCACCATGCCCTGCTCTGATGCGCCCATGCTTGTGCCCATACCTCTCTTTGCTTCCTCACTTAGTTTAGTTAGATTGTCTAGTTGAGATCCAACAGCTTCCTTTTCTTCTAGTTCCTTCTCAACTAGTTCTCCTTCTAGTTTCTTCACAACTAGTTCTCTTTTTCCTTCCCTCCTTCTCTTAAGTTTGAATTATTCTTCTTCTTGAGATCACATATTTCAACACTCCCCCTCAAGATTGGTCGGTGAAGATCCTTTAGACCGATCTTGCCATGTATGTGATCCCCAATGATAGAGGATGTTGCCTTGGTGAAGATATCCGCTAGCTGTTCCCCACTTGCTACAAATGCGGGTTTGATGATTCCTTCTTGAATCTTTCCCCTCACAAAGTGACAATCCACTTCTATATGCTTGGTCCTTTCATGGAATACCGGATTGGATGCTATATGTATTGCAGCTTGATTATCACAATACAACAGCATCTCCTCAGCCTCATGTATTCCAAGATCTTCTAGGAATGCCTTCACCCATATCAATTCTTTTGTCACCTCCTTCATAGCCCTATACTCGGCTTCAGCACTTGATAAGGCTATAACTTTCTGCTTCTTACTTCTCCAAGTGACTAGATTACCTCCCACAAAGGTACAAAAACCGGATGTGGACTTTCTATCTTGCTTATCTCCAGCCCAATCCGCATCACAATATCCTTGAACCTTTGTGTTTCCATTAGCCTTCATCCATATGCCTTTTCCAGGGCTGTTTTTTAAGTACCTTAGCAGCCTCTCAATCATGTTCCAATGCTGCATAGTTGGTTTTTGCATATGTTGACTCACACGGTTCACTGCAAAGCAAATGTCCGGCCTTGTGATAGTGAGGTAGATGAGCTTGCCCACCATCCTTTGATACCTCTTAATATCTTCCAATGGCTCCCCCTCAGGATTATCTTGGTAGCCTTCTTCTATTGGAGTTTTAGCCGGCTTGGATCCCAACTTGCCAGTTTCTTCCAAGAGATCCAGCACATATTTCCTTTGAGAGATGAACATCCCATCTTCAAACCGTGTCATCTCAATCCCTAGGAAGTATTTAAGCTCTCCCAGATCCTTTATATCAAAAGCGATCTTCAAGAGTTTCTTGATTTGATCTACTCCATCTTTATCACTTCCTGTGATGATTAGATCATCAACATAGATCAAGACCACCACTACTCCTCCTTCACTTTGCCTTGTGAAGAGGGTATGATCAGCTTCAGATCTTATGAACTCCTTATCCAATAGACAAGCGCTTAGCCTTTGGTACCATGCTCTTGGAGATTGCTTTAGCCCATAGATTGCTTTCTTCAATCTGCAAACCTTGTTGCCTTCCTTATGATATCCTTGGGGTGGATCCATATATACCTCTTCTTCCAAATCTCCTTGCAAGAAGGCGTTCTTGACATCCATCTGCCATAGATCCCACTTCAAGTTTACTGCCACTGAGATTAGGATTCTTATGGAGTGGAGCTTAGCAACCGGAGCAAATGTCTCGGTATAATCCTCCCCATAGATTTGAGTGTATCCTTTTGCCACCAGCCTTGCTTTGTACCTCTCTATTTTCCCATCACTTGTATACTTGATTGTGTAAACCCATCTACACCCAACTGATTTCTTATCCTTTGGTAATTCGGTCAAGTACCAAGTGTGGTTCTTTTCCATGGACTTCATTTCCTCTTCCATGGCTTTTACCCATACTCCATTCTCACACGCTTCTTCATATGAGTTAGGTATGGATTCCTTGCTGATTCTTCCAAGAAAAGCTTCATGCTCCATAGGTAAGGATGCCAACGAGCAAAAATGCTCAATGGGATATGTGATAGTGCTAGTTTGAGTGTTATCTCCCCCTTGTGATAAGAGAATGCTGTCGCCAATAGGATCGAGATCTAAGCTCGCCGTACGCACAGGACATTCTCTTATCACACAAGGAAGATTACTCGCACTAGACTCCCCTTGGAGCATGGCAGAGTTGTTGTAGCCATAGTAAACACGTTGTCGCCTTTGTCTTGTACTTCTTCTTAGGGGTACGGTTGGCTCAAGTTCTCCCTCACCATCATTCGCTTCTTCTTCAACAGAATTCTGATCTTGCTCCGCATGTGCCTCATCTTCTACTCTGGTTTCAGATGATTCGCTCTCTCCTTGTACTTCATTTATTAGAGCGTCATTAACCCGCATCCAATCCATAGGTAATGAAGTCACATCCTCCGGAGCTTCATGGTTCTTGTTTCCATAAAATCCTTCTTCTTCATTGAATCTCACCTCTCTAGATACATAGACCCTCCTTGTCTCCGGATTGTAGACCTTGTATCCTTTTTGTGTTGGTGAGTAGCCAATGAACACACACTTCATACTTCGAGGTTCAAGCTTGCTTCTTTGTCCCTCCGGTAGAAACATATAACAAGAACATCCAAAGGTCTTCATATGGTTCACGCTTGGCTTGCTTTTGTGTAGCACTTCAAATGGTGATTTATTATCCATATTTTTCGTTGGAAGCCGGTTGATCAAGTAACTTGAAGTCATTACTGCATCTCCCCAATGAAACTTAGGTACTCCTTTGGCAATCATGAGGGTTCTTGCAACTTCCATGAGATGCCTATTCTTTCTTTCTGCTACCCCATTTTGTTGTGGAGTGTATGCACACGATGTTTGGTGTATGATACCAAGATTATTGAGTAACTCCTTGAATCGTTTGCTCACATACTCCCCTCCATTATCACTTCTTAAGATCTTGATTTTGGTCTTGAATTGGGTAGAGATATATTTGGTGAAGTTAGTAAACGCTTCATATACTTGATCCTTTGAATGTAAGAGTGTGATCCATGTGTATCTTGAGTAGTCATCAATGAATGAAACAAAATATTTATATTGATCTCTTGAGTTACATGGGACGGTCCATACATCCGAGTGTACAATGCCAAAAGCTTCATCACAAGTTGTAGATGAAGAGGGGAAAAACTGTCTACAATGTTTCCCTAGTACACATGCTTCACAAACTTCTTCTTCTTGAACGAGATTGGGTAAGACCATCTTGAGGATAGCTGAACTTGGATGTCCTAGCCTTCCATGCCATAATGAGCTATCTCCAATCTCCTTCTTGTTAAAAACTTCCTTATCCGCCTTCACTCCAAGAGCTTTTAGCTTTTCTTGTTTATTTGTTTCCAACAGATACACTCCATCCTCCACCTTCCCTTCTCCGAGTACATGATTTGTTTTAGGGTCCTGAAACTTCACAAAGTCAGTCCCAAACATTGCCACACAATCCAAATCTTTTGTTGCTTTATGAACTGATAAAAGGTTGGATGAGAAGCTAGGCATGTATAATGCTTTAGTTTCTTTTGTGAAAAGCTCTAACTCTCCTATCCCTTCAATCGGAACTGAGCTTCCATTGGCTATTTGTACATTTCCATGATAAGGCTCAAGATTTTTCAGCATGTCTTGATCCTTAATCATGTGATGAGAAGCCCCCGAATCCACAATGATCATATTCTTCTTAATGGAGCTTTTAGAGCTAAATAGGCTCTTACCGGATTCTGTGAGCTTGGATAGACTCTTGATGAGAGCCTCAAACTCGGATCTTCTGACCATCTCTTCAACAGGTTGCGTGACTCCCATGAAGGCTCTAGGTCCACCTCCATTCTCCTTTAGCCGCTTAGGCCTTAAGTGTGGGTAAAGAGTCCAACACTTCTCCTTAGTGTGCCCCTTCATCTTACAATGCTCACATTCCAAAACCCTCTTGTCGAATGTGAGATTCCTCTTTGCAAGATGTGCGGCCTCACTTGGTGCACGGAATAGGTCTCTTGACCCTTCTTCCCTTTGTATCATGCCACATACTTCAGCTAGACTTGGCAGCTTCTCAAATCTGAGTATGTGCTTGATAAGATCTTTGTAGGATGCATTGAGTGCCAAGAGAAGTCCAAACACTTGGTCTTGGTCACGTCTTTCTCCTAACTCCTTGGGGTCGATTGTGTGTGGCCTCAAAATCTCTAACTCGGCCCACAAGCTTCTATACTCCCCAAACATTTCCTTGAATGGCTTCTCCTCTTGTTGAAGCTCATTCAGCGCCCTCTTCACCTCAAATATTCTTGATATATTTGAGACATTTCCATATACTCCCTTGAGTATATCCCATAGTTCTTTGGCGGAATCGGCATATGAGTAGGCCGCCAAGATGGATGACTCTAGTGAGCTTTGAAGAAGAGAGAGCGTGTATTGTTCCTCTTGTTCTTCCTTAGCTTCTTCTTTTTCATTTCTCACTACAGCTTCCGCTACCTCTTTTGGCTCAACATATCGCCAAAGTCCTCTTCCTCTAAGGATGGTCTTAGTGGTTTTTGCCCAAAGGAGATAGTTGTTTCCTTTGAGCATGACTGAGATTGCTACTCTATTTGTCTCCATTTTCTAGTGACAATACACAATTCTAGTTCTTTCACAACTTGAAGATCCTATGATCCCAAGGATATTAATCTCAGAGTGAATAGAACTAGGAGGATGTATTGTTATAGATTAGAAGATTTGTAGAGTGCTAGAAGAGTTATAAGGTGAGATTTAAGCGGTTGAAGGATAAACCCGCTCTGATACCATGTTGATTTTAGAGGTTTAGAAAGAGATAAGGATGGAGATGAGAGAATTGGCGTAATAAGGAAGAGAAAGATTGCTGAATATTTCTTCTTATTCACACACTTCTTTACAAGAGATTACATGTATTTATAGACTTTTTACATTGAAATGAAGAATAATCAAGGAAGAGGAGAGGAGGGGCGTGAAGAAGGGAAGAGAGATGGGTGAGCTGCTCCAATAGTCTTGTTGCACCATGCCCTGCTCTGACGCGCACCATGCCCTGCTCTGATGCGCCCATGCTTGTGCCCATACCTCTCTTTGCTTCCTCACTTAGTTTAGTTAGATTGTCTAGTTGAGATCCAACAGCTTCCTTTTCTTCTAGTTCCTTCTCAACTAGTTCTCCTTCTAGTTTCTTCACAACTAGTTCTCTTTTTCCTTCCCTCCTTCTCTTAAGTTTGAATTATTCTTCTTCTTGAGATCACATATTTCAACAGATGCATGACATCTTTAATAACAGCAGGTGTAGAAGATTTGAAACTAACATTCTTGAAATGCAGTTTTCACTCCCTCCACAGCCCATTGTATACTTAGAGCATCTTATTACTCTAAATTTCCTTCAAAATAGAGTAACTTCAAAATGGAGTTGAATTGTACTCCAAACATACTCTAAAATGGAACTAAAAATGTAGTGTTGACTAAAACAATGGATGATGAATAAAATTATTCCATAGTTGGAGTAATCCCAGTTTTTACTCCATCATAGAGTTGGAAATGAAGTAGGATTAGAGCAAGTTTTACTCCAACTTTCATATTAAAGTGAAAAAGGAGTGGCGTTCGATATGATTTCAGCAGCTCCACTTCCAGTTAAGACCCAATAGAAGAGAATGCTCAACGACTATGTACTAAAATTTGATGTAACATCCTGTTTTCTGGTATATGTTAGTGCATGATGAAAAATTAAGAGGTATTATTTGACTACTTTTATCACCAAAGTGTATTTATCTTTTTCATCACTTATCGAATTAGAACTCTAGAGTTAAGCGTGTTTGAGTTGGAGTATCACTAGGATGGGTGACATATAAGGAAGTGATTATTGGTACCGTATGAATGAGGCCAAAACACATGTAAATACCATGTGGTAATTTTTAGGGATAGTAACAAGTCTATAGAGACTCTCAAGATAATGTACTATCCGTCGGACGAGGATAGAGCCCATGGACCTAAAGAGTACGTTGGGCTTATGGGCCTATAAAGGGTGTCAGAGCTTACACACGATGGCAATTGGAGCATTCTAATTGTTATCAGAGCCCTAGGTTAGGCCAAACCAGTTCTAACCCAGGAAAAAAATCCTGAGGGCAATGGGTATGCATCGAGGACGTTGCGCTCTATGAGTAGAGATGATTGTAATATCTGTGTTTCTGGTATATGGTGTTGTATGATGAGATGTTAAGATATTGGATATGGATACCTATGTTACCAAAGTGCACTATTTTTTGTCACTTGTCCACACAGAACTCTAAATGCATGTTTTGGTTGGAGTAACACTAGGATTAGTGACATATCATGAAGTGATTGTCGGTATGTGATTGACCCCAAAACACTGGAAAAGACCATGTGGTGATTTGTAGGGATAATATCAAGTCTTTAAAAACTCTTGATATAAAGTGGCGTCCGTCAAACAAGGATGAGACCCATAGATATAGAGAGGACATTGTGCCCGTAGGACTAGAGAGAGTGTTATATCAACATGCTTAGAGAGGGCATTGAGGCTCACAAGCGAAGGCAGTCGGGACGTTATAGTTGACCTTGTTGATTCGAATAGTCCATAATGCTCCACAATTTTGTTGAATGTTAATCCAAGAACAACCAATTTTGCACTTCACAAAACTATTTGGTGGTTTCATCCACTTAAATTAAGTTTGCCTAGGCATCCTATTCGGTTGATGGGTCCCAAATTTAATTGATTTGCCTTAAACCAGAGATCTGAATGAAAACTCCAACAGTGTGTTTACCTTTAATATCAAACAGATTCCTCGCCTTCCAAATTTGTCAGAATGATGAGTCCCTTTAATACTCATGTTTCGAGTACACAGCAAGACCGGCCCAAGTTTGCGACTGTACATATATTATCTATTGTTTCAGCAGTAACTATCACTATAAGTTTCCTTGGCAGAATTAGTTTATGACTTGTATTCATGGTGGTGCTTAGTTCGATCCTTTTCTTCTAAATATGTTTTACTTTTCTGCATCATTAATTAATAAGTCCATAAAATAATTTCGCTTGTGGCCCAATAATTCTCAGGGTCGGCCCTGTAAGTAGGTGATGAATATTAAGAAAAACAAAATTCTTGGAGAAAACATGCATTGGTAAACGTTGTTTGATAAAGCCCCGTGTTCAAAAGTTGTGAAAATTAGTTGGCCAAACTTATTTTATGAAATTTAACTGAGTTACGAAAGTTTGTTATTAAAATACTCTATATACCATTATCTTTAAATTTTAACTAAATATTCCACTAAAAGTCTAAAACACATCCAAATACAGTAAAACCTATATAAATTAATAATGTCGGAACCAGAAAATTTTATTAATTTAGAAAGATATTAATTTATCCATAAATTAATAAATTATTAATTTATAGAAAGTTATCCAAATTTTAAAAAGTATTTCATAAAAATTAAAAAAATGAGAATAATATTTCAATATGTTTTAATGCATTTACATATTAGGAAATAATCATTACATATATAATTTTTAAAATAATTTTTGATACAATTTGAGAAGGGAAATGTCAAAAATTTACGAGATTTTAAAAATATAGGATGTTTTAACTAAAAAAATTATAAAATATCATTTAAATCATAAATTTTAGTTAATTTTTAAATTAAATAGAAAACTTTTGTTGATTTGGATATTTGAGGCATGCCGTTAAATCAACTGACGGAAAAACTAAATGGAGATTTCATCCGTTAGTGGTTCCGTTAGTTGATATAACGATATGCCTTAAATTTCTCAGTCAAAAAAGTTTCATATTTAATTTAAAAGTTAAATAGAAGTTAGTGCTTTACATGATATTTTGTAAGTTCATGATTAAAACATCCAATTTTTGAAAGTTCATATTTTTTTACATTGTTTTCATTTTATTATATCTAAATTCAAATTTCTATATAGTATATGTTGGATAGAAAACTAAGACTATTGGATTTGGGATTTGGTTTCACTAATAGAACTGAATCCATAATCATATCTATTAACAAGAAAAAAATAAAGATCACTATCTTAAACAAACATATGTCCCGTTTCCAAAATTTTTGGAAACATAAACTCTCTGGAGTCTATTGCTCAAATACATCTCCTCTTAATAAGTTATGCTCATATACATCTCTTCTATTAAATCATTTATTTTACATTTTTTTTTAAATTACAAATATGATACAATTACAATAAAACCTTATCATTTTAACAATATTACACATAAAAACCACAACCTTAGTAGGCTCGGTCCAATTACTTTAAAATATCAACAAACTTTGAAACCCAACCCAAAAACATAAAACATATAACAAAAACAAAAAAAACAGATCTAGGAAATCAAAATTCTATCTTTTTGTTTTTCTCTCTTCCTTCTTCCCGCACAACCAAATTTTTTGGTTCTTTCTCGTTTCTCATCCGCCATTTATCCCTTTAACTGATTTTCCCAGATTCGTCTTCTTCTTCATTTGTTCAGCCATTTATACTGGTGGTCTTCCGCCATTAAGCTTTGTTTCTAAAATCTAGTTTTATGAAGTTAGATTCGATTTATTTATTGTGTAAAATAAGTTAAAATTCTTGTTCATTATAGTAATTCGTTCTAGATTTTTGGATTACTAATGTTAAACTGGGTTCGGGTCTAAGTTTTGGGAGTTAAAAATCTTGTCTCTGTTGGTTATTGTTCGGTTATTTGGTATGAAATTTTGGATTGAAATCGATTATGAATAAATTATTGTTTATAGATATGGTTAATCCTTTGAATGAACATGCATTTGAGACATCGACTGGAGAAATTCTGAGCGGATTCCTTCAGAACCACCATTGAATCGGGTATTCCGAACTAATCTTCTTACTTTTTTTGTTTTTGATTGATTTCCCGCATTTTATACAGATTTAAATTAAGTTATACATGAATTTTGGTAAACATGGTACAATTATATTAGGTACAACTGGAAACGCTTTGTACAACTAGGTACATATGGTACAACTAGGTAATCTTGGGTAATATTGGTACAACTACTAATTGAATTTTTATTGTATGTTATTCTTATAGGTTGTTGAGAGTAATGGCCAGCAGCCAAACCAACCTAGGTTATACCACAAGCCAGAAGACTACTCGAAGACATCCAAAATCATTACTAGGGATGGTATCTCTTCCACATTGACGATATTAGAGGAGCACCTTTCTGCCCGAGAGATAAATTGGTTTAAGGTGGATAACCAATTCAATCATTTTTTCCACATGCCGAGGGAGAAGAACCGGAAGCTTCAGGGCATGTGGATGCTTATATTACGGACTATAGTCCTGAAGAAGAAGAAAGAGTGGTGGTTTGTTATTAATGGTGTTCCAGTTCGATATTCACTGAGGGAGCATGGTTTGATATCGGGCTTGAATTGCAAAAATTATCCTGCAAACAATGGTAGAATTGGAAGCATGAATTTTGTGTCAAAGCATTTTAAGGGAAAGAAAGCAATAGTCCCGAAAGATGTAGAAAATAAGCTGAAAATGATGATAGAATCTGAAGATCGGTTGAAGATGGGAGTACTTTATTTCCTCAGTTCTGTCTTCACAACTAAAGCTAAGGTACCCTCACCTATTGAATATTTTTTGTTAAAGATTATTGTTGATCTGGATCAATGCAAGGAGTATCCTTGGGGACGATATTCGTTTGAGCATTGTTGTGAGCAGCTGAGATATTTGCTTCTCAACACTTTCAATGGTTTGTAAAATACAGTTGTTACTTCCCTGCTTTTATGATTCCCTTAGAGGTAATAATATGATAATATTTTTTATTTATATGTGTTTGGTTTCTTTAATATTAATACTAATACTAATATATTGGTAATTTGATATAGCTTTTGGCATTTGAGGTTGTACCAGCTCCGAGTACCGTGAAGATGTAAGCTTTGAACCTGGTTGTCTAAAAATGTGTCAGAGACGGTTTAAAGAAACGGGAATGAAAGGATATCCGATAAGTGAAATCAATGATACGATCGGTGAAAGCAAGGTAATGATGATGTTTTTATTATGTTTGATGTATATAATTTTATGTTTTAAAGACTAATGATGATTTTTCTTTATGTTGTAGGATATTTGTAGTATTTTGGAAGCTACATCTGATGAAAAACAACTATTGATGGCTGATATTTTCAGTGATTTTCCGGTCGATGTTGCTGATGACGTTGCCAAAGCAATAATTACCCATCTCAATGACGGAAATAATATCTTTTGGGGAAACCTCTACGCAGCGGATATTGCTTCTAGAGTTAGAGTTGTTGAGGAAGAACCAGCGAGTAAAGAAGCTACGGGTGAAGCTACGGGTGAAGCTACAGGTGAACCAACAGGTGAACCAACAACATATATGTGGAGGGAGCTTAAAGATATGTTCGAGGTTGGTTTAAGTACTAATGCAACAATGCTAGAAATCATAGAAGAAAAAAATAGTAGTATTGATGCGAGGGTGAAAGTTCTTGAAGCTGATATGAAGATGATGCATAAGAACATGAAGGGCAAGACGAAAGTAATTGATGAAGATGATGAGACCTTATTTCATGATGATGATACATTTACTTCTCCGGTTGGTGAGCCTTCTTCAGCAGCATCACCTCATCCTTCTCCAGAAGCAACACCTCATCATTCTCCAGCAACAGCACCACCCCCTCCTTCTCCAGCAGCACCACCTCCTCCTTCTCCAGCAGCACCACCATCTCATCCTTCTCCAGCAGCACCACCAGCTCATCCTTCTCCAGCAGCAGCACCAGCTCCTTCTTCTCCAGCAGCAGCACCACCTCATCATTCAAAACCTATAATGTCTCAGCGCTTTAAAACACTTCCTGATATAAGTAAGAAGAAGACACAAACTCCAACATGGTATAAGATGCTAGCAGAAAAGAGAAAGGAACGAGAAGAGAAGATGAAGGAACGTGAGGAGAAGGGCATACCAGAGAAGGAGAAGAGGAAACGTGTTCCATCACACTATCAAAGTAGCCCATACACGGCAGGTGAGAGGAAATTAAAACGTTTGAACAAGAGCAGTCCATAACTTTGGTTTATATTTTTGGTTGTGTTATTTTGTTTTTTTCCACCATGTTGGTGATGGTTGCACCATGTTGGTGATTGTTGAACTTAGGATGTTGATTTTTGAACTTAGGATGTTAATTGGTGATTGTTGAACTTAGGAAATCTTTATGTTTTTTATATAATTTTATATAATTATTACACAGTTTATATAATTTTAATATAATTATTACACATTTTATATAATTTTATATAATTATTATACATTTTATATAATTTTAATATAATTATTACATATTTTATATAATTTAATATAATTATTATACATTTTATATAATTTTAATATAATTATTACACATTTTATATAATTTAATATAATTATTATACATTTTATATAATTTTAATATAATTATTACACATTTTATATAATTTAATATAATTATTATACATTTTATATAATTTTAATATAATTATTACACATTTTATATAATTTAATATAATTATTATAGATTTTATATAATTTTAATATAATTATTATACATTTTATATAATTTTAATATAATTCTTACACATTTTATATAATTTAATATAATTATTATATATTTTATATAATTTTAATATAATTATTACACATTTTATGTTTTATATATTAAATTTACTTTATTTTGTGAGAAATCTTGTAAAATTATTCCTATGACCAAGAAAGTACCTAGGATCGGTAAAATTCTTCCTAGTACCAAGAAAGTACCTAGGATCCCACAAACTTAGCTGACCTGACACATACTGTCCGACACATCTTGTGTATTGATTTAAAAATAATTATTACATAGTTGTACCATACGTGTACTCACTTTTATAGTTGTACCATGAATTATACATAGTTGTACATCGACCGTCTTTAGTTTTTATTAGTTGTACCGGATTTACATTAATTTTATATAGTTGTACTTGAATCAATAGAGTTATAATGTTAATTTCAAATAGTTTTGTATAAATATTTTTGTGAAAAAGATAAAATTCATATTTTTGTCAATTTCAAGTGGTTCACACACAAATAAACCATACTACTCTAAAGAAAATGTTGGTAAACCATGTTATGTTGCAAACAATTTTAAAATTTTAAATGTTTTCCATTATTTTTTCATTCCTTTAGTCATTTATTTTGTAAATATTGATTACAGTAATGAACACATGATAAAATATTTATAAATTTAAAATCAAATTATACATAATAGTACCAATTAGTTTACCTAGTTGTACCATGACAAAAATAATCAAATTATACATAGTAGTACCAATTAGTTTACCTAGTTGTACCATGACAAAAAACAAAAATACAAGATAATTTAATTTTCACCTGTGCTACACCGAAACCAATTATATATACCTCCCCTACTAAAAGACGATCCTCGTCCGCTTTGACTCGATTCTCCCCCTGTTTGACTTGTTTCTCTAGCACTTTCAGATGACCCTCTCCTACGAGATCTTGCACCCCTATTTCGTCTGCGATGTTCTCCAACTGATGGAAACCTAGTTTCTTGTGTTCTTCCTTTTTTCTTTTCATAAAATGGAGGTAAAAATACCTTCGCTCGTATATCTTCAGGCACAATCCATTGATTTTTATGGGGAACTGGATAAACAGTTCTGTAATATGCCAAGGCCCATTGCTCAACCCAATAATATTTAGAACATAGTTTAGCAACCTCAATCTCACCCTTCACGTTTACAAAATTTGCTGCTAATGCATGGACACAAGGATATTGATCAATATCAAAACACTTACAGCTGCAAATTTTCCTTTCCAAATCAACCAAATAAGTATTTCCATCTTGTCCAATGACAGCGTACTCAAGAAGAAATGAGTTAAGTTCATGAACCGTCAACCGTTTTGCTTCCGTACATCGCTCATGTATTTCTGCTTCCACGTTAGGAACCAATTTCTGTGTGGGAAAAATTTCAGCAGCCTCCTTCCGATGCTTGTTAAACCATTCAGCCACTTTTCCTATAATCACATCTAACATTGGCAATAGCGCGTACTTCCTAGCATGAACTAAAATAGCATTCATAGATTCTACAGAATTAGTTGTCAATATATTGTATCTTTCTCCTGGAAAATAACATCTTGCCCATTTTTTCACATCAACACTTCTATCAAGATATTCTGCTGCAGCTGGATACCTCATCCTAAATGAAACATACAATTTCTCGAACTCAGTCTCAGTATAAGCTTTTGCACATTCCCTGAACTTTATACCAACTAGCTCCTTGTTGACACCATAAACACTTGCTTTTACATTCTGAGCCAAATGATATATGCAATATCCATGTTGAGATAATAGGTACACTTCACCTATACACTTGATGATACTTTGATTTCTATCTGAAAGAAACACAATGTCAGGAGAATCAGGCACAACTAATTTCAACATTTCCAGAAACCAACTCCAACTAGCATCTTTTTCACCATCAACAACACCAAAAGCAATACGATAATGGTGATGATTGGGATCTTGAGCCGTAACAATAATTAGAACTCTACCATATACAGTCTTAAGGTGAGTTCCATCCACAACTATCACTTTTCTCATGGCTTTGAACCCTTCAATGGAAGCTCCTAAAGCAAAAAAAACATGTATTTAAACCTTTGATGCTCATCTACTTCAACACGAGTAATTGTTCCAGGATTCTCCCTCTCTAACATGTACAAATACGAACAAACTATCTTATAATTCTCCTCTGGGCTGCCTCGCACATCGTTTGCAGCTTGGTGTTTCCCTCTTAATGCAGTTGCATATGACACTGTTACACCAAGTCTTCTCTTGGTCAGACCAATGAGATTTTTTGGAGTTGGAGTATCAAACTGAGCTGGATAGTCATCATGCAAAACAGATGCAACTAAACGTGGTGTGCCTTTCCTCCAACTTTGACGACTAATTGTCGTAGTCCGAGAATATGTATGCATCTTCTTGTGTGTTCTTATCGAAAAACAATTTGTATTCTTCAGTTTTGCAGCTCGTAAAGACCACTTACAACCATTCTTTGCTTCAGAACATTTTACAACATATAACTTCCTATCCGAGTTGATGATATCAAACTCAAAACAGTTCAGATGTGCAGCTCTTTCAACTATATCCATCACTTCTTTCTTAGTTCCAAAATCTTGATGCAAAGTTACATTAATACCATCTTCCCATCCAACATTTACACCATCATTCACAATCACATCATCTCCTCCTCCTAAAATAACCAGATTGTCTTCAACAATGTGTGGTTCATTATTGTTACTCATATCTTCATGTTGCCATGGTTCATTTCCGTAAAGAGTAATTAAACCGTCATCACCATCATTAACCCTAGATGCCACTCTACCACTAGAAACTAATACCTCTGCACTTACACCAACAACACTTTCTCGATCCTTTCTTAAAACTTTCTCACGCCCCTGAGTTTCCTCTCCATCTATCATGACCTCCACATGCAAAATACTTCTACACTTCTCATAATTCATTGTCATGAAATATGCATAAACTTCTTCATCATTCGAGATATATGATTGTGTCTTTGAATCAAGATGCAATGGAATATAACTAAGTATCAGTTTCGTAGTGGTTTCATGTACCATCATTTTCTTGTATATGCTATCAACCAAATCATGATACGTTACCTCCTCAATATATGTCTTCATCACTAAAGGATATAATTTTTTTTCCCTTGCAATCCATATCGTGTCAACTCCTTCATTAAAATAATATCCTCCATAATCAAAATGTATGATTGTACATGGAGTATTCTCCATTTTCCCCTGAAAATAATAAAATAAAAATAATGTTTTATAGTTTTCCGTTGTTGTTATTAGTACCTAATCGTACCAGTATTACCAATGTCTTTTAGTTATACCATTCGTACCATTCTCTACAATTTTCGTTTATCAAAAATTTTTAATTTCTGTAAATGTACAAATCACCACGATTATACCGCTATAATACATAAATTACGAAAGATTAACAATATAACAATATGAAATATCAAGGTTACAAGTTTAATCGCCCACTGTACATAGAAAATAAAACAATTTTATTTTTAATTTTACAAAATTTTAAATCAAACACAAATTTCCATTAATAAGAAGGGTACATTGTTCATATACCCAGAAAACAAAGAATAATTACTAATTAAAACAAAAATTGCATCAAAAAATTACCAAATTCGAAGCTTTAAGCTCTTCTTTAATGGTGTTTCTCGTTAAAGAAGAAGAAGAAAAAATGAATATGAAAAGTAGTTGGGACAAATGTCCTATTTTGATTGCTCCACATTTATTTTTTTCACCAATAAAAATAGCTGATCTTTTCTTTCTCAGCCGTCAGATTTGGAGTGCACCTATATTTTAATTTCTTTTGTTTTTATTTTTTTTGCTTAGATTCATTAAGGTTAGTTTAGGAATTTAACATCAAGGAGTGTATGTGAGATTAAATAGATGTATTGAGATTTTTTGCTTCCCATCAAGTGTATATCAGCAATAGACCAAACTCTCTGAAAAGCGGTGGAAACACATTTACAAAAATCACGTTTTTACGTTAACACAATGTAAACTTATTTTTTTTATTTGAAAACTTGCTAATTAAATCATTTGGAAATTAGATATTATGATATTTATTATTTTTAACTTTAAAACTCTTTCTAGTTTTAGGTCATACCGGAATTGATATCGGAAACTCAATCAGTCTTTGTTTCAGGTCGAGTGATATCAGATAATATCCTCATTGTTCAAGAAATGATTCATGGCCTGCGTACCAATAATTCCTGCGAAGGAAAATATATGGCAATTAAAACAGGTATGAGTAAGGCGTATGACCGAGTGGAGTGGCCATTTATAGAGAGCCTTTTACATAAATTGGGATTTGCAGAAAAATGCTTTACTTGGATGATGTGGTGTATCCGATCTGTACAATATAAAGTCCTTATTAATGGACAACCACAAGAAAATATAATACCAAGGAGGGTTTTACGTCAAGGAGATCCACTATCACCTTACTTATTCATTCTATGTACAGAATGCATTGGTAGTGAATATACGGAAGGCTGAAAGAGATAAAACTCTTACGGGGGTACAAATTGCAAGAGCAAGCCCACAAATATCTCATCTTCTTTTTCTGGATGATAGTCTATTCTTTTTAAGGAAAATATAAAACAAGTACAAACTATTTTAAGTATTTTGAAGATGTATGAGAAGGGGTCGGGAAAACAAATAAATTTTGAAAAATATTCAATACAATTTGGAGAGACTGTAGACCATTCGACAGGAGAGCAAATACACCAACTATTGGGTATCTCAAGATTTGGCAGAATTAGATTTTATTTGGGACTCCCTGAAAGCCTGGGAGGAGCGAAAAGTAAAATATTTGCTTTCGTTACGGATAGATTCCAAGATCGGATTAATGGATGGTCAGCAAAATTTTTATCAAAAGGCGGAAAGATGTACTTATTAAATCAGTGGCTGCGGTTATATCAACATATATTATGACATGTTATAGACTACCCAAATCAATTACTATCAAACTTACTAGTGCAGTGGCAAATTTTTGGTGGAGTTCAAATGGAAAGCAAAATTGTATGCATTGGTTGAATTGGAAAAAATGTGTACAAGTAAAAAAGAATGAGGCTTAGGTTTTAGAACACTACAGGAATTTAATACATCATTATTGGCAAAACAACTTTGGCGGTTAATAGAATTCCCGGATTTACTCTTTACCAAAGTTTTTAAGGGGCGGTACTATCGGAAAATGGATCCGATGGATCCTATTCAATCTTATTCTCCATCTTACGGATGGAGAAGTATCATATCGGCTCACTCTCTGGTAACAAAGGACTGATTAAAAGAGTTGTTACAGGGACATCCATATCTGTTTGGAATGATCCGTGGATACCAGCCAAATGCCCAAGACCGGCAACATGTAATGGCTATAATATCTATCCTGATTTGACGGTTAATCAACTAGTTGATCAGACAACTAGGGACATGGAATATGGCCTTAGTGAAACAACTTATAAATCCAATTGACATTCCTTTCATTAGAGGTATCCATATTAATTATATTGACAAACAAGATACCATGGGTTGGCACTAGACAAAATCGGGAATATATACGGTTAAATCAGATTATTGGACAGAGCATAATATTTTTTTCAGGTGGATATCCTAAACAGCCTTTTGGACCTGATGTTCAAAAATTACAAAACCAGGCTTGGAAACTTAAATTTCCCCCAAATATTAGACATTTTATTTGGCAAGTGGCTACGGGATGTTTAGCGGTTAATTCTAATCTTAATCATCGAGTTATTAACTGTGACTCTTGGTGCTCACGATGTGGAGCCCCTCAAAAAATGATTAATCATGCTCTTTTTGAATGTTCACCAGCACTAAAAACATGGGATCTCTCTATGGTTCCGACTGCAATTGGGATATTTACAGGTTCATCAATTTCTCAAACCTAGATTATCTATTTTGGAGGGTCCCGGCAGGGGTTGATATGAAAATTCTTCCTTGGATTATTTGGTACTTATGGAAAGCAAGAAATGAGAAAATGTATGGATAGAGATCCACGAAAGATTTTAAAACTAACAGAAAGTGAGACTCGATCATGGTTTTTAGCTAAAACAAAGGATAAAAATATGGAACCAAACATGTTAGCAATCCCAGATTATTGGATTGATGTTTCCATACCTTCTACTATGGTTACGCCTTTCACGGGATATCGATTTTTTATTCACGGATCTTGGATGGATGCAGAAAATCTCTCAGGGGTAGGTTGGTTTTGTTTCAAAGAGGATGTGGATGGATCAATAATGGGGGCTAGGAATCTACATTGTAGCCTATACCCATTACACTCGAGTTTGAACCACTCACATGGGTCATGACATGTATGATCACACAACAGAAGACACAAGTAGCTTTTGGAATAGACTGTTCTGAGTTGGTGAAGATGGTGTCTACGCCGACGGAATGACCTACCTTCTCATCATTGGTGGATGATTTTATGCGTTTTAAAAAAAAATTAATATATTTTCTTTATTTTGATTTCCCGTTCTTTGAATTTGAAGGCAGATACTTTAGCACGTCGTGTTAGGTGTTATTTGCAAGATATGTTATATTTAAACTATATTCCTCCGGTTTGGATTTCTAAACTGTTTTAATTATAAATAGTTGACAAAAAAACTCTTCCTAGTTTTTAAAATATAAAATATATCATTTTATTTTTCTCCAAAAATAATCATAAACTACAATATTTAGAACTGTCATCGGATTTTAAAAATATAAACTATAAATGTTTGATTTTAATGATCATGATCTTTTTTTTTTAGTTAAAACTCTTATACTATTTAGTGGAGTTGTGTTGTTTCAACTTATACTATTTTATAATTTTCTTATAGTCACGTTTCCAATGCATACTCATTTCCTAAATTGTTTTTAAAAATCGTTTCAATACGTTTTGCTTCCGCATATCCTTTCCGTTTCCATGTTATTTAGGCTATAAATAACCATTGATAATAACATATTTATGCTATAAACCTTACATTTATGATACTGAAGATTATTTTTTTGAAATTTTAAAACCACTAAATCACCATGCTCTTGGTGAGTAATGAGAGTCTTGGTATATTTGACATTAGCTTATCATGTTAATATATATTATTATGAATTGAGCTCTATTAGTCAAACCAAATCCCAAATCTAAAAATAAATTAATCTCAGTTTTTTTGTCATATTAAAAAACATGAACTTTCAAAAAGTAGAAGTTTTTAATCATGAAGTTACAAAAAATCATTTAAAATATAAACTTTTAGTTGAATTTTAAATTAAATAAGAAACTTACTTTGACTAGGCAATTTAAGTCATGTCGTTATATCAACTGACGGAAACTCTAATGGTGAAATCTCTGTTTTTTTTTCGGTCAGTTGACTTAAAGGGTGCCATAAATTGCCTAGTCAACAAAAATTTCCTATTTAATTTGAATCTTAACTAAAAATTCATGATTTAAATGATATTTTATAATTTCATAATTAAAACGTCTAATTTTTAAAAGTTCATGTTTTGACATTTTCCAAAAAAAGATAACAAGAGTAAGTTTTATCTCAAACCTCTCAGTATACACTAAGAAGAACTTTTAGCATAAAGAAGCACAGACATAAAAGAAGGGGAAACAGGCACAAAGATATACCACATGAGGAGGTCTAGAATTAAGAATATAAAGACCACATCTCTTTATTGATATTGAAAAATTCTCTCAAAACTAAATCTCTATGTTCTGTCTTATGGAACAACTCTCCACATACTTTCTATTCTCCTAATTATATTAGAGATAGAAATTTTAAATCTATTAAGATAAACAACTCCTAATTCTAGTTTTATTTGAAAATCTAATTATCATAATTTTATTTGACTTTGTAATTATCCAACACCTGCATCATTAATTTAAGGAATATAAACCTTCATCCGATAGCATATAGTTTTTGAAATGATCAGACTAACACTGAATACCACTTAGATTGATTTAATTTATAGAGCAGATGACAATGTGTCAATCAAATTCGGGACTGTCCTCGTAATATAGCAACAGAAGCACTTAAAAATTGGGGAAAACATATGGCGATTTTAAACTCTCCCTTACAACTTTATACTTCCTCTATTATTTTCGGTGGGTTTAAATAAACAGGTTCATCAAAACAATTTACAATTGGAATACATTTAGCATTCAAGAATATCTTAAAAAAAATTCCCATCGTTAAACAAATAATCAAAATTCATTATTTATCCATATCTAATTATATAATGCTAAAATTAAATTTAAAATACTCAATTATTCAGTCCCATGATTCTCGAAGATTATCCATCGGTTTAGTCATATTAAATACAAATTGAATAAATTTCTAGTGTAATACGTTAATCTGAAATAACTAATCATTACTAAATGTCAATAAATAAGTTAACATGGAACGTAACTTAAAAGATTTCTTTAACATTCATTAATAGCAAACAACGTCTAACAATATTAACTCGTGTGTAACATCAGTAAAATACATATAAATATGACTCTATCTAGGTTTAATAAACTCACAACAAGATATCAAAACAATTAGAAAAGAGTTTTTATAAAAGTTACTCTGCAACATTATTGATTTTCATAAATATAATGAGGGAAATTGTTTTATATCTAACTCTTCTAGTTCTTGTTTCATCAGGTAAGTTTATTTTTTTTTGTTAATGACAGTATTCTATCAGATATTTAATTTAAATCTAATAATTAATTTTATATTTTGATAAATATTTTGGAAACTTAATAGGTACATCAAATATTATGGTGAAATCTTTTCCAGAAGAACCAACATATTTTTCCAGCCCAACATCAAACATATTTTTCCAGCCCAACATCAAGCCTTCCAATTGATTTTATAATATCAGAAGCGGGTGCTCCAAAATATGAAGATTTAGGAACTCTATGGGCTGACAATGTAATTGGTTTCTGTCAAGAATGTGCTCATCATTGTATGAGGAAAAGTCATCAGTTAGGTGAATGTCGATGGTTTGTTTGTTACTGCTCTAAGAAAGGAATTAACGAGCCACCAAGAAAATAATAATAATAATTGTTATTAATAATATTTCGATTTTTATTTATTTATCAAATATAGAACACTTAATTCAAATCAGGATAATATGTTATATCATATATAAAAGAAGTTGTTTTAAGGAAAAAAAAATAATAAAAGAGTGTATTTTTCAAATTACAAAACATAATTAGGATATTTTTCAAGATCCCTTTAATTTATGTATTTCACTTGGTTTTAATTATTTCAAATTAAAAATTTATTATCACAATTATGTTCTTAAATTAATTTTCTTCTAAGCTATGTAATATCAAAACACACATCTAACTTTATCAGTCTCGAAGTTAAATGTGAAATAAATCTTTATATTATTTATATATATATATATATATATATATTTGATTTCTGTAACAAATACAATGCACAATTCAATTGGTGTCAAACTTGGGCTCAAAGGGAGTAGTTTGATCCCTTCTAAAATACGACACCAGCAGCATAGCTGACCCTAAACAGAAAAAAATAAAAGGTTAAGCTGTCGTTCTTAAAATTGGTATAACTAGCTTCAGAGGATGAATGATGAAATTTGAGTTATAAAGAGTTTTGAGAGGATTCTGAAAATTTTTAGTGAGTTATGTAATTTTGTTATTAAAATATCTCTAAAATCTTACTTAAAATCATTGAGATTCTGATATTTGTATTTTTAACTTAAAATCCATTAAAATACATACACAAGCTCATATAGACTATCTAAACGTATTTCCAATAAAAGGTGATTTAATTGTAAAATTTTAAATTACTAATCCAATAACACTCAATTTAAAAGTTTTTTTTAATTATGTTTGGATTACATGAGATTTATCAATTTACTTCAAATCAATTCAAATCCTCATTCAATGCACATCCTTCGGTGCTAAAATTTTGGGAAAAGCCTTATGATAGTAGGCAAGCTGCTGTAGAATCCCTTATCAAATGTATCGAGTCATTGTTTTTTTTTTCTTTAATTTTGACTGACTGTATTGGCTCTTAATTACTTTTAGGCTTGTGGCCTTTACAACGCCATTCCCGGCGTTTGGTAACTTAGAAGGAATAAAAACATAATAATATCAACATGGCTCCAAAAATGTACACGAAATAAGTTTTATAAGAAATCTTTCAGTATACACTTAGAAGAACTTAAGCATAAAGAAGCATGGACATAAATTCAATTCATCAAGCCCGAATTTGTCATTTTATTCCTTACTAATATAAAAAGAAGGGTAAACAGGGACAAAGATATACCAAATTATGCTAACCTGGATGGCAATGAGAACCAGGCATTAGGAGCGTACGAGTAACTGAATAACTTGGTTGAACTTGATGAAGAGGAGCTGACTAAAGGACCTATAACACGAGCACAGACAGCTAAGGAAGAAGAAGGGTACATCACGGATCAATGACCCATTCTCGTACCAACAGGTTCAACCTACCTTTTGAGAGTCTTTCTATCATCTGCAATGATCAATGGGATCACTCTGTGATGTGATCATGGAAAATTATCAAGAGCAACAAGAAATCGAGAATGCTTTAACCGTGCCAATTGGAACGATGCCAAGATCAAGATCCAAAGAGTTTCGGAACGCAATAACCACACTACTTACTCAAGTTCAACCGTTTAAAGCTCAGTTCGAGAACATGGAGGATCAAACCATCTTGGTTGCTCCAGTAGACTAATAAGCGGATAATTCTTTGTACTCTTTTTCATAGCCTTTGTTTTTGTCCCAGTTGGGTTTCCAAAGAAAGGTTTTAGTGAGGCAAATGAGTCACTCTAATTTATCTAAGTCCACAAGAGAATAAGTTTCAGTCCAAGTTGCTTTTGAGTCTCATCTTCAGATATTTCAAGCCCAAAAGAATGTTGTTTGGCCCGATATTATTTTCTCAATGCATTAAATGTCAGCCATGAAAATGAAGAGAAGGAATTGGCGCCTGAAGTTCAAGAGTTAGCACAAAAGTAGTTCAAGAGTCTGAATCTGAAGAGTCTAGTCAATGTTGTTTAATTCTCACTTTGTCTCTACTCTTTCCTTCTTCTATATTACTTTAGTCTTTCTTCATAATAAAACAGACATTTTTATAATAAATTTGAGAGTGATTTCACTTTAGTTCTTTGAGAATAAAATCTCGAGTTTTTGGTGAGTAATATCAGACAGTCAAATCGATTCGTTCAGTGAATCATATCTGAAGAATTAAACTTTGTCTTCTCCAAATGTGTCGTATCTTGGGCGACGACATTGAGGAATATCAGGAGTCTTCCACAACCTCTGTGTGACCATTCAATCCCCATCTATCTTTTTACCCCATATCACTCAGAGATTTCGTGGGAGATTTCGTGGCAGATTTCGTGGGAGATTTCGTATCACTCAGAGTTTTCATCTCATCTAACCACATTGGTTATGATCCATTTACCGGAAAGCTAGTGCTCGGCCTTATGACCCATAAGCACTATTTTCCCGATTTTTGGTTTTCTTCCACCGGGTTTTCCGAGAGAGGTTTTTAATGAGGCTCATTGTTCATAAGTCCATCTTTGCCAACCATTAGCTCAGTCTAACATCATCATGCTACTGTCCATTATGAGATTAGTAATTTGGCAGTGGCTTATCTTATGTTTAATTCTTTGTTTCTATTTCTTATGTATTTGAGTTCGTACTTACTTTCGTCTTCTTGCATTCTCGAGAGCATTGATTACCATGTCATGTCTTGTTAACTTCTTCTCTCTTTTCTCTCTACTTCATCCTATTTATAACTCCATGTAATCTGATCATTCAGCTGTCTATCTTTAATTTCTCAAAATCTTTCAAAATATAGATCATTGATCAATTTCGTTTGTCAAAACTGATTTCTTAAGGCTCATCAATTGGCCATTCACAACCAACTGTGGCATCTATTCACTTTAACCTTGTTCTTCTCTTGTGTATCGTGAATAGGACGCGTTCATCTTCTGTTCATCTATCTCTTCTTGTTGTGAATTGTATTCTGAATTCCTCACCGGATTCACATCAAGGGTATCAGAGCACCACCAAGAAGTTAAGCAATCAATATAAAAATGTTTTATTCATTTTTTTTCATGAGCTGTTAGAGTGGATCAAATTCTTAAATCGGTTTTTACTGTTCTTAGGGTGTCTCTTGTATCTGTGAAAGTCTTTCTAAAAATTTTTAGGATTGTTTTGATTTGTGGTTTGATAAAATTCTTAAATAAATTTTTACTCTTCATCTGCTTCTGTCACGTTTTGAGGTTTTCACTGTTTTTTCATGTATCAACTTGTTTCATTGTTTAAAAGAAATTGTGTGTGAAATTGGGAAACTTGTTGCATCTGAACCTAGGTTGAGTCTAGTAGTTTTAGAATTTTGATCAGAAATTTTAGGGGTTTTTCTTTGATAATTTTTGGGTTTCTTGTCTTTTGCAGTCGCGATCTGCTTGTTGGTAGTCTATGATTCATATTGTGTTTTAAAATATTTTCTGTGAGATTATTTTCATTAGAATTTTTTACTTGTTTTGTTTTTATCTCTCTTCGGGTGGAGATGTCAAAACAGGATGAGGAATCAAGCAATCAACCTAAGAAGCTCTACGAAGAAGCTTTGATGGCTAGAATGGCGAAGCTGCTAAGGGAAAGGATCGATGCTCTCCGTGATGAGTCAATTGTTAGGGAAGCTCATGAGGAGGATTCATGGAAATATTTGGTGTTGCTAAGACTATGAGGGTATTGAAAGAACATTTCTATTGACCACACATGAGAAAAAACGTTAAACATATTTGTGAATTATGTGTCACTTGTAAACAAATTAAAGCCAAAAATTCAACCCACAGTTTGTATACTCCTATACCTATCTCTACACACCCATGAACTGAATTTTCTATGGACTTATCATATAAAACAGGGAAGGATTATATATTTGTTGTGGTAGATCTTTTTTCTAAAATGGCACATTTAAGTTCTTGCAACCAAACTGATGATGCATCACATGTAGCTGACCTTATCTTTAAAGAAGTTGTTAGGTTGCATGAAATACCTAAGCCTATAGTATCGGATAATACCAAGTTCTAAAGTCACTTTTGGAAAACATTGTGGTCTAACCTTCTAATAAGTTGTTATTTTCTACTACTAGCATTCTCAAACTGTTGGGCAAACTGAAGTTGTTAATATGACCTTGTCTACATTGTTGTGTGCATTGATTAAAAAGAATTTAGTTTGCCGCAAGTACAGTTTTCATACAATCATTTGTGCATTCAGTAACTAGATATTCTCCTTTCCAAATTGTTAATGGGTTTAGTCCTTTATGTCCTTTGAATTTATTTCCTCTACCTTTGAGTGTAATAACTAGTTCAAATGGCAAGCAAAAGGCAACAATGGTTAAGCAACTTCATGAAGATGCTCGAAAGAACATTAAGAGAAAAACAGAGGAATATGTGAGGAAGCTAATAAAGGAAGGCATGAGGTTCACTACGAATTGGGAGATCTAGTGTGGATTCACCTTAGAAAGGAACAGTTTCCGGAAGAAAGGTAGTCTAAACTCATGCCCATAGTTGATGGTCCTTTCCGAATAACCAAGAAAATAGGTAACAACTCTTATGATCTCGACTTCAAAGGTAAGTATACTATTAGTTCTCTGGTCAATGTTGTTGACTCAATTCCTTTTGGTGCAGATCAAGCGGATTTTAGGGCAAATCCTTTTCAAAAAATGGAGCTTGATGCAAATCTGGATGGCAATGAGAACCAGGAATTAGGAGCATACGAGGAACTGAAGGATTTGCCTGAATCTGATGAAGAGGAGCTTACTAAAGGACCTATAACACGAGTAAGGACGACTAAGAAAGAAGTGGAGATACCTCATGGATCAATGACCCGTTCTCGTACCAGCAAGTTCAACCAACCTTTGAGAGTCTTGTTATCATCTGCAAAGGCTCAATGTGATCACTAGGAGTCTTCATGTCATCTAAAGATGTTGGTTATGATCCATGTCTGGGAAAGCTAGTGCTTGACCTTACCCGTGAACACTATTTTTCCCTCTTCTCGGTTTTGTCCCACTAGGTTTTCCGAGAGAAGTTTTTTTATTAAAGCTCATGTTTCATAAGTTCATCTTTGCTGAATATTAGCTTGGTCGAACCTCATCATGCTATGTTCCATCTCGAGATTAATATGTTGGGAATGGCTTATCTTATGCTTTATTTTTTTATGTATTTGAATACAAACTTATTTTTGTCTTCTTGCATTCTCCAGATTATTGATTACTGAGGCGTGTCTCTTAATTGAATCCTTCTATTATTCTATCGATTTCATTCTCTTTATCTCCATGTACTCTAACCATTTCATCTATCTATCTTTTATTTCTCAAAATCTTTCAAAATATAGATCATAGATCTCTTTCATTTGTCGAAATTGATCTCTTACGGCTCATTATTTGGTCTTTAGTTCAGAATCATTTGTGGCGTGTAACAATCCACTTTCACCTTGTTTTTCTCTTCTGTCTTGATATTAGGAAGAGCTCGTCTTCCACTCATCTATCTCTTCTCGTTAGCATGATTGAAATTGTGAATCGCTCACTGAATTCACATCACCACATGAGAAGGTCAACCTTGGACCTTCATATCTATTTAAGAAATTGAATCCTTCATCCAATAGCTCGTAGTCTCGACAATTTGAATTGATCAGACTGAAATTCAAGCCCACTTGGATTAATTTAATTTATACATCCCATGACAAGTTGTCATTCAAAAATCTAGACTGTCCTCATAATAGAGCAACATGTCAAACTAGGGGAAACGAGAACCAATATTATGCCCCTTGAGAAAGATACATTTGTTGATTTAAAAGTCTGTTACTAGTTGATATTTTTCTTCTATTATACAGTATAACCTCTATAAATTAATACTCGATAAATTAATAACCTTTCTAAATTAGTAAATTATTCTGGTTCCGAGTCGGGACCAGTGTAATAATAGACACATTTCGATAAGATAATAAGATAGTATTTTTTTTTGAAATTCCTATGTAAAAATATGGTCTCATTAATAACATAAATTAATAATCATATAAATATACTCTATATATAATATATTTTAATGAAATATAGTTTTAATTTTATTTATTTATTAGTAAATTTATAATTTTGTGGGAGTTTATTTTAATTTTCTTAAAATATGAATATATTTGATATTATTTTCTTAAATTGCATCAGAAACTATTTTAAAAACTGTTATGTAATAATTATTTGCTAACATGTAAATGCATTAAAATATATCAAAGTATTGTTTTTTTTAATTTTTATGTAATATATTTTTAAAATTTTGGAAAACTCTCTATAAATTAATAAATTATTAATTTATGGATAAATTAATACTTTTCTAAATTAATAAAAATCTCCGGTCCTGATATTATTAATTTATAGAGGTTTTACTGTAGGTGACTTTAAATAAAAAAGTTCATAATAAAACCTCAATTAGAATACATTTAGTACTCAAGAAAATCTTCAAAAATATATATGTTTAATATCCATCTTTAAAAAATAATCAAAATTCATTATTAATATCTCCATATCTTATTATATAATTCTAAAAATAAAAATAAAAATACTCGAATATTCAATTCCATGATTCTCAAAGGTTATCCTTTGGTTTAGTCATATTATATAAAAATTAAGTTAATTTTTAATGTGGCACGTTAATCTGAAATAACTAATCATTACTATATATGAATAAAAATTAACATGGAACGTAACTAATAAGATTTCTTTAACATTTATTAATAGCAAAACGTCATTAACAACATTAACTCGTGTGTAACATCAGTAAAATACATATAAATATGACACTATCTAGGTTTTATAAACTCACAACAAGAAGTCGAAACAATTAGAAAAAGAGATTCTATAAAATTTACTCTGCAACATTATTGATTTTCGTAAAATATAATGAGGGCAATTGTTTTATTTTTACCTCTTCTAGTTCTTGTTTCAACAGGTATGTTTATTTTTATTTTTGTTAATGGCTGTATTATATCAAATATTTAATTTTAATTTAACAATTAGTTTCATGTTTTGATAAATATTTTGGAAATTTAATAGGTACAGCAAATATTATGGTGAAATCTTCTTCAGAAGAACCAGTATATTTTTCCAGCCCAAAATCAAGCCTTCCAATTGATTATATAATATCAGAAGCAGGTGCTCCAAAAGATCAAGCTTTAGGATTTCTGTGGGCTGACAATATACTTGAGATTTGTCAAGAGTGTGCTCATCATTGTATGAGAAAAAACCTTCAAATAGGTGAATGTCGATGGCATGTTTGTTACTGCTCTAAGAAAAGAATTAACTAGCCACCAAAAAAAATAAAAAATAAGAATAAAATATAATAAAATATTTATTTATTTTATTTATCCTTTTTACTTTATACAACATACAATATTTAATCGTAAAGTTTATTATGTTATTGGAAATAAAAACTTGAATAATTACTTGGCCAAACTTCCTAGAGTACGCCTGATGTCTCATCAACATAATTATTCAAATTGGAAATATTTCCATCTGGAAACTTAACTAAATCTTGAGTCCACTCGAAAATGCAGTTTCAGCTCTTGGAAGAAGTCTGAAAATAGGAACTTGACCAACACCATTATCCTCAACATGTAAGTTCTCATGAGAACATATGACTGCAATGTCCAACCTAATTATCCTTCATCTTCCCAGCCACATTCAACTAAGTCTTGATGATATTATAGAAAACTTTCTTCTCAATATGCACAATATCAAGATTATGCTCACAAATGATTTTTTCTAATAAGCCAATTTACAAAATATAATTTTCTTATGCCAATTATGTTGCTCCCCATAATCATCATTGCAATCATGTCCACTGCCACTACATTCTGTTGTTTTGCGAACATAGAAACCGGAAAACTTTTGTAATATATAGTTACCATCGTACATTGAAGGTGCATCATTAACAACTTTGTTTATGAACAAAGTTCAATTGCTGCGGAGAAAATGATTATGCGGAAGAAAACATCGTTGGCAGTCAAACCAAGATAAATTCCTTCCATTCTACTACCAAAATGCATCAGTGTTTTCTGCACAATGAGGACATGCTTACCTTCCATGCGTAGTCGATCCTGTCAACATTTCATAAGCTGCAATATCGCTTATTTTCCATATTAAGACAATGTACATTGTGAATTTGTTTTTGAGCGAGACATCAAAAATGCAAACACCTAACATCTTCAATGCTGAAATAAATCGCTTCAAAAACATGTCAAGAGATCCTCTTGGATGATTAGAACCGGGCACAAGAACTGCAAGAAACAAAAACTCTTTTTTCTAACAAATTAAAGAGTCGGAGGTAGATTATACTGAGTGACTATCATCAGCCACAGTGAATCCCAAAGGATTAAACCTACAGTGCATAGTCCAAGGTAGAGATTTCTCATTTCAGCTGCAAATGAAGAGTAAGTCAATTGAAGGTGTTTCCAAGCTTCAGCAGCTGATGGATGTGTGATATCTCCAGTAAAATAATGTTCGCCAGGCCATCTCATTGTCTCGGCTGTACGCTCCAATTGAACCAGACTTTAACGTTTATCTGCAATCGGTAAGTACCACATTCGCTGATATGAAATTACCTGCCAGTTGAGACTTGAAATCTTACTTGACCATAAAATCTACAATCTTCTAAATTAAAATATTATTTCTAAAATATCATGTAGTTATATCTACACACATCAATAATTTGATATGGTAACCCCAAAACAGCCACCAACTTCTGGATTGCATAATACGAACTTAGTACAATGTTGTTTTCTAGGAGGTAGTCACAGAAAAAATCCGCAATTGCATCGACACAATATTCACTCAGATTAAAATCTGTTTTAACATCCATCATCCTCGTTGCTTCCCAAAATGGAGAATGCTCCTATTTACAACCACAATAGATTGGATGTTTTGCAGCATCTAGTATCTCAAAAAATCTTCTGGATTCAGAGTTTGGCTCTTCAACAACATTAGAAGTTTCTATAACATCCGGAAACACTTCTATAAACATCCACTAAAGATTATCATCCTCTCACACACTAGTACTTCTTTTATCTACAAATTGACCATTATAATCATTTCATACCCTCCCTATTATATGACTAATTCCTGTCATATTAAAAAAATATTCTCCATGTGAAAACCATATATAAGCTACCGGTGTAAATCCTCTATTATATAAATGCCTCCATATCAAATCTATTTTAACAAAATTCTCATTACAACATTTAAAACAAGGAAAACTCATAATGCCAGCTTGTTTCTGCACAATTTCTTGACCTCTCATGCACTCCATGAACTTACGAAGTCCCACCTTAAATTCTTCTTGGATGTTTCTGCTTTCTTCATCGAGATGCTTATAATCCAATCTTGTATCCGATATATAAAGTGAGATGCCATTAGAGATTTTTTTAGAAATGTAGAGAAATTTTTATATGTTTTATGTGTGTTTTGCAATGAAGTAACTATTACTTATATAAAACATGAATAGTAAGAATTTGGTCAGAATATGTAAACCGCTATATTTTTAATATTTTCTGACTGATCGGACGATTATTGACTAGTAAATGGTCAGAAAATTTTTTTTTAAAAAAATATTCTGACCAATAGTGGTTGGAAATTAGTTGGAATATGTTACTGATACAACTTTCCGACTAATTTCCAACTATTTTAGTTGGAATATGTATAACTGTTAAAATTTTCTGATCAACTTTGGTCAAATAGGTTTTTATCACAGTAGACAAAATTCGAACTACTTTCCAACCACCCTAACCTACTAATTTTCGACCAATGTTTTGTGGTTGGAAAAATCCGACCAATTTATGACCTATTCCCCATTGGTTAGAAATTAGATGAAAGTTGTAAGAAAATTCCAACCACCAGAGTTGGTCGGACATGGTGGTTGGAATTTAGGTTTTTTCTTGTAGTCGATGGTCTCCGATGAAATTTAGATTTCAAACTCCGTCACCATTAAAAGAAAGATAACAGATAAGGTTAAAATCCTCTCAAAAATGCAACACCTCTATAAATTTGTAGAAATGTAATACAAAACAGAAGATTAAAAAATATAGAGCCACCGGCAAAAACTGGCGGCCTAAAAGCAGTTAACAGGTAAATCTGGCAGTTCATATTTGTCGACTTATTGATCGCCTATTAGAGAAAAATATAGTTTGGAACATTCTTCATTTGGAATTATTTCTTCCTCTAAACTACACTCATTTAAACTATTTTATTCTATTTTTGTGATCTCCTTTTAGTTCACTTTTAAATATATTTTACTCCCTATCATTTTAAGATTTTGATATTCAATAGTATGCAAATTAGGAACATCAAATATTTGTTTATACTTACATTTATCCTTATACTAAAAAATTTCCAATAATTTTTTTAATCAATAGTATTTTAAACCTGTTATTTAAAGAAGTCGTTAGGTTGCATGGAATGCCTAAGTATATAGTATCGGATAGAGATACCAAGTTCTGAAGTTACTTTTGGAAAACATTATGATCTAAGATTGTAACTAAGTTTTTATTTTCTACCACTTGTCATTCTCGAGCCGATGGGCAAGATGAATTTGTTAATAGGACTTTTTCTTCTTTTTGCATGTATTGATATAAAAGAATATAGGTTCATGGGAATCATGCTTACAACTTGTATAATTTTCATACAATCATTCGGTGCATTCAGCAACTAGATATTCTCTTTTTCAAAACATTTATGGACTTAGTCCTTTATCTCCTTTGGATTTAATCCATCTACCTTTGAATGTAATAACTAGTTTGGATGACAAGCAAAAGGAAACAATGGTTACACAACTTCATGAAGATGCTCGAAAGAACATTAAGAAAAAACAAGAAGAATATGTGAGGAAAGCTAATAAAAGAAGGCGTGAGGTTCACTGCAAAGTTGGAGATCTAGTGTGGATTCACCTAAGAAAAGAACATTTTCCGGAAGAAAGAAAATCTAAACTCATGCCCAGATATGATGCTCCTTTCTGTATAACCAAGAAAATTGGCAACAATGATTATGATCTCGACTTCCAAGGTAAATATACAGTTAGTTCTCTGGTAAATCTTGCTGAATTAATTCCCTTAGTGGAAGATCAAGCGGATTTGAGAGTAAATAATTTTCAAAAAGTGAGCTTGATGCAAATCTGGATGGAAAGGAGAGCCAGGCATTAGGAGCATACGAGGAAATGAATAATTGGGCTGAATCTGGTAAAGAGGACCTGGCTAAATGACCTAGAACACGAGCAAGGAGAGCCAAGGAAGAGGTGGAGATATCTCATAGATCAATGAACCATTCTTGTACCAACAAGTTCAACCAACCTTTGAGAATCCTGCTATCATCTGCAATGGTTCAATGGGATAACTAGGAGTCTTCATGTCATCTAACCACATTGGTTATGATCCATGTCTGGGAAAAGTAGTGGTTGGCCTTATGACCTGTGAGCACTCTTTTTGCCTCTTCTAAGTTTTGTCCCACCGGGTTTTCCAAGAGAGGTTTTTATTGAGGCTCATGGTTCATAAGTTCATCTTTTCTAACCATTAGCTCGGTCCAACCTAATCATGATATGTTCTATCAAAAGATCAATATGTTGATTGTGGCTTATCTTATGTTTAATTATTTGTTTAAATTTCTGATGTTTATGGATTCAAACTATTTTAGTCGTCTTGCATCCTGGAGTGGATTGATTACCGAGGCATTTCTCGTAATAAACTCCTTCTCTTCTCTCTCTCTCGACTTCATTCTCTTTATAACTCCATGTAATATGATAATTTCTTCTATCTATCTTTTATTTCTCAAACTCTTTCAAAATATAGATCATTGCTCTATTTTGTTTGTTGAAACAATCTCTTAAGGCTCATTATTTGATCTTTCATTCATAATAATTTGTGGCGTTTATCAATTCTCTTTCACCTTGTTATTTTGTTATTCTTTCATTCATAATAATTTGTGGTGTTCACTTTCACCTTGTTATTCTCTTGTGTCTTGTGATCAGAAAGAGTTTGTTTTCCGCTCATTCCGCTCATCTATCTCTTCTCGTTAGCAAGACTGGGATTGTGATTCCCTCACTACATTCATATCACAACATGAGGAGGTACACCTGGGACCTTCATGTCTATGTAAGAAATTGAATCCTTCATCCGATAGTCCATAGTCTCGACAAGAACTTGAATTGATCAGACTGACATCCAAGCTCACTTAGATTGATTTAATTCATAAAACCGATGACAAGTTGTCATTCACTGGGGGGGGGGGGCAGTATTATCCCCCTTAAGCAAGATACATTTGGTAATTTTAAACTCTGTTACTACTTGATATCTCTTTTATTATAGGTGATTTTAAATAAACAGGTTAATCAAAAAATTCAATTGGAATACATTTAGGACTCAAGAAAATCTTCAAAAATATATACATGTTAAATATCCATCTCTAAACAAATAATTAAAATTCATTATTAATTTCTCCATATCTCATTATGCCAAAATTAAAATTAAAATACTTAAATATTCAGTCCCATGATTCTTGAAGGTTTTATATAGGTTTAGTCATATTATATACAAATTAAATAAGTTTCTAATGTGATGTGTTGATCTGAAATAACTAATCATTACTAAATATGGTTAAAAAGTTAACATGGAACGTAACTAGTAAGACTTCTTTAACATTCATTAATAGGATTTAACAAACCAACAGAGAAACTATCAAAACCACCAAGATTTTAGATGGTTTGAAGGAAATGGTGTTGGAACTAAAGACTCAGATTGAATTTTCAGAATCAGATGCTAAGTCTCTCATCAAGGAATTCAACCAAAGATTCTTGGATCTTAACAACTAGAGCATCTTCTTTTGGTATAAGGGAAGCAAATCAAGCACTGAAGATCAAGAAGTATAGGATCAAGAGATGGTATATCCTGACCAACATGATGAGTATCTTGAGTAATAAGCAATTGCTTATGTAAGATCAGAAGGATCAAGGGATGGTGATGAGTTCTATGAACCCCCATTCAATAACAAAAGGGCCTTAGAACCTCTTGATCACACCTTTTCTTAGCCAAAACAGGTAGTCAAGCTTAGTGATTTTAAGCAAACTCACTTGGGAAGAAAACTCATGTTTATTCTTATACATACAAGTTTTTAATTTAAATATTTTAAGTTTTTTTTTGATGTTTTAATCTAGTATTTATGAATCTTAGGGTAAAAGAAGGGTTGAATTAAAGTGTCTTGGATCAATTAAAATGGATTAAAGTTTCAGAATCAACCAGGTAAGTAACTCGGTGACATATCTCGGTTTCAAACCGAGTGACTCCCTTCCCTCTTATTTTTAAATTTGAATTTCAAACCTTGGATGCTAGCTCGAGATGACGCTCCCTTGATTTTTGTGCCTCGAGCTCTTTATATTCATACACTCACGCACTAATATCTCACACTTAAACACTTCAAAGAATTTTTCTCTAAACTCTCTCTAGCTTTTAAGAAAATATTTCCATTTCTTTTAAGTTCTTATTTAAATCCAAGCATGAGTTCAAGAGATTTCAATCCCGAGATATTGTACAAGTAAGAATGTACACCTTGAACTCTTTAGATTTGTATTCATATGTTTCATGTCTATGATCTTGATTTTTTTTTGAATTTTGCAGGGTTTTTGTTCTTGTGTTATTGAGATCTAACTGCAAATTGAACCATGAATAGATAAGAAATTGATTAATTGGATATGGTTTGTTTCGTGTACCTTTGATTTACATCCCCATGAAAGAATGTAGTATAACTTAGGTTGAATTTAACGTTTCTGGAATTTGAAATTTTGAACATCAAACTCGAGTTGCTAACTCGGTTTGAATCCCGAGTTTGAACTTTATGCATTTAAAATTTTCCAAACTCGGTATCACCTCTAGTTAGCCCAATATTTTTCAAAATTTGTCAAACTCGGTTTGGTTAAACGAGTTTAAAAACCGAGTGTGCCAATCCTGAATGCTTATTCTTTCATTGTTATTTTTTCAGGTACTATGATGATTGGAACCCAGGACCCCAAAGTTCTAGGTTTTCAGCAGAGAAAATAGCTAAGATTTTTGCTAAGAGAGGAGGAATTGCTATCAAAGAAGGTGGAGATAGAACAAGGGATGATGCTGAACTAGCTAGGGCAAACAAAAAAGATATTGAAGCTGGGAAGATATTATCCCCTTGAGCAAGATACATTTGGTAATTTTAAACTCTGTTACTACTTGATATATTCTCTTTTATTATAGGTGATTTTAAATAAACAGGTTAATAAAAAAAAATCAATTGGAATACATTTAAGACTCAAGAAAATCTTCAAAAATATATACATGTTAAATATCCATATTTAAAAAAATAATTAAAATTCATTATTAATTTCTCCATATCTCATTATATAATGCCAAAATTAAAATTAAAATACTTAAATATTCAGTCCCATGATTCTTGAAGGTTTTATATAGGTTTAGTCATATTATATACAAATTAAATAAGTTTCTAATGTGATGTGTTGATCTGAAATAACTAATCATTACTAAATATGGTTAAAAAGTTAACATGGAACGTAACTAGTAAGACTTCTTTAACATTCATTAATAGGATTTAACAAACCAACAGAGAAACTATCAAAACCACCAAGATTTTAGATGGTTTGAAGGAAATGGTGTTGGAACTAAAGACTCAGATTGAATTTTCAGAATCAGATGCTAAGTCTCTCATCAAGGAATTCAACCAAAGATTCTTGGATCTTAACAACTAGAGCATCTTCTTTTGGTATAAGGGAAGCAAATCAAGCACTGAAGATCAAGAAGTATAGGATCAAGAGATGGTATATCCTGACCAACATGATGAGTATCTTGAGTAATAAGCAATTGCTTATGTAAGATCAGAAGGATCAAGGGATGGTGATGAGTTCTATGAACCCCCATTCAATAACAAAAGGGCCTTAGAACCTCTTGATCACACCTTTTCTTAGCCAAAACAGGTAGTCAAGCTTAGTGATTTTAAGCAAACTCACTTGGGAAGAAAACTCATGTTTATTCTTATACATACAAGTTTTTAATTTAAATATTTTAAGTTTTTTTTTGATGTTTTAATCTAGTATTTATGAATCTTAGGGTAAAAGAAGGGTTGAATTAAAGTGTCTTGGATCAATTAAAATGGATTAAAGTTTCAGAATCAACCAGGTAAGTAACTCGGTGACATATCTCGGTTTCAAACCGAGTGACTCCCTTCCCTCTTATTTTTAAATTTGAATTTCAAACCTTGGATGCTAGCTCGAGATGACGCTCCCTTGATTTTTGTGCCTCGAGCTCTTTATATTCATACACTCACGCACTAATATCTCACACTTAAACACTTCAAAGAATTTTTCTCTAAACTCTCTCTAGCTTTTAAGAAAATATTTCCATTTCTTTTAAGTTCTTATTTAAATCCAAGCATGAGTTCAAGAGATTTCAATCCCGAGATATTGTACAAGTAAGAATGTACACCTTGAACTCTTTAGATTTGTATTCATATGTTTCATGTCTATGATCTTGATTTTTTTTTGAATTTTGCAGGGTTTTTGTTCTTGTGTTATTGAGATCTAACTGCAAATTGAACCATGAATAGATAAGAAATTGATTAATTGGATATGGTTTGTTTCGTGTACCTTTGATTTACATCCCCATGAAAGAATGTAGTATAACTTAGGTTGAATTTAACGTTTCTGGAATTTGAAATTTTGAACATCAAACTCGAGTTGCTAACTCGGTTTGAATCCCGAGTTTGAACTTTATGCATTTAAAATTTTCCAAACTCGGTATCACCTCTAGTTAGCCCAATATTTTTCAAAATTTGTCAAACTCGGTTTGGTTAAACGAGTTTAAAAACCGAGTGTGCCAATCCTGAATGCTTATTCTTTCATTGTTATTTTTTCAGGTACTATGATGATTGGAACCCAGGACCCCAAAGTTCTAGGTTTTCAGCAGAGAAAATAGCTAAGATTTTTGCTAAGAGAGGAGGAATTGCTATCAAAGAAGGTGGAGATAGAACAAGGGATGATGCTGAACTAGCTAGGGCAAACAAAAAAGATATTGAAGCTGGGAAGATATTATCCCCTTGAGCAAGATACATTTGGTAATTTTAAACTCTGTTACTACTTGATATATTCTCTTTTATTATAGGTGATTTTAAATAAACAGGTTAATAAAAAAAAATCAATTGGAATACATTTAAGACTCAAGAAAATCTTCAAAAATATATACATGTTAAATATCCATCTTTAAAAAAATAATTAAAATTCATTATTAATTTCTCCATATCTCATTATATAATGCCAAAATTAAAATTAAAATACTTAAATATTCAGTCCCATGATTCTTGAAGGTTTTATATAGGTTTAGTCATATTATATACAAATTAAATAAGTTTCTAATGTGATGTGTTGATCTGAAATAACTAATCATTACTAAATATGGTTAAAAAGTTAACATGGAACGTAACTAGTAAGACTTCTTTAACATTCATTAATAGGATTTAACAAACCAACAGAGAAACTATCAAAACCACCAAGATTTTAGATGGTTTGAAGGAAATGGTGTTGGAACTAAAGACTCAGATTGAATTTTCAGAATCAGATGCTAAGTCTCTCATCAAGGAATTCAACCAAAGATTCTTGGATCTTAACAACTAGAGCATCTTCTTTTGGTATAAGGGAAGCAAATCAAGCACTGAAGATCAAGAAGTATAGGATCAAGAGATGGTATATCCTGACCAACATGATGAGTATCTTGAGTAATAAGCAATTGCTTATGTAAGATCAGAAGGATCAAGGGATGGTGATGAGTTCTATGAACCCCCATTCAATAACAAAAGGGCCTTAGAACCTCTTGATCACACCTTTTCTTAGCCAAAACAGGTAGTCAAGCTTAGTGATTTTAAGCAAACTCACTTGGGAAGAAAACTCATGTTTATTCTTATACATACAAGTTTTTAATTTAAATATTTTAAGTTTTTTTTTGATGTTTTAATCTAGTATTTATGAATCTTAGGGTAAAAGAAGGGTTGAATTAAAGTGTCTTGGATCAATTAAAATGGATTAAAGTTTCAGAATCAACCAGGTAAGTAACTCGGTGACATATCTCGGTTTCAAACCGAGTGACTCCCTTCCCTCTTATTTTTAAATTTGAATTTCAAACCTTGGATGCTAGCTCGAGATGACGCTCCCTTGATTTTTGTGCCTCGAGCTCTTTATATTCATACACTCACGCACTAATATCTCACACTTAAACACTTCAAAGAATTTTTCTCTAAACTCTCTCTAGCTTTTAAGAAAATATTTCCATTTCTTTTAAGTTCTTATTTAAATCCAAGCATGAGTTCAAGAGATTTCAATCCCGAGATATTGTACAAGTAAGAATGTACACCTTGAACTCTTTAGATTTGTATTCATATGTTTCATGTCTATGATCTTGATTTTTTTTTGAATTTTGCAGGGTTTTTGTTCTTGTGTTATTGAGATCTAACTGCAAATTGAACCATGAATAGATAAGAAATTGATTAATTGGATATGGTTTGTTTCGTGTACCTTTGATTTACATCCCCATGAAAGAATGTAGTATAACTTAGGTTGAATTTAACGTTTCTGGAATTTGAAATTTTGAACATCAAACTCGAGTTGCTAACTCGGTTTGAATCCCGAGTTTGAACTTTATGCATTTAAAATTTTCCAAACTCGGTATCACCTCTAGTTAGCCCAATATTTTTCAAAATTTGTCAAACTCGGTTTGGTTAAACGAGTTTAAAAACCGAGTGTGCCAATCCTGAATGCTTATTCTTTCATTGTTATTTTTTCAGGTACTATGATGATTGGAACCCAGGACCCCAAAGTTCTAGGTTTTCAGCAGAGAAAATAGCTAAGATTTTTGCTAAGAGAGGAGGAATTGCTATCAAAGAAGGTGGAGATAGAACAAGGGATGATGCTGAACTAGCTAGGGCAAACAAAAAAGATATTGAAGCTGGGAAGATATTATCCCCTTGAGCAAGATACATTTGGTAATTTTAAACTCTGTTACTACTTGATATATTCTCTTTTATTATAGGTGATTTTAAATAAACAGGTTAATAAAAAAAAATCAATTGGAATACATTTAAGACTCAAGAAAATCTTCAAAAATATATACATGTTAAATATCCATCTTTAAAAAAATAATTAAAATTCATTATTAATTTCTCCATATCTCATTATATAATGCCAAAATTAAAATTAAAATACTTAAATATTCAGTCCCATGATTCTTTAAGGTTTTATATAGGTTTAGTCATATTATATACAAATTAAATAAGTTTCTAATGTGATGTGTTGATCTGAAATAACTAATCATTACTAAATATGAATAAAAAGTTAACATGGTACGTAACTAGTAAGACTTCTTTAACATTCATTAATAGGATTTAACAAACCAACAGAGAAACTATCAAAACCACCAAGATTTTAGATGGTTTGAAGGAAATGGTGTTGGAACTAAAGACTCAGATTGAATTTTCAGAATCAGATGCTAAGTCTCTCATCAAGGAAATCAACCAAAGATTCTTGGATCTTAACAACTAGAGCTTCTTCTTTTGGTATCAGGGAAGCAAATCAAGCACTGAAGATCAAGAAGTATAGGATCAAGAGATGGTATATCCTGACCAACATGATGAGTATCTTGAGTAATAAGCAATTGCTTATGTAAGATCAGAAGGATCAAGGGATGGTGATGAGTTCTATGAACCCCCATTCAATAACAAGAGGGCCTTAGAACCTCTTGATCACACCTTTTCTTAGCCAAAACAGGTAGTCAAGCTTAGTGATTTTAAGCAAGCTCACTTGGGAAGAAAACTCATGTTTATTCTTATACATACAAGTTTTTAATTTAAATATTTTAAGTTGTTTTTGATGTTTTAATCTAGTATTTATGAATCTTAGGGTAAAAGAAGGGTTGAATTCAAGTGTCTTGGATCAATTAAAATGGATTAAAGTTTCAGAATCAACCAGGTAAGTAACTCGGTGACATATCTCGGTTTCAAACCGAGTGACTCCCTTCCCTCTTATTTTTAAATTTGAATTTCAAACCTTGGATGCTAGCTCAAGATGATGCTCCCTTGATTTTTGTGCCTCGAGCTCTTTATATTCATACACTCACACACTAATTTCTCACACTTAAACAATTCAAAGAATTTTTCTCTAAACTCTCTCTAGCTTTTAAGAAAATATTTCCATTTCTTTTAAGTTCTTATTTAAATCCAAGCATGAGTTCAAGAGATTTCAATCCTGAGATATTATACAAGTAAGAATGTACACCTTGAACTCTTTAGATTTGTATTCATATGTTTCATGTCTATGATCTTGAATTTTTTTTTTTTGAATTTTGCAGGGTTTGTGTTCTTGTGTTATTGAGATCTAACTGCAAATTGAACCATGAATAGATAAGAAATTGATTAATTGGATATGGTTTGTTTCGTGTACCTTTGATTTACATCTCCATGAAAGAATGTAGTATAACTTAGGTTGAATTTAACGTTTCTGGAATTTGAAATTTTGAACATCAAACTCGAGTTGCTAACTCGGTTTGAATCCCGAGTTTGAACTTTATGCATTTAAAATTTTCCAAACTCGGTATCACCTCTAGTTAGCCAAATATTTTTCAAAATTTGTCAAACTCGGTTTGGTTAAACAAGTTTAAAAACCGAGTGTGCCAATCCTGAATGCTTATTCTTTCATTGTGATTTTTTCAGGTACTATGATGATTGGAACCCAGGACCCCAAAGTTCTAGGTTTTCAGCAGAGAAAATAGCTAAGATTTTTGCTAAGAGAGGAGGAATTGCTATCAAAGAAGGTGGGGATAGAACAAGGGATGATGCTGAACTAGCTAGGGCAAACAAAAAAGAAATTGAAGCTGGGAAGAAGCCTGAGCTAGTTTATGAGTATGATAGTGAAGCAACTGAAGAGGGTAAGAGGATACTTGGCCAGGGAGACTTTGTGGTTTCAGAAGAGTTTACAGCAGAAGAGGAGAAACAAGTTCAGATCGAGAAACCAGTTCACAAGTCTAGGGCCAAAATCTCTGCACCTCCTAAGATCAAGAGTGACAAAGAGATTAAGCCAAGAACTAAGAGAGGTGAAAGGAAGAAGAAGGAGCTGAGTCAGAATGAGCTTTATGATTTTTTCATGAGCAAAAACTTCTCAGGAATAAGGTATCCTCATGTTGAGACAATGAAGGTTTTGAGGATCTATGAGGATGTGATGCTTCTCTTCCAGGGGTGTAACTTAACTAAAGTTATGGGGTTTTCCTTTGAGTCCTACAAAGAAGAGACGTGTCAGTTCCTATCATCCTTGGAGGTCCATTTCTACACAGCAGATCAAAAAGAATATATCGAGGATAATGAAATTGGATTCATCACCTTCAAGGTCCACACCAAGGATTGTTTACTCATTAACTTATTATTAATGAATAATTTTTAAAAGATATTTTTTTATTTAATATTTTTTTAAACTAACTTAGAAAATTAATGTCAATAATTAACAACATTTCTTACATTAACCTACTAAAAACTTAAAGAAAAAAATAAATATCTGCAGATAATTTTAAAAAGAAAAATATTGCCAAAATTAGGGATGTCAAAATGGGTCAATATCATGGGTTTAATCTAACCCAACCCAATCCATCAACCCTGACGGATTGAAATATGTTACCCTAATGAGTTGATGGATCAAACGGGTTATGGTTAAATGAGTTGATGTATCAAACGAGTTATGTTAAATGGGTAGATAGATCAAATGAGTTGATTTGTGATGAGTTGATGGGTTAACCACTTGATCCAATAATGTTTTGAAATTTAATTAAACCAATTTAAACAATTTTTACAATCTTATAATTTTTTCTCCAAAATACAAATATGCAATTTCCCGCCAAAATGCAAAATATTTAATTTTTACCCAAAATATAAACATAGAAATTTAACGTAAAAATGTGACCTCAATTTTCCCACCAAAAATGGATATGTAATTTTAGGCCAAAATAGATCCACCAATTTTCCATTTATGATGAGTATTATTTTTGTGATGATATTGATGATAAGTATTATTATTGTATTATAATAAATATATATTAATTATTAATTAAATAGATTAACCCATTTAACCATAACCCATCAATTTAAATGGGTAATAGGTTGATCCAACCCAACTAATCAAATGGGTTGGATCATCTTATTACTCATTTAACATTCAACTCAATGGGTAGTGAGTTGTTTTGACCCAATCCAACCATTTTGACACCTCTAGCCAAAATAAACAATAAAATAAGAAAGCTTAAAGAACTAATTCGTTTAGTATATAAAGAAATTATGTACTACCTTCTTATTAATTAATAATATTAAAATATATTTTATTTTTATAACCTCATATTATCAGAAAATTAATTAAAGAATTATTTAATATTAACTAGAAAAAACTTTAAAATAAAGGCAGTAAGTATAATAAGATTTCAGAATCAATATTTAGTCTTTTATATATTGTATATAAATAAATAAATTAAAGAAATTAAAGAAATTAAAGTTTGGATAATTAGATAAAACCTCATAAAATGAGGAAAAATAAAAGGAGAAAAACATAGGAAAAAAAAATATAATGACATATACAAAAACTTATGGTTTAGATTTAAAATATATACTATAGATTTAAATCTTATTTAATTTACAAAATATTAGAAAATATAATATCTTTAAAATGTAGAAGACCCTACAAATGTTTAAAATAAATCATATTTATATGATCAATGGATGAGTTATATCTTATGAGATCAATAGATTTATATGTTAAAATTAATTAATTATTCTTTGAAATTTAGATATTAAAGTTACTAAATTTTTTTCAAATATTAGAAATATTATTATCATCTCCTATATTAAAATATCCACGCATAGCATGAGATCAAAATTTAGTACCATATAAAAGTTGAAGGTATTGTATTATAAAAGTGTCCACATCAAATTTTAGAAATCCAATGTTATTTGTCCAAATCATCATCTCTAAACTAATAAGAAACAAATTACCTTTAAACCTAAAAAATGCTTTAAACCTGAAAAGAAACTTTCTAAATTTATGTAAAATTCAGTTGCAATACCTTATTGGTCCATGTAATCAAAAAAAAAGTTGAATGTTTAATTTCTAAATTTATGTAAAATTCAGTTAATGTTGTTAGTCTAACTGAAAGGAAAACTTCTTTCAAAAACATTTAATCAGTTTTAAAAATGAAAATATTAACAACATAAAGTAAAAATTATAAAAAGAAGAAAATGTTTCTAGATAATATAATGATGGATTCACATATAAATAAACTATCTACCTAGACACGATGCCAACACTTAATTCTTCAAGAAACATAAAACAAATTAAATTTATAAGTGACCATATAACATAAAACATTCTAAGTAGCAAATATAAAGTAAATTAATTAAAATGGTTAAGAATAAAACTAAAGCTTAGTCAAAATGTAAAAACCTACAATAAGAATCTATAGAAAATTGGTAATTTAACATCATGAAAAAATGTTTCAAACCACTACTTTCCATTTATCAAAATGTCAACTATCATACCTCTTAAACAGAAAATTAAACATTATAAAAACATAAATTGTTATTACAATTTTAACTTCACTACCATTTAAAAATATATAATAACTTTACAACTTCTTCATTATTTAATAAGTAAATGATTATTTAATAATTAAAAATCAAAGTCTTCTAATGGAAATTTAATTTATTCTTGGAAAATAGAAATAGATAAAATTAACATAATAGATAAATCAAACACCCAAAATCACATCTATATCTATATTAAAATAGTTATAACCTTTACTGCATTTAAATCAACATCTACAAATACAAAACGTATGTTGCTCCTCTTCCCTACTTTATTCAAAAACACATACAGTGTTTAAGTTATATAACTTTATTCAAAAACATTATTTTGATATTTTCTTTTAAAACAATAAAAACGAACATAGTCAAAATGTGTTTATATTTATGTATTATTAAAATATATAAATAAAAATGAGAAACTTATACATTATATTTCAATATATTTCTAAAAAAACATTCGTTCTATATTAAACTTCATTTACTAAATACTTATATAAATAAAAATAAAAATATTAATAAAAACATATAAGAAAAAATTAAACAAAAAAATATTATATTATATATATTACTACTGCACTTTTTCAGCTTATAAAATTTTACAAATACAAAAAATAAACCCACAATAATTAAATTTTTAATAAATATAAATATATTTAAAAATTATTATAAATAGGTGCGGTAAAAGACAGTCTAATTAAAACTTAAATAACAGTCACATGTGTAAGTCTAAAATGTTTACAAGCTCAAAACAAGTCATGTTTACAAGTTAAGCAAGAAGGCCAAAGATATCTAAAGGTTAATTTAACCAAGCTGAAAATAAAAGTAAGAGACCGGAAGAAGAACAAAATCGAGAAAGATGAAAAACATGATTGAGTGAAGAGGAAAAACAAAATTGATTGATTAAGGAGGACAATTCTTTCGAGTAAGAATAAAAGGAAACATATTTTTTTTATTTGTGAGAATTTCGTTCAAGTGAATGGTCCACATAATTTAGTACTCTTGTTAGTGAAATACTCATATGTAGATTATTAGAGTATCTCCAATGATTAGAACCCCATCTATTTTTATAATTGACAAAAAAATAGTTTAGAAACTTATAAGGGGTTCTAACTTTTAAGAGGTGCAATGTTAGTGTAAGCACTAAGTATAGCAACTAGAATATTGTTAGAACATCCTTAAGAGATATCTTGTATATCTTTCTTGATCTCTTAGAATATTGTAAAGTTTGTAGCCTTTGGAGTTAACGTCATAACCAATGAAAATATACTTCTCGCTTTTATCATCTAGCTTGCTTCGCTTCTCGTCTGGTATATGAGGATGAGCAATGCTTCCAAAGACTCTTAAGTGAGAAATACCAGGTTTTCTTCCGCTCCAAGCTTCTTGTGGTGTTTTTCCCAAGACACTTCTTGTTGGAGATCGGTTTAATAAATAAACTGCACATGCAACTGCTTCTGCCCAAAACTCCTTTGGTAGCCTCTTGCTTTTAAGCATGCTTCTCGCCATTTCAAGAATTGTTCTATTCTTCCTCTCCGCTACTCCATTTTGTTGAGGGGTTCTTGGCACCGTTAGTTGTCTTCTAATTCCATTATCTTCACAATACTTCTGAAATTCCTTGGATGTAAACTCTCCTCCACGGTCAGATCTCAAGGCTTTAATCACAAGACCACTTTCCTTCTCAACATGGGCTTTAAACTTTTTTAAGTTTTCAAATACTTCTGATTTTTCCTTCAAGAAGTAAACCCATGTTTTTCTAGAAAAATCATCAATAAAGAGAAGGAAATAATTGCTTCTACCGAGTGATTTTGGTTTGATCGGACCACATACATCCGTGTGAATAAGTTCCAGTGGCTTTTGTGCTCTTGTGATTGACTCTTTTGGAAAACTCATTTTGAATTGTTTTCCAAGTAAACACCCTTCACAGACTTGCTTTGGATGGTTGATGTAAGGTAATCCTCTCACCATTTCTTTCTTCGAAAGCAACTCTAGTCCTCCAAAGTTAAGATGTCCGTATCGAAGATGCCAAAGCCAAGAGTCCTCCTTATAACACATCTTGAGACATTGTGCGATGTCATTTTGAATGTTAAGCACAAACATTCTATTTTTTGACATCGACACCTTTGTAATGAGATTATTTTCTTGGTCTCTTATAGAAAGGCTATTATCCTTTAATCGAATATCATAACCTTTCTCTAAGAGTTGTCCAAGACTCAAGATGTTAGTCTTCATGGTTGGAATATAGTAAACGTTGGAAATAAATTGATGATCTCCATTCTTTAGTCGAATGAGAATTTTTCCTTTACCTTGTACCTCTATCTTTGATTCATCTCCTAAGGCCACATCTCCTTTCACCGATTCATCAAGCTCCACGAACATGTTTTTTATTCCGCACATGTGATTACTTGCACCGCTATCAAGGTACCACTTATGATTATCTTCTCGTTCATCATTCTTGCAAGCCATCAATAACATGTCTTCTTCTTGAATTTTTCCTTCAACATAGTTGGCCTTCTCCTCAACTCTTTTGTTGTTAGGAGCTTTACATTCAGAAGCATAATGTCCAAGTTTACCACAATTGTAGCACTTGACACTTGATTTATTGTACCGTGACTTGTGGCTTTCTCTCCCACGACCTCTTGATGAACTTTCTCCTCTTTAATTTGTGTTATCTTCATAGGGTCTCCAACCTCGTCCATTTCCATATCCACGACCTCGTCCTTGTACTTGACCGCCACCTCTTCTTTGATAATTTTGGCAATTTCCTTCATTAATGTGATTAATCTGCATCTTTAGTACTTGTTCAGCGATATCTTCCTTTTTCTTCTTCTTTTCTTCATATGCTTGTAATGATCCAAGAAGTTGCTCCATTGTCATGGCTTCCAAATCTTTTGTCTCTTCAATGACGGTGACAATATGCTCAAATTTTGGATCTAACGATCTAAGAACTTTCTCCATGATTCTAACATCATCTAACTTCTCTCCATTTCTTTTTAGATTATTTGTAACCGTTAGAATTCTTGAAAAATAATCGGAGACGGGTTCACCTTCCTTCATTTGCAGTGCTTCAAATTCTCCTCTTAGAGTTTGAAGACGTACCTTCTTGACTTGATCGGCACCCTTGTAGGATGTTCGAAGCCTCTCCCATGCTTCTTTTGCCGACGTAGCTTCCGCCACCTTCTCGAATGTATCTTCATCTAATCCTTGATAGATTAGACAGAGAGCCTTCTTGTCTCTCTTCCTTGAGTCTCTCAAACTATCCTTTTAAGCTTGAGATAGACTACCTTCATTCTCCGGTTCAACATGACCTTTTTCGATTATCTCCCACACGTCATGTTCTCCTAGGATAGCTTTCATCCGTAGACTCCCATTGTCATAGGGTCTCTTCATGAGCATTGGAACTTGGACGGGAACATTACTCGCCATCTCCAATAGAATCTTCTAGCTCTGATACCACTTTGTTGGAAGAAAGAAACTTATAAGATGATGATGGAGAAAGTGTTTAAGTATTTAGAAGAGAAATTTAGGAAATGGAAGACTTTGATTTCTTTAAATTCTTTTTCTTATTCAGTTCTTATCTTCTTAACTTGATTCCAAAATGAGAAGGGTGAGGAGGTATTTATAGCCTCCACATCACAAAATATCTCAAATATTTTAATGTTAAATCTAGATAGTTCTTCTTAAATATCTAGATTAATTTATTACAATTATCTAGATAATTCTATAAAAATATCTAGATATTTATGTTGAAGGAGGTGGAGATGTAAGTAGATTGTTCTAGAACTTTTTAAGGAGGTGGAAGTGATGATATTTCTAGAGAAAACTCTAGAACTTGGATCATGATTAGATTTGGGCCTAATATTAAACTTGATCCAAAATCAAGTTTAACTTTCAACAGGTCATGCCATGTCTCATAACTGGCCGTTAAGACAAGTTGATGTCAATAACGCATTTCTGCAAGGTCACTTGTCTTAGGGAGTTTATATGGCTCAGTCGACTGGTTTCGTAGATAGATACAAGCCTAACTATGTGAGTAAGTTGAATTAGGCGATTTATGGTCTTAAGCAAGCTCCACGTGCTTGGTATACCGAGCTTCGCACATTTCTTCTCGGCTCAAGTTTCATCAATTCCTACTTTCAATAAAACTGGCAAGCAGCTCTTTGTTATTGTTTATGTTGATGATATTTTATCACTGGAAATGATGCTCCTATGGTTGATTGGTTTATCAAGATGCTAAGTGAGAGATATTCGCTCAAAGACCTGAACAGTCTCAGCTACTTCCTTGGCATCGAAGCATATCGTACCTCCAAGAGTCTTCTTTTAACACAAACCCAGTACATCACCGACTTGCCCGCTCGCACAAATATGCTTACAGCAAATCCTGTTACTATGCCTATGGTAACCAGCTCATCGATTAATCTCATGTCTGGCACTGCTCTCACTGATGGCCGTGAGTATCGAATGGTTATTGGTAGCCTTCAATACTTGCTTCTTACGTGACCGGATGTTGCTTTTGCTATCAACAGACTTTCACAGTTTATGCATAGGCCTACTGATTTTCAGTGGCAAGCCGCTAAGCGTATTCTTCGATATTTGGCTGGCACATGAGATAAAGGAATTGTTTTAGCAGCCACAACATCCCAATCTTCATGTTTTTTTGGATGCTGATTGGGGAGGCAATCAGGATGATTATTCTTCTACAAGTGCTCACATAGTCTATCTGGGCTCTCACCCAATCAGCTGGTCCTCAAAGAAACAAAAATCCATTTCAAGATCGCCAACAGAGGCTGAGTATCATTCCGTTGCAGATACTGCCTTGGAATCAAGTTGGGTGGCTCATCTCATGGAAGAACTTGGCATTACCTCCAAGACACAGCCAGTCATCTTTTGTGACAATGTCGGGGCAACTTATTTGTGTGCAAATCCAGTCTTTCATTCTAGAATGAAGCATATGGCACTAGATTTTCACTTCATAAGACAGCTTGTTCAGTCTGGTTTTCTTCGTGTTTCTCATGTTTCTTCCGCTGATCAACTAGCCGATGCACTTACTAAGCCACTGTCTCGACCACGACTTCACTTTCTCAATAACAAGATTGGTCTTTCTTTGGATCGCTATCTTGAGGGGGCGTGTAAGCACTAAGTATAGCAACTAGAATATTGTTAGAATATCCTTAAGAGATCTCTTGTAAATCTTCCTTGATCTCTCTAGAACCTTCTAGCTCTCTTTCATCTTTGTATAAATATGTGATGTACGTATTGAATAATTGTATCACAAAACAAATTCATCATCTCCTTCATACAGTTAGAATTCTTATTAGGTTCTAATTTTTTTTTTTTTTTTGAAAACTTGAGTTTGAATGTGTGTTGACACACAAACTTTAAGTTACATACACCTCTAAAGAAGTGTTTACCAAAAACTCTCACCTTATTTCATAAAAGCAAAACTAACAAAACTAGATTTTATATTAGGAGTTGTGTGTTTACCGGTGGGAGGCAATGTGTTCTTTACAAAGAAAAATATCGCATCTCGGCACTCAGCTTGATTTTTATGAACAACATACACAAATTGTCTCACAGTTATATCAGCCGGAATAAGGTACGTGAATTCAACAACCAAAAAGTCACAGATCAATACATTTTCCTAATACAAGCTCTCGTAGTTTTGAACTAATAATCAAATGTCATTTTAGTTTCATAGTGTGTAGATAAGACATTGTTCAAAGCCATTGTTTAATCTTTAGATTATCAAGTAAACCAAAGATATGTCGAACTCGAAAGATTGTTAGAAAGGCGAGAGAGGTTTGGGAAAAATGAAACAAAATTGCGAAAAACAGATGATAGATTTTTTTTTCTTCTTCGCTAATCACAATTAGCCAAGTGTCTATTAGAACCGTTTCTAAAACTTTTTATTTTAGAACCGGCTCTAGTCATTTTTGCTTCCTCTTGATTAAATTTAATGAATTTTAATTTTTCTTAATTTTAGAACCCCACTTAGATACCTCATTTGGAGGTTTGGAGATGGTCTTAGAGCATCTCTATTGTTTGATTTTGAAGGTGTTTTACAAATAAAATAATAATAAATTAAAGTAAAATTATGAGAAAAAGTTAGATGAGCTTCTTATTTCAGAAACTCTGGAGTAAGTTCTTAATATTTTTAGATGCACTCATTCCCTGTGCTTCTTTTAATGGTCAATCTTTTTTATTTAAATTAAAATATTAATTTTTTTTTTAAATTAAGAAATCCACATGGGTTCTACCCCAAGTTTTAAAACTTGCTATGCGCTAGTTTGGCGGCGGGGTGAGTCTAGCGCATAGGGAATTAATCGGGAAGTAAACAGAGATTAATCGGGATTAGTTTTAGAGTTTTTATAGTATTTTTAAATTATTTTCATTAATAAATCCTTACTAGATTTATAATTTTAAATATAATATAACATTTAAAGTTTCATAAGCTTGTCATTATAAATATCTTTCAAGTATTTAGATTACTAGATTTGTACGCGCACTTTGAGCGAGTTTTCAAATATTAAAATATTACTAAATTATTCATTTATTTATTAATACTAATATAATTTATAAAAATATAATTATTTTAATCGTTAACATACTAAATAAATACTAATTTGTTTTTTAATAAATAATATAATATTTTCAATATTTTTTATAATCATTTTTCATCATTGAAGAAACATTATTATCAAGTTATCTTTGCTCTCATATAACTAATAGAAATACAAACGTATTCTTAACATACATCAAAATTATATTTTCAGTTCTTACACTCTATTTTCTTAAACTCTATTTTTATCAATTATATATTTTGACTGTTAAAAATTTTCAAAAGAGATACTTAGTTGAAGTATAAGGATTCTATGACTATGACATATAAAATTTGCCTTATAAATACTTTGACACTTATTTTATCACTAAATTTTGATTCTTTTGATAAATGTTCATCATTTGATATTTTTATAAATTTTAATGTTGTTAATATAAGTTTTAATTTATTTTCTCTTATTTTATATATATTTATACTATTAACTGTTATTTATAAAACTAAAAATATTTAACCATAATTTTAAGAATTTTATTTTTATAATCTTAGTTTTTTAATTTTTATTTATTTTTATCAATTAATTCCCTTATTTTTATATTTCTTAATTTTAAATTTTATTTTCTTTTTATCATTAATTCCCTTAATGCTTATTAACTATAATGATTATTAAAATTTTGTCTTTATAGTATAATAAAGTTTTCTCAAAAAATGACATGGATTTAATTCATTGGATATTAACATGATGATATGAATAGTTTCATTGGAGAGAAAATTCTGTCATTATATAATAGATTTCTAATTTTTTAGTTCACAAAAATAACATTCATCATATATATATATATATATTTAAAATATACAATTAAAGTTCCAGATACACATGTAAATAATTTTGTTCATAATATTAAAGTAATTAGATTATAATTTTTACCAAAAAACAATTTTGGGTTGGTTTTTTTATTTTTTTCAAAAAAAATTGAAAATTTTGAAAAACAAATCGGCGATTAATCGATCAATTATGAAAAAATCTATTAATCGGATTTGATCGAATAATCGGTTGACTACGAAACCGACTCGATTTTACGAAAATTGCGGCGTTCGACCTTCGTCTAACACCTAAGCAACCGATTTTTAGAACAAGAGCTCTACCTATATATATGGTTTAATCCTAGGATTTAGTTTGGGTTTTAAAGCTCCTGTAGAGATCTCTTTGGATTCATATATACGTTGTAATGTTAAATCATCCCATAACAATCAAGCAATAATTATTCTCACGTTACAAAGCGATTTATTAATTAGAGTATTGATCACTCGTTAATCCTCTTCCAAATCTCACAATTTAATGTTACTCTAATCTTCATGTTTGACTTCATCTTTGTCGTTTTCGATCTTCTTGACTTTTAATAACTCGACCAAACCTTCAAGAATCTTATCAACACGGTCATTTCTGACAAGCTGTTCCTCAACCACTCCCGTTTCCTTGACCACCAAATCTTTTTCTTTAGTAGTCTTTTTCTTGTTCTCCAATTCTTCCTCCTTTTTGGCCTTATCTTGTTCATTATCGATCTTCTTGATTCTCAAGAACTCAATCAAACCTTCTAGAACCTTATCAACAGTGTCATTCCTCATTAGTTGTTCAGCCACTTCTGCTGGGCTAACCTCAGTTGCTTCAATACCTTCCTTGACCTTACTGAAAAGGTAGTGATCTTTGATCTCTAGATAGTTTGAAGCAAGAACTTTGAAAGTACTTTGAGTACAATACGACATATGAATGTGCATATCCATACGTCCAGGCCTCAACAATGCCGGGTCGAGTTTCTCTTTATAATTAGTTGTGAAAATTATGATCCGTTCATCACCGCAGCTTGACCAAAGACCATCTATGAAATTTAGTAGTCCAGAGAGTGTTACCTTTTTATACCGTGGATCTTCTGGTTCATCTGATTCTTGAGAAGATTTATCACTTGTCCTATCTTTCAAATCTAGTGAACAGTCAATATCTTCCACAACAAGAATGGAACGATTTGCAGTAGCAATCAACAATCGTCTAAGCTCAGAGTTGTCTCTAACTGCTGTCAACTCTAGGTCATAAATATCAAAGTTTAGATGATTAGCCATTGCTGCAATTAAACTTGATTTTCCTGTACCTGGTGGACCATACAACAAGTAGCCTCTCTTCCAAGCTTTACCAACCCTTTTATAGAAAGCTCTCCGTTGCACGAATTGGTTTAGATCTTCTATTACATTTCTCTTGGCATCTGAATCCATTGCTAGTGTCTTGAAGGTAGAAGGATGGTCAAGTGTAACAGAGGTCCAAGCCTCTGAGTAATTTCCATACATGCAATCTGGGTCAAGAGTAAAGATCTTGAGAGTTTTCTTCTCTTGCTTGATCAGTTTGGCTCTTTCAACCATGAATGGTAAGTAAGATTCAAGAGCTACATCTTTGTATTTCTTGTGGAAGTTAAGTTGGAATGATCGGATTTCAGATTTTAGTGTGGAGTTTAGATCCCGAGGGTTATGGAAGTTCTTGGACTCGACATGGCGACAAAGGAGGATCCATTGGAATTTGATGCCATTGTAGATGTCCATAACTTCTTCATCACGTTCCACGGTGACCTTGTAGTTGTTTTCTTTCTCGGGTTTACTAACTTTGATTCTTGTGTTAGAAGGAGAGATCTTGGTGGTTAAATAGGACTCTGCAGCCTCAAAGACTTCATTATGATTAAACCCTTCAAACTCTTCGATGATTATCGTCATTTGGGAGGAGAAGTAACCAAAGATGCAGCGGAAGCTATAGGAAATGTAGTCGTGTACCTCTTGAGGAAGATAATCTTGGACTAATGACCTAGCCAACATTGCCGTTGCAGCCACCGAAGCTGCTGTGGTAAGAACTGTCTTAGCCGTGGCCAAACGTGATTCCGCTGAAGAAGAGTCGGAGGAGCTCATCTTCTTTAGTATATCTTTTTTTCCTTTTCTTTTTTTTTGGGTGGAGGAGTCTTTGTTTTGTTTTGTTTTGTGTTTGGTGGGAAGTTGGCATCGGAGACTAAATGGACGCAAGGAAGTAGCAAGGATATTTCCATTAATAGTTAAAAATAATAGTAAAAAAAGAAGACGAAAAGTAGAGTTTCAGTGGTGGGGCAAAATTAGCACAAAAACGGAAACGGATATGTGAAAGCAAAACGTATGGAAATGTAAAAACAGTTTTTTGAAAAACTTAAGAAATGGGTAAGTGTTGGAAATATGCCAATATAATATATATATATATATATATTACAAATTTACACATATAGTATATATAAGTAAAGTAATCCAATAAATTTGAAACAATATAATTTTAAAAAATAATATTAAAATTAATTAAAAATAAAAAATCATAATGATATATATATATCTCGGAAACATATACAAAATTTCATTACTTTTCAAATGACAATTTTAAGAAACGAGTGGAAACGGGTGGAAACATGTTTCCATCGTGTTTTCAAATTAGGAGATTTAGGAAACGTGTGGAAATGCGTTTTCATTGAATTTCTATTTTTGAAATGTTTTGAAAACAGGAAACATACCTACTAACGAGTTTCCGTGCTATTTACGGCAAAACAATACATGACTTGGACAAGAGGGTTTTTTGATTAATGGAGGAGAGCAAAACGAGATGTGTAGAAATATCAAATAACAAAGACTGACTTAACGTGTGGGTCATTCTTTTCTTAAAAAACTGTTTTAGAGAAAATGATACTTTATTAGAAACCGTGTCATTTTTTCACTCATCAAATATGTTTCGATTACAGAAAAAAGAAGAAGAAAAGTTACGTTGGTAATAACTCTCGTGTGAATAAATGTGATTCGATTGCCTATATAATATGATACCATTAGTGAATATGTTTAAAGATTATCGTCTAAATTTCTAATTTTTAATTGAAAAAGAGGTTTGGTAAATTAAATTATAATAAACAGCTAAACCAACGATTTGAATAAAATATAAACCATAATAAAAATTTAGGATTGTTGGTAGGTTTAATAGCCACATAATTTTAACAATAACAGAATAAATTAAAAAAAAGATTAATAATTAGAGTATATTTACTGAATATGTAATTGGTGTTGATGCATTACTTGTAGCTACTCTTTTTTTTTACATAAGACTCTTACTCACTAACAAATAATCAAATCCATTCTATTTCTTCTTTATCTAGAACTCAAATTATTACGAATTTAAGCTATCATTTTGACTATGAAAACACCTACTAATTTTGCAAATTTTAAAACATCAATTCATGAAATTACAAAACCACTAACTACCAACAATTAAAAAAATAGAGAAAAAATATGATCCATTTTCCACCTCATTCCCCCTTTGTACTAATAACTATTATTATTAATCGAGGAGAGAAAAAGGAACATGCGTCGCAATAATGAGAAAAGGAATTAGTAAACAAAGACTGACTTAACGTGTGGGTCATTCTTCTCATTCTTCACTTAAAACCTGTCTTACAGAAAATGATTTTTTTACCAGAAACCGTGTCATTTTTCATTTATCAAATATGTTTCGATTAAAAAAAGAGGTTACGTTGGTAATAATTCTCAGTGAGAGTAAATGTGAATCGATTACCTATATAATATGATACAATTAGGAAACATGTTTAAAGATAATATTTAAATTTCTAATTTTTAATTAAAAAAGAGGTTTGGTAAATTAAATTATAATGTATAGCTAAACCAACAATTTGAATAAAAATAAATCTAGTTTTAAATTTATCACTATATGTATTTATAGTATAGTAATCCATGTTCTAAAATTCCCCGTCTACCTCCGATTACACCCCGCCTAGTCGGTAGGTCCAGTCTCACCGCCTCGATTAATGACTAATCTCTCGAAAAAGTCAGTCAACCGATTACTCTCCATCTAATCCGATTAATTCTCGATTATTTTCCGCATAATCATCTATAATCCAATTATTTTTAAAATTTCAAGTATATTTTTTTTTTGTTATTTAGACATTTATATTGAGAGTTTGTGATGTTTTATAATAAATTATGTTAAAATTATAAATAAAAATCATAAAACAAATTATTAATACTATATTTTCATGTATTTACTGTTATTTTAAAAAAAATATTATTCAAAAGTTTAATATAATGAATAAATATATTTTAAAAAAATTAAAATAACCTAAAACTAATCCCCGATTAATTCCCGTTTACTCTCCGATTAATTCCCTCTCCGATTAATCCCCTAGGCGCTAGACCCACCCTCGCTGCCCGACTAGCGCCTAGCGAGTTTTAAAACAATGATAGTAATATATGTATATTTATTATTATATTATCTGTTTGGAAGGTGAGAAAAAGATAGGTGATGTGTAATGATGAAAACTAATCTTCTTAATTGATATGTTTTTAATTTTACATAATACATATATATACACTAAAAGAGAGGCGGTGAAGTATAAGTCTGTAAATGTTAAAAATATTAAAATATTCAATAGATAATTATGTATTCTTTAACACATCCTTTAATTATCTATCTTAAAAACGTATTACATACTATTTTGTTAAAAATCTTGATATGAAAAATTCTTATATGATAAATACATGACAAGAGAAAAATAATACAATAACCTAATATCCCCCTGAAGTGTTGGATTTAGTTTCTGCTTCAAAAATCTTGTAAATAATGTATTCTGATATTGTGAACATGTTTTCTGAATATTGTAATTGTAAACACATTCGTGAATAAATCAGCTGCATTGTCATTAGATCGAATGTTTTAAATATCTATTTCTTGATTCTTCTCGAGTTCTCGTATGTAAGAAAAAAATATTGGGGGAATATGCTTTATTTTGTCACTCTTGATATAACCTTCTTTGAGGTGTGTTACATAAACAACATTATCTTCAAATAATTTTGTTGGCTCCTTATTGGTGATTACTTTCCTTGATTTTTGTATATATTCACATCCTTTAAGGATGTATTTTGTTGGTTCCTTATCGATCCGAGCCACACACATTCTTTACATATTTCATGAAGTGCAATAGTCTCTGCATGGTTTGATGAAGTAGCTAGTTGAGCCTTCTTTTGGGAACACCGAGATATTACAGTACCTCTAACTATGAAGACATATCTGATTTGCGATCAGACTTTATTTGGATCTGATAAATAGTCTGCATCTGCAATACCAACTAAAACAAATTTGAAGTTTTTAGGATAAAATAATCTTAAATCAATCGTTCCCTGAAAATAACAGAAAATATGTTTAATTTCATTTTAATGTCAGCGCATGGAGGCTGAGCTATATCTTGCAAGTAGATTTATAGCAAATGATATATTTGGTCGAGTGCAAGATACATAAATCCGCTATCGACCTAATACTTCTTGTTTATCTTCATAAGGTCGAAATATATTTTTATCGAAAAGTAATTTAAGATCTTTTTAATATGATTTGATTGATGTATGAAAATTCATTTTCTGAGATGCTTTATCTCGGGTCCAAAACAAATATTTGTTTGTCCAAAGTCTTTCATTTCAAACTCTTATTTCATATGCGTTTTTGCATTATTTATCTTTTCCTGGGTCAATAATATTCAGGTCATCAACATATATATCAATAGTCACAAATCTGGTTTAAAATTTTCTTATAAATGCACAAGGGCATATCACATTGTTGGTATATCCTTTTCTCAATAAATATTTACTTAAACTATTATACCACACGCATCTGTATTGTTTTAATCCGTAAAGTTATCGCTGTAATTTAACTGCACATGTATTTTTAGATTTTAAACTTAATGCTTGCATTTTCAATCCTTATGGGATTTTATGTATATATCATTATCAAGTGGTTTATATAGATTTGGTATCACTACATCTATTAATCTTTTATATTTAGTATAAAACAACAAGATTTTCAATGAAAATACAACATGAAATGTATGTAAAATCTAGAAATTGAAACCTAAATTTCTGATTTGGTGATTTTCTTGTAGATTTTGAATGAATTAATTAGAAGTTGTAGCAAAAAACAAAATAATATAAACAAATATCCAACAATTCAAACTGTTAAAATTATTTTGTTTCAAGAACCCAACAAAAAATAAAAATAAAAATCTAGTAACATTGTTTAACAAAATAAAAATTAATAGTCGTAAGAATTGTCACCAATGACAACATAAGCAACAACATAGATGCTAATGTAGACACTACTAAATAACTTAGTTTTGAAGAAAATATTGTGTTAGCAGACTGGTAGAACCATAATCTTCCATTTTTATTTGGTCTTCTTTTAGAGATTTTTGGTGGTTTTGGTACCGGATTATGCTTCTTTTCTATTGTGAATCTTTCGTAAATTTTTTTTGATTTTGTCCACCATTAAATTGTCTAGCAAAAAACAATTCTTAAACTATCTATTTTTTAGCATTCTTCACGGGTCTCATATTGATTGCAAAGCTTTTTTAATGATTTTACCAAATCTGTTTTTGTGGACTACGTTCATTCAAGAATAAAAAAAGTACTGAAACCACTGAAAGAATTTAAAAAAGAAGACCAAAAAGAAACAGAAGAATGTGGCTAAAGATAATTTATCAGTTAGCTAACCCAATTTTCTCTTCAAAGTTAATTCTTTAATAGTGTATACTTTAACATCTATGTAGTTATTATGTTGCCATTGGTGACACTTCTTAAGACTATTAGTTTTTATTTTGTTAAACAATATTGCTATATTTTGTTTTTGCCGAGTTTTTGAAACAAAATATTTTAATAATTGTTGAATATTTTTCACATTACTGTATCTTTTTGCTATAGATTTTAATTAAACTATTCAAAATCCATAAGAAAATCATCAAATAGAAAATCTAGGTTTCAAATTTAAGATTTTACATGCACTTCATGGGGAAATCGGCTTTTACATACCCGGAATATATAACTATGTTCAATTCATACCCCATTATAAAGTAGGCTAAAATATACATCTAATAACAAATCATTTTAATATCGATCCTTCAATTTTAATTTTGTGCTAAATCCAATATTAATCGTTACGATGTTATATGTCGTGACGTTTTACATGCGTGAAATCTACGTTAAAGACAATTTTATTTAAGATATAAGAAAATTTAAAAAAACAAAGACAAAACGACTTCGTAACAGTGTATCTTGTTGTTTTATCATAAACTCTGATAACGTTATTTTATGATAAAACAACAAAATACATTTTTAAGAAGTCGTTTTGTCTATTTCCAAATTTTTCTTTATCTTAAACAACATAGTATTTAACGTAGATTTTACAGAGGTAAAATTTCACCGTATATTAACACCATAATGACTAATGTTGGATTTAACACAAAATTAAAATTGAAGGGATGCTATTGAAATTATTTGAGGTATGTTTTATCATACTTTATAATGGGGTATGAATTGAACATAGATATATTATGGGTATATAAAAGCCAACTTCCCCACTTCATGTTGTGTTTTAATTGAAAATCTTATTATTTTTATGATGCATACAAACGTCTTGATGTTTTTATCATTTGAAATAACGTCATATCAACCATAGACAGAAACGGTTTTTTGGAGGGTTAAATTTACTAACATGTTATAGTTGAGAGGTTTTTTTACTACAAAAATAGTTGAGGCCAAATGTGAGGGGGTTTTCATTAATTTCCGTTAATATGCAATAGATTTATCCAATTCTAAAAAGAAAAAAAAAACAAAAGTGTATGTTGCTAATTATGAATGGAAAATTTTGAAAAATCATAACAGGGTTTTCTTGTTTTAGCTTATAACCATTTGCACTGATTTTCTCAAAAATGAGGTTTGAAATATCTATATTTTGAAATTGTTTTTATACTTTTACTAAGATATAATTTGTTTACTATTTAAAGACTAATTTTCTGTGTATTCTATTTTTTTATCCGAGAAAACCAATTTTTATATATGCAATATATTTATCCAATTACCAAAAGAAAAGTGATACACACATGCCACACCTTTTGCATACGTGAACCCTTTAAGACGAAAGACGAATGCTGTACTTCAAGACCGCTATGGTGATCAGGAAATTGATTTAAAGAAAGCAATAAGAATTGGTATTTTGTTTGGATTCTTTAGTAATGGAAAAGAAGAAGAAAAACATAAATACAAGAAAACATTTTTGCTATAGAGTTAAGAGTGTGGCTTGTACAAAAAGGTATTGCGCTCGCGTGAAATCTGGTGGTGTCCCTTGTGTCATACAACTTCAGATTGCTAATTTAGACATTTGTCCATCTCTCCCTTTCACAGGTTTTGCTAGTTTTTACTATCTATCCCAATATTACAGTTAGTCAAATTTACATAGTATCATAGTTTTTATATTATCATATGTGTTTAACAATTACATTTTTTTGCTCCACAAAAATTAGGATTTGAGGATTACTAATCATTTCAAGTTTCTTTTTGGAAGATAAAAAGATTTTTGGAAGATTTTTTTGTTAAAAAGATTTATTAAAGATTTTCTTATAATTTGTGTGGCTAATCCTAATAAAAAATAAACAGACGTTCAATATTGTAACTTCCAACACAAACATATAATTATAATTATTTGTTAATATATAATTGTTGTTAACATCAGTTTTCAATGATGCAAAATTTTGTATCATCTTAAAAAGTGATGTTACCAATAAATAATAAATAAATCGATTATCTAATTGATGTAAATTTATATTTTATATCAATTTTGTCAATATAAATTAAATCATTTATATTGAATTGATGTAAAATTAGTTAAGTACAACATCAGTTAATATAATTGATACTAAATCTTAGATAATTGCATCATTTATAAATAAGTAATTTAAAATAATATCATAATTTTGTGATACAGTTTAAATGATACAAAATGAGGTTTTTTTTTGTAGTGATTGGTCTGTGTATACATTGTCACTATAACAACAGTTTGTTTTAGGAAACAATGTTTATCAACTTTCTCTAATAACAAACACCAAATAAAAAATTAAACAAACTCTCAACCTTTATTTGGGGTCATCCCAAGAGTGTTTCCTGAATTATTCAAAATGAAACCGTCTACAATAATACACCTTAAAATAATCACCCTGATTTCATCTTATATAAATCCAATCACTGACTACAACCATTTAAGATTCATATCAAACATAAAACTCAAAAAGTTCATTCAAAATTATCATATACAAAATGTGGATCAACAAGCTCTTCTTCCTTCTTACATTTATATGCATCGCCGTGTTAGCAACAGCTCAGACGTCGCCACCACCACGACCTACCTCAACAGATTGTTGGCAATCATTAGAAGTTATTCCCGACTGTGTCCCAGAAATTTTCAGATCAATAACAAATGGACAATTCGGAAATGTGGGTTCCTCTTGCTGTCGTGCCTTTTCAGGTCTTAATGATGATTGTATTCCTCAAATGTTTATCTTCGCTCCCCTCTTCCCTTCCTCTCGTAGCCTCAAGGAACATTGCTCCCGAATAATTGTGTCTTAAGGAGTTTATTATTCTACATGGTTTAGGCTCTAAATATACTAATAACAATGTTATGTTCAGGCGACCGGAGAGATATAAAAATATATAATTTAATACCAATGCCACTATCATGTCAAACCCCGAGTGTGTTCAAACTTGTGTAGTTGTAAACAACAATACCAAAAAAAAAAGACTAAAGTAATGTTTACTTTCATAGAATAAAAATGTTACTACTTTATTTTTATCCTGTATTAAGAAATGTTTCATCTCTTCCTTGTTGGTAAAACACTGAAATAAACCATAGAATATGAGGTTATAAAATGTATTTCATTTGCTTTCTTATTCAGTATGTAAAATCTTTAAACTACAAATAAGAGTACATATTTTTCTACTTAGTGAACAACTAACCCTCTCTTAACAAGAGATCAATATTGATTCCAATGTAAACACTAGGCCTCAATAAATTATCGGAGCCACCGAACTAAATTGGGAAGAACCAAACTGAAGCAATGTTCAAGAAAGCGCTAGGCGCTAGTCGGGCGGTGACCCTCCGCCTAGCGTCTAGAACGTTTAGTCGGGGCCTAAGCGATTTTAGGCGGTTTAAGCGGTTTAAGTAATTTTATAATAAATATATATATTTAAACATATATATATATATTAACATAATATAATATAACATAATAAATTATAAAATTGAATAATTTAAATTTTTAAATTATAAAAAGGTGAAGAATATCAATGTTTTGTAATTTTAAGTTTTTTAAATAACATTTTTTTTATAAAAACATAGATATTAAATAATTTATTAAATCCGAATATCTGACATAATTCATAACTCATATAATTAGCGTTTAATTTATTTAATTATCGCATACTTTGTTAAATCTAACTATCCGTATAATATAAACCGATATTTTAAAAATTTAAGCGGTCTAGGCGTTAATCGGGCGGCTTAAGGGGGCCTAGCGCCTAGACGCCGCCTAGACCGCTTTTTAGAACACTGAACTGAAGCAAATAATATAGATATTGAAAAATCAAACCAAACTTTGTACAATAGATAAAACTCGGCTCAATCTTTTTTTTATGAGTCATTAAATTAGATATAAGATGCTATAAATAAGACAAATACATGCCGGTCAAAACAAATGAGATCCGATCCCAAAAGTAATAATACATGCCGGCTTCAGTGGTCAATTGTGGTGGTCCCAACCACTAGCATTTTCATTGTGATACGGCTAGCAGTTCGGTCTAATGGCTTAGACCGCTAGGATCGTTTGGATGCAGGTCATGCCGTTCAGTGTGATCTTCAACACCAGAGGCGCTGAATCTTCTGGGCATAGGTTGGCGGCTTAGAACACAAAACCATTAATAAGATTTTTAAAAGCTGACACATTAAAAGAAGTTACAGGTCAACTACTTATTGTCACTCTCGAGATAGAACTGATCCAGAGGAAATATCAACATTTTCCACATAGACACATTCCAATAGATTCCGAGCCTGTGACTAGTACGTCCAAAAAAAAGTTTTCAACCCGGTCCAAACTCCCACCTACACATTTTCTTTAGTATTAAAGAGGTTTTTCTCTGTCAGTTTATCATTTATTTATTTCACATCTCTGTTTTATTTTACTAGATAGAAATTTGTTATCTAAAGCCACAATTTCATCTATTAAAATTTGTTATATCAATTTTAGATCAATATTTTATATTATATAGTATCTATTTTCTGATGAATAAAGATACAGAGATATAATTTTACCATCGATCTAAATAATTTTATATTTACGTATAATATTACACATATTTCCATTGGACAATTTTTATTTTCAAATCTTATTAATAATTATAATTATATTCTATTTAGTTATTCAATTCCCTAATAAATAACATAAAATCTATATATAGATATTTCAAATTTTAATTATAAATATTTAAATTTAAATCTGTTTATTTTATTTAATATCTCCAAAGTAAATATTTTTTGAATTAAATAATTAAACATATATTATTTACTATTTTTAATAAAGTAATAAAAATAGAAGAATAATTATAAAATTAATATAATTAAAGAAAATATTTACGTGTAGTATTACACAGGTTGACATTTAAAATTTTTATTTATTTATTTTGCAAATCTTATTAATAATTATAATAATATCCTATTTATCTCTTTAATTCCCTAATAAATAGCATAAAAATCTGTATATAGATATTTAAAAATTTATTTCTTCATATTTAAATTTAAATCTGTTTATTTTTATTTAATATCTCCAAAATAAATATCTTCTGAATTAGAATATTTAAACAATATATATTTTATCATTTTAAAATAAAATAATTAAAATACAATAATAATTATAAATAAATATAATTAAAGAATATATTGACATGTAATATTACACATATTGCAATTACACAATTTTTTAGTTTTTCAAAATTTATTAATAATTATAATAATATCCTATTTAGTTCTTCATTTCCCTAATAAATAGCATAAATCTGTACATAGATATTCAATTTTTAATTATAATTATTTATATTTAAATCAATTTATTTTTATTTAAAATCTCCGGAAAAATATGTTTTGAATTAGAATATTTAAACAATATATTATTTGCTATTTTTAAATAAAGTCATTAAATTACAATAAATATTAAAAATTAATATAGTTAAAGAGTTTTTAAATAATTTTGTAAATTTGTTATTTTCATAAGAAAATAAACTCACATTTTTCCCCTTATTAATTAAGAAAGAAAATTAAAATTAATTTAATCATTCATCTTTAAATAATCCGGATTTACAAATATTATAAATTTTACAATAGATCATACTAAAAATGAATTGGAGCAAATAAAGATGGGTAAAGTGATCAAATTAATAACAAAAAGCAGATTTGAATGATCCTGTATTATGAGCTAAATTAGCTAAAGGTATGAGTCATAATTACTACGAGAAACCCGCATGGCCCAATGATCTTTTATATATTTTTCCAAACAAGTTGCCGCTATGGTGAAATTTGTAGACACGCTGCTCTTAGGAAGCAGTGATTTTTTTATTTAATTTACTTGAATTTTATATTTAAGATTTGGATATCAACTAAATTAATCACACACATAATAACTTTTGATAATTAAAATATTAGAGTAAATAAAACAGTTATAGTTTTTTGATTAACATGAAAATATATCAATAAAACCACTTAACTTTTACAACAAAATTATATTATAATCTAATTTATTACATAATTTTGTAAATAAATATAATACTACGCATAATTATATATTAGTAATTTTAACTAACAGAACACAAGTCATATATAATAAATAAATCAGACAAATAAAATACTACAACTTAAAATAAATATAGTTTACAACACTAATGATAATCTGTTACATTGTGGGTTTCTATGTAGTATTGGTGTTATTCTTTCTAATCATGTGAGATATAAAATTAAAACTATTGTGATTACTATTCTTAGTAGATAAAAAACCATTTCCGAGAATAAACACACACTGCTTTATGTAAAAAAATATCACATAAAGAGTCATAATGACTGGATATAACTTTTCACATTCATATCTTTTAACAAGTTGTAAACACTATTTTTACGAAAAGTAAAATGACTCTTCATCGAACTGAAAATAATGTTTCTATTAAGAGAAACAAATGGATTGAAAAAAATAAAATAATATTTATGATCCACTAAATTTTTTTTATTTATACACATAAGATTAATATATATTATTTCTATTTTGATAATTATAATAAACTTTCAAACTTATTTATGAGAAAACTTTATGATTCAATGAAAATAATTCATTTAGACATATAAAATACATATTATTATTTCTATTTTGATAATTTTAATAAACTTTAAATTGATCTATAAGATTGTTAATTATAAATTCGAATTTGTGTATTAATTAATTATAAATTCAAAATTTTATATTATTTTCATAAATGAATTCATTTTCATTCATTGTTAATGTTTTTTCGTTTTAATATATCAAACATTTAAATTATATCAAATGATCCAACTAAATTTTAATTTAAATATAAATAAAACCAAATTATCTATATTATTATAAAGTTTAAATGATAAAAATTAAATTAACTTATCTACAACACTATATATAAATAAAATATCAAAGTGATAACGTTATTAATTTATAGAAATTTTACTGTAATATGCATTTACAAGTGAGTAAGATTTAACAAAAAGTAAAACAACTTAATCATTATTTTAATATATATTTTTATTTATTATATATATATATATATGAAAAGATGGTGAGATAAAATAAGTTTTTAGTTACATTTTTCATTAGATACACAAATTCACAATGTTAATGGGTGGGACCCAACATTTGATGATTACTTACTACGTGTCGCTTTGATCGAAATGGGACCCACTTATGTGCTCCACCGCAAGTGATTATCCGCCGCACGAAACTCTCTCCTCCACAGATATAAAACATTGCCGGCGAGAGATAGCAACGCTGTAAAGGAGAAGACTTTTGAAATGGAAGGACTCTGTTTAACACTTCAGCCCTTCCCTTCCTCGTCCATTCAACGTTGCCCCTCTAGCATTAACTTTCATAGACTTCCCAGATCCTCTTTTACTCCTCTTCATGCTCAAAAGGTTTAATTTTTGTTCCAATTCCAACACTTTGGTATTTACTTAGCCTCATAATACATATATACAATTTTCTTATTCTATTGGTTAAAATTGATGAAAAAATCTTATCTTGAATCTATATTTGAGTTGGGTATATCAATAGCTTTCATCAGCTTCAGGAGTGTTCTCAAATTTACATGGAAAAAATTAAGAATCAAATTATAGGTAAGTTCATTGGTTATTCTGGCTGAATATTAAATGAATCTGTATTGTTTCAAGAAACATATAATTGATGTTTGGGAACTAAGTAGCTTTTGGTTTTTGGTTTAGTCTGGAATCACAGAAGGTTTTGATTCAGCATTAGAGGGTCAGAATCAAATTATTAGGTAGGTTTATTTGTTATTGCTTGTTGAACATTTTATGAATTTGTAATGTTTGAGAAACATATGATTTATGTTTGAGAACTAAGTAGGATTCTTGTTTTGGTTTAGTCTGGAATCACTGAAGGTTCTGATTCAGCATTAGAGAGTAAAGTGAGTGAGAAAGATGTGAATATGTACCAGAATGAAGTAGTTGAAAGTCAAGGTATAAAGATAAGGAGAAGACCACCTACTGGACCTCCTTTACATTATGTTGGACCTTTCGAGTTTCGCCTTCAGAACGAAGGTAACACGCCTCGTAACATCTTAGAAGAGATTGTATGGCATAAGGATAAAGAAGTTGCTCAAATGAAAGAGAGAAAGCCTCTTTATACTTTGAAGAAGGCTCTTGAAAATGTTCCTCCTGCTAGAGATTTCATTGGTGCTCTTAGAGATGCAAATCGAAGAACCGGGTTGCCTGGTTTAATTGCTGAGATTAAGAAAGCTTCTCCTAGTAGAGGAATCTTGAGAGAGGATTTTAATCCTGTAAGAATTTACCGTCTTTTTTTATCTTGTCGATGTGAAGAAGTTTTGGGATTGAAAATATTATGTCTGAAGGGTTGAAATATTAGGTTGAAATCGCGCAAGCTTATGAGAAAGGTGGGGCAGCATGTCTTAGTGTCTTAACTGATGAGAAATATTTCAAGGTAATACTGTTGACGAAGATTTTCTTTGAGATCAACCAAAGTTTGTAATTATGCTATACTCTGTTACCTTATAGGGAAGCTTTGAGAATTTGCAAGCTATAAGGGAAGCTGGTGTAAAGGTTCTTGCTTTCTTCTTTTTAATCGGGTTCTCTGTATAATCATGTTTAGATACTTTGTCATACAATAGAGACATGCAAACTTCTGATGTCTTGTCATCAAAATTGCAGTGTCCTTTGTTAATGAAAGAGTTCATAGTAGAGGCATGGCAGATATACTATGGTAGAAGCAAAGGCGCAGACGCAGTTCTATTGATCGCTTCTGTGTTGCCTGACCTTGATATCAAATATATGAATAAGATTTGCAAAATACTTGGAATGGCTACACTTGTGGAGGTTTGTATGTGTTTCCTCAAGAACCTCCATTCATATATGCTTCAACTAATGTTTCTTCTTCTTCCTAACTTAACTAATTATTCTCTGATTTGCTTGGTTATATCATTTGCCACTAGGTTCATGATGAAAGGGAGATGGATCGCGTTCTTGCAATTGAAGGAGTTGAGCTAATTGGCATTAATAACCGTAACCTTGGTAAAACTTCAACAAGACATCCTTTAAAGCTGCAAGTACAATCCCTTCTTGATATGTTTTATCACCTTTGTTTTCAGAAACGTTTGAGGTAGATATTGGTAACACAAAGAAGCTACTCGATGGGGATCGTGGTGAACTGATCCGTCAAAAAGGCATCCTCGTAAGCAGTTACAGTCTTACACATACCTCATCTGAATTATTTTCTAACCTTAACTTTTCTTTACACGCTAGGTGGTTGGAGAATCTGGATTATTCACTCCTGAAGACATTGCCTTTGTACAAGAAGCTGGCGTTGAAGCAGTAAGCTTCCCACAAACTATAAGGTTCAAGATTCATTGCTCAGAATGCTAAGAGCCCCCTTGTGATTTTCTTTTTTGTGTTGTTAGGTTCTAGTCGGCGAATCTCTTATTAAACAAAGCGATCCCGGGAAAGCTATCAGTGCACTTTTTGGAAGAAATATCTCAGAATGAGTTCCAAATAGAAACTTTTTTTGTATAGAGAAAATCTTCGCTGTTTCTCCATTATAGTTCCCTCTTCTCTCTTATTTTGTTGTCACACATAGTAAATTATGTACTTCAGTTTACCTATCAAATATATTATTAGAAATTTCAATCAATTTTTCAAAAACCTTTATAAATTAATACTCCATAAATTAATATTTCTATAAATTAATAATTTTTCTTGCACTCAAATTGATATTTTAGTTCACCACGATAAATTTTTTTTTTTTTTAAATACATAAATCCCAACATTATTAAATTATAAATTATAGAGGTTTAACGTCATTAAGATAAATCATTAACTAAGATAAATCGGTTCATAATTTATAAGACTGCCACAAAGAAACAAAAGCGAGTACATATAATCATAAATAGACTTAAAACATCAAAGATCACTCTTTTATTGAGAGACCAACTAAACATCAAACTTGAAGTGCCAACTAGTTTACCAATCTGAGAAAAACACACATGAGAGGAGATCATGAGTTCCTTTCCCACAATCTGTCTTCGATCTATGAACACTACGTAGAAAGTTGTATTACCTGGATTCATAGTGTATCAAACGAGTTCAAGAACAAGAGCAGAAGCACCTCCTCCTCCATTGCACACTCCTCCCACACCGTACTTCCCGTTTCTATTCTTTAGTATCCCAAGCAATGTGATTAGAATACGGGCGCCACTGCACCCTAGAGGATGTCCTAAGGAGACAGCTCCTCCATTTACATTCACCTTCTCCTGTTTAGGCAGAGAGGAACAAACCCATGTTTATGAAACCACTTGAATAAGTTGATTGAGAAGATGATGATTTCAGAGGATGATGTAAAAGACTTACCGGAGTAATCCCAAGTAGCTTTTGATTTGCAAGTGCTACAACCTGCGGAAAAGTCAGTCCAGTCCAAATTAGACATCACTATTGATTTTTTTATGTTTTAGGTGAAGAAGTCAGATTTTTTTTCCTTACCGCAAATGCTTCATTGATCTCATAGTAATCAACTTGAGAAGATTCCAAACCAGCATGTGCAATAGCTTTTGGTATTGCAAGAGCCGGAGCGGTAGTGAAAAATTCTGGTTCCTGCAGGGTTTAGGTCTCATTTAGTGAATGGAATAATAAGACATCTAAAGTTCTTGTATCTAAGAAGGGAATACAAGATGATAAGTAATGTACCTGAGCTGCATCACCATACCCTTTAACTTTAGCGAGTACTTGAAGTCCTAACTTAAGTGCCTTCTCTCCGCTTACTAGGATAAGAGCAGCAGCACCATCACTATGAAACAGAGACAAATTTTACTCAATAGAAAGAGATATTGCAAGTCTAACCAATATCCACTTCATAGGTTCACTCAAATATGAGAATATAAATATATATGGTTATCTAGGAAAAGGACCTTATGCTAGAAGCATTTCCAGCTGTAACAGTGCCTCCATTCTCCTTGAAACTTGGACGGAGTTTCCTCAATTTTGCAGCATCAAACTGAGACATTGAGACATCATACATTTAGCAAATTGTACTTAATTAAATCTCATTTTTGGAGTTATCTAAACATAAGCTTCATTTTGTGAAATCTAATAACTCGTACAGCACATAAACATGAACATGAATAAAACACAAACTCAAGTTCACTGGAGAACACATATAAGGGCATTAATGCATACTCTGTAACCAATAAGGCACATAAATCACCTTCCCAAGACCTTCGTCCTTGTCAACAATGGTTGATGGCCTACCCCTTCCTCCAGAAACTTCAACCTGCATGACCAATTTACACTTACAGTATATTCACTATGTATAAAGCATTAACCTAAATGATATAAAAAATATACTAACCGGCACGATTTCCCATGTGAAAGCACCAGCTTCCTGTGCAGCAATACCACGCTCAAAACTCTGAACGGCGTAGTCATCCTGCATATAATCAGTAGGACACCAATCAACTATTTAATGTTTTGAGTATCCTAAACAATAATATTCTTGTATTTCACAGTTTGAGAGAGAGAGGAAAACTTTTAAGGCATCAAGAGAAAAATATGACAGTGAAACTATACATAGGGTCTACATAGCATTACCATTAATGGAAGATAATTATACAACAAGCAAAAGTTAATTCAAGAAAATTAAGGAACAACATACTTGCTGCTCCCTCGTGATATCATACTTCTCGGCGCATAATTCTGCACAACTTCCCATCCCACAGTCATTATAAACATCCCATAGTCCATCCTTTAACATTCCATCTACTAAAGAATCATGACCAAATCGAGATCCTTTCCTGCATCAAAAAATTTCATAAGAAACTACACATAGACTAAACCGACCAAGCGATTGCGTAACCATATTATTTTTTACCTTGCTTCTGCAATATATTTTGGTGTATTAGACATACTTTCCATACCACCCGCCACAACTACATCATTAATCCCTAACTGAATACTTTGAGCTGCAAGCATTACAGCTGAAAACCACCAAAAAAACTCATTAAAAATGAAATCAAAACTCTAAGAAACCAGAATCCAAATCCCAAAAGTTCTCACCTTTCATCCCTGATGCACAAACCTTGTTAATTGTAGTACAAACAACAGAATTAGGTATACCAGCACCTAAAGCAGCTTGACGAGCAGGAGCTTGACCCAAATTAGCACTAAGAACATTGCCAAAGACAACTTCTTGTACAAGAGATGGATCAACATTAGCTCTCTTCAATGCAGCTAAAACAGTAAAAAAAAACCAAACAGCATATCAATTATGCATAAATGAAGCTAAAAACTTTCCACAAAAACGAAATCTATTCTTACCTGCAATAGCTAAAGATCCAAGCTTTGTAGCAGGTAATGATGAAAGAGATCCAAGAAAGCCACCCATTGGTGTTCTTGCAACACCCACAATGCAAACATCTGTTTTCACCAACATTTGTGTATTAACATAATAACTTTCATAAAGTTTTGATCTTTCACATAACACTGTTCACAAAGTATGATATTTTACATAAAGCTTTTCACAAAGTTTTGATCTTTTGAATGAAGAGAATTGTTACCTCTAGGATCAACGGATTCTGCTGTGTGGGCCATCTACAAAATGGTATTGAAAGCGAAATGTTAATGAAGTAAAAGTCCACAAGGGGACACATTAGATCAAAGAGATAGATCGATATAAACATTTGGATCCATAAGAAATGTAAGAGATCTATGAAGATCGCTTACCTTTGATTCTTAAATTCAAGAGAGAGCGAGGAAATGGAGCGAGAAGTAAAGGAAGTGATGAGTCGTTGAGAATATGAAAATCAATTTCTACAATATATTTGGAAGAGAGAAAGAGATGTTTTGTTTTGCTATGGCGGTTTCTTGGTGTTACAGCGACGATAATTACGATGAAGAGCAACACGACGGCTATGTGATCTGTAATTTCAAATATTTATTTTCTAAATATTAAAATATTGTATATTTTGTTATAAAATACTTGATATAATTATAATATGGCATGTATATGTTTAGATTGAGATGCGTACGTTTGACTTCTCCAATGTTACATGTACCTTTTTATTTTATTTTATTTTATTTATTTGAATTTTTCTATTTTCTAACCCATAAATAGTTACAAGTTTTTTAAATAGAAAGATAAAATAAAATTTAAATTCAAATTCAAATAAAAACTCTAATATTAAATAAATATACAAGTAATGATTAAAAAAATAAAATGCATATGTTACATTATTTTCTATTTGTTTAAAATGAATTTTTTTATTAAAATATATATTAAATTTTAAAATGCTTTCAGAGATTTATAATCCAAATTCAAATAAATATTCTAATATTTGATAAAACAAATTTTACATTGGTTTCAAAGATTTTAAAAACTAAATTCAAATAATTAATTTAAAATCTGATTAAATCATATATGTATATATATATTTATTAGGACACACATTCAAATTTGTAATTATTTCAAAGATTAAAAAAACTAAATTCATACATATAAAATAATATTTGATCAAATGAATTTTACAATGGTATCAAAGATTTTAAAAATCCAAATTCAAATAAATAATATAATATATTATCAGAAGATTCAGACATATACTTATATGGGTGCAAATATTAACAAAATTCAAATTCAAATAAAAACTCCATTATCAAATAAACATACAAGTAATGATTTGAATATTTTATTCAGAATTTTTCTTAATTTCTGATTGTTCATAATGTATGCTTTTATTAGGTAATAAACACACAATCAATCATTCACCACAATACCAAACCAAAATTTTAGTCAACAAAAGCAAAATACTAATAAAGAGAATTAAAGATAACAATGAAAGAAAATTACGAGGTTTGCGACGGTCTCAAGACTTGAAGATTCCTCGTCTCAAAGAACTACACAAAACGTATTCCTTGAGATTTTGTTCTTAATGGAAACGAAGAATCGAAAGAGATGTTTTTGGTGGATTTACAAGAATGGTTGGGTTTAAGTGGTAGGCTAGCTTTGTTTGTAAAAAAAGAGTGGAAGTTGTGTTTCTGGTTGTAAATAAAAACCTGATGGATATGTATATTAAGCTTGCTGATTTTGGTTCCTTTGTTTCTTGTTTCTATGGTGAACCTGCTATGACAGATAGACCTTTGTTATGGGAAAAGGAGTCGAGAATAGGTGTGAAAAGATTTTGGTGTATTTTTGTTGATTTCAATAATGACATCCTTCATATTGGTGCGAAAAGAGGTGGTCCGGGGAGAGGGGATGCTTCATTTCAACCTTTCAAGGACATGCTTCATTGTTGTAAGATGTCAGAACTCTCTAGTAAAGGAAATTTCTTACATGGGGTAGTATGCAGAACCAACTATGAATCTAGTGGAAGTTTGATGTAGGAATGCCTCCGGTTTTGTTCTCAATGGATGGAAAGATGGTGAATCAACTAGCTGGTCGTACAATACTCTCTAGATAACTAAGTGGTGGTGTAAGATTGAATAAAATCAGAACAAAACGGACTCCAAACCTATGGTAAACGGAAGTAGGATAAAAGATAGATATGGTGTAGGAATAACAAAAGTGTTGTTCTTATGGCGATGGGGGGTAGTGTGATTGACTCACTCAATCGATGGACACAATATAAGCTGAATGAATCACTCAAACAACTAATTATGCAGTTCAGTAAGACTACAATAATCACTCAATAAGAACTAAGGAATAAAAGACACAAGAATTCACAACTTGTGAAAAGAAAACACTTTCTTATTACTTATTTCGATCAATGATTGTTTTCAATGGTACAAGTGACTTGAGCTTTATAGGCTCGACCTCTGAGATTCTCTAGCAGTCTAATAATTCAAAAAGAAAAGAAAATTACAAGAAAATTGAATGAAAAATATCAAACGGATTGTCTTTGATATCACCTCGCCGTTGGGCTTGATTGCTTGGTTCAGAAAAGGGATATTTCGTGTGCTCTTGTATATTGAAAGCTTGTGGATGCTTCCATGGCTCATTAACCTCCTAATATATCCCTTAAGTCGCAGCAAATCGGAATATAGATGTTGGGGTTATGCTTTGAATGCTCTTTGGTCCATATTTGGTAAGTATTGGTGTGTTGATGAGTAGGATTGGATCCGCCTGATTCAATGGTCATTGTTGCATGTGAATACTCTCTTCGTACCCTCTAGTTGATGTAGAAGCTCCCCTGGTCACCACACATAACTTTGAAAAGATCCAATGCAGAAAAACTCCAAATAAGGCAAGACGGGTGAGAGCTGGTTTAGGAAATTAATATCTCCCAAAACAAAATAGGTATTAACTTGATTCAAGTTCCTAGTGAGTCTCTGTTGAGTCAGGAATTCAGAATGCATTACTTCGTAGTATAAATCCTTCTGATCCGGTCGGAATCTTCTAAGGAATACACATAGGTCTAAATCAGGTAAGTTAGAGATCACCCTGTTTATAAAGTTGATAACTTCTTCTTCAAAATTCCATTTGGTCTGATTCCACTTCGATGCATGCTCTGACTGAGATGTTGTCTTCATGGCCTCATCATACCCTCTCCCTTGATAAAGTTTTGACCTCGAAACTGTACAATCTGCACCAAGAGAAAGCAAGTTAGCTTTCAGTCTCCTTTGGTAAATTTGGACCATACCTTGGTTTATTGGTGTCTTTTTAATGCATGGTGCATCTGGTGGCTCCTCTTTGAGATTCATAGAATGAACTCTTCATCTGTCTTCATCACGTCTGAGCTGATGGTGTTTTGGCTTAGTTTCTCTTTGGGCTTGAGTTTGAACTTCTAAGTCTCATGTCTCCTTGTTTATACCTGCAGGCAAAAATCAAATGCATTAATACAGTCATGGAGTAATTTAAAACAGGTAGAGATATTTCAATTTGACACAAACTCAGCTCATATGTGGCCTGATTAGGGCCTTTGGCGTCTTCCGTATTCAACACGGCACATGGGGTTGGTGTTGGGTCCGGTGGCTCTTCCTTGATCAGCATGTCATGGATGACGTCCTTCCTCTTGTCAATGAAAATGGCATGATAACATACTGCTGGTACCTGATTTTGGTTCGAAGATATATACCATTGGGGTGTGTGTTCTCTTCGGTCTATGTACACATTCAGGGTACATGTCTTTTCTTTGACACTTAAGATAGATATCAAGTGCATTTTCATGGGAACATATATACTTAAAGCATTCTGTTTGAGACTATGAGTAAGCATAAGAATGTTCCAATATTTAACTATCTCAACAGTACTACTTACTTGGAGGATGTGAGAACAACAACTGTTGTTCTCCTCAGATGTTGACTGGGACATCATATGCTTCTCCATTGTATCTAAACCTTTCTCAAGTTCTTCGGCTCTAACAAGTGCATTATCATGGTCTTGGGATCATTAGAAACAAACTTAACCAAATGATCTATTACCTTTACTTGATGCGGTTTATGGTCCTTAGTCTTTATGTCACATGATGTGTCCTCTTGATCTGTGTATATAATCTTTGAAACGAGTAGCTACCTTGTCACTCATGTACCTGTTTCAACATCTTTTGACAAGGACAATTGCCTTAAAACAGTCGTGGAATTATTTGTAGGAAAAAACACATGATTGTTCTCAACGAGAAGGAGTGATTCAGAAATTTTAGATTGAACTAGACTATTGCTAGATGAGTCTAGTTTCGTTTCTTTTGATGTAGATTTTAAAATATGTTTAAAAGGGCAAGTTGCAGCAAAATGACCTATCAAGTGACACCTATAACATGTTACATCAGTTAACTGTTAAGGATTAGAGAACTTACCTCGGTTTGACATTACTTGCGGCTTACGTGATTGCATTGAAGTTTGAGCAGGATTTTGAAATCAATTTCGTTGAACCTCTCTTGCTCTTACTGTTTACTTAGCCTTTGGTTGCTCTTTCAAAAACTTTGAAAACGAAGTCTTGAGCTCATGGGTTGACAACATTCTTGGTTCTGACTTTAGGCTCCTTGGGGTTGTGTGGCACTTGCAAGTTGTCATGTTATTGCTCTGAGTTCGGGGCTTCTTCACAAAATCCCTATACTTCCTTGCTTTGAGGTCTCTCAAATCTCTTACTGGATTTATGTTGTATAATATGGGTGTATCTTCTTTCAACCACCACTTGTAAGCATCTCCTTCAAGTCTATCAACAACATATGATAGCTTTTCATACTTTGGAATGTTGTGTACTTGAAACCAGTGCTTCATATTGGTCTTCCATCGTAGGTACTCCTCTGGCTCTTTACTAGAATCTGAAAAGATGAGAGATTCAAACTTGTTACCACATCCTTGGTTAGAGTGGTTCCTTGATTCAGCTGGTGCGGTGTTGAATGACCTTCCAGGTTTGGGGTGCATTCGGCTTGGTACAGCTCTGTGGAAATACATCTTCTCTAGATGCTGTGAATGACTGTAATCCTCATGTGAGTCTTCACCAGATTCATCATCATACTCATCCTCACATAGTTCAACACTCGGCCATCTCCATGTTCTTTTAGTCTCTTGAAACATGTTGGTGTTTCTCTGGACATAGATGGAATTGAAGAGTGTTAATGTCGCGGCTCCAGTTCAAACTCGATTCCATCTGATTCTTCTTTAAATTCAGGGTATGAGACGTCATCTCCTGGCCACGGTGGTGCAGCATAGTCAGCTTCCTCAGCGTACCATCCTTGGTTCGGCTCTTCTTGCTCAAAGTTGTATTGGCTGGATACATATGAGTCTTCTTCACCTTGGCTCCAATTTTCTTCCATGCCGCCTCTGTTTTCTCCTTAGGGTTTATGGAATATCTCACAAAAAGGATCAACAAACAAGGTGTTAGTGATTTGCACAAGAAAATAAAAGGAAAATAAGAATCACAAAAAAGGAAAACAAGAACACAAAAAAGGAAAATTTTCAAAACAACCTTTTCTATTTCTTTTTTTTTAAAACTTCTAACAAATTTTGAAAATAACAAATTCAAAACATTAAAAACAATTTTTTTTGTTTATATCTAATTAATTCAAATTAAGAAAATAATTATAATAAATTCAAACAAAAAGGATTTTTATGGGTTTTCTTTTGATAAAACTGAAACAAATAGCAAACTAAAGCAAATATTTTTTTTTCAGTTTTAAAACGAACTGAAACAATAAGACATAAAACAATTAAAAGGATAAAAGCTTGGATAGGCACAACCTGATTGTATGAGCTTTTTAAAGCTTTGATACCAGATGATGTAGCAACGCCTTCGGTTTTGTTCTCAATGGATGGGAAGATGGTGAATCAACTAGCTGGTCGTACGACACTTTCTAGATGACTCATTGATGGTGTAAGATTGAACAAAAGCAGAACAAAATGGACTTCAAACCTATGGTAAGCAGAAGTAGGATAAAAGATAGATATGGTGTAGGAACAACAAAAGTGTTGTTCTTACGGCGATGGGGGATAGTGTGATTGACTCACTCAATCGATGAATACAAAATAAGCTGAATGAATCACCCAAACAACTAATTCTGCAGTTCAATAGGACTTAAATAATCATTTAATAAGAACAAAAAAACAAAAGACACAAGAATTCACAACTTGTGAAAAGAAAACACTTTCTTATTACTTATTTCGATCAACGGTTGTTTTCAATGGTACAAGTGACTTGAACTTTATACGCTCGAACTCTGAGACTCTCTAAAAGTTTAATAATTACAAGAAAAATTGAATGAAAAATATCAAAGGGATTGTCTTTGATATCACCTAGCTGTTAGGCTTGATTGCTTGGTTCACAAAAGGGAATTTCGTGTGCTCTTGTATCTTGAAAACTTTTGAATACTTCCATGGCTTATTAAACTCCTAATATATCCCTTAAGTTGCACCAAATCAGAATATAGACATTGGAGTTGTGCTTTGAATTCTCTTTGGTCCATATTTGGTAAGTCTTGGTGTGTTGATGAGTAGGATTGGATCCGACTGATCCAATGGTCATTGTTGCACGTGAATACTGTCTTGGGACCCTCTAGTTGATGTAGAAGCTCCCCTCATCGCAACACATAAGTTTGAAAAGATCCAAGGTAGGAAAACTTCAAATAAGGCAAGTCGGGTGAGAGCTGGTTTAGAAAATTAATATTTCCCAAACCAAAATAGGTATTGACTTGATTGGAATTCAGAATATATTACTTCATAGTATAAACCCTTCTGGTCCGTTGGAATCTTCTAAGGAATGCACGTAGATCCAAATCGGGTAAGTTGCAGATCAACCCTGTTTATAAAGTTGATAACTTCTTCTTCATAATTTCATTTGGTCTGATTCCACTTCGAGGCATGCTCTGACTGAGATTTTGTCTTCATGGCCTCATCAAAGTTGGATAGAAGTTTCGGTAACAAAGCGTGGTTCTCTATATTTCCAGCCTCAAATCAAGCTTTCTTGGAGAAAAGAGGCAGTGACGGTTTGTGTTAGCTTA